>OY284479.1:16940778-17018411 GCA_958336345.1 Dorcus parallelipipedus
GGTTCTATTATTTTTATTTTAATCAAAACACGAAATAGTTAATAATCTAATTTATTTAAAAGTAACACTAATTAACACTAACTTAAGAATAATTTATTTATAAACTAATAAGTAATTTATGTTAACAGCCGAGCGAATATTTATAACGCGACTTCAATTTCGAACTGTCCACTTGCTTAATTAATGTCGAACTGTCCCCCGTTTGGCTGCGTGCATTTTTATATGCCGGGGTTGTTTCTCGCGAACATTCTCGCTCGTTCGACAGAAAGCCTCGGATCATCGCCCCGTGATGTAGAAGCTTCTCGTCTAAGGCGCGTCGATGTTGACGCATCAGACACGCTGGGATCGCAATCGTCACACTGCCCCTTCTTAAAAACGTTTCGTCTCGTAACATTCCTCGTGATAGCCTTGAAGGAGAAGAAATCGGCATGCTGGTCCCTCTTTACAACATCCGGGCTGGAAGAAATAGCAGTCCTACGGTTTTCCTACTGCCAACAGCTGCCTGTGGGTGGTGACTGCAGACTAGAACTTCTATTCCCGTTCCGTTGAAGATTACTTCTATCATGCTGCGAACGACCCTCCAGTCCAGCCCATCTAGTCCGCAGCCTATCTTGGGAATGGCTAATTTCGTCTCCTTGCCTTCCACCAGCTGTCTCTTCAGGCTCCATAAAGCTCTCCAAATACTGCGATAGTCAGGCTTACCGCTTGATGTCTTTTTAGTGACTAAGTAGTACACGTGTCGTCTTCGTTCCGCCTCCGTGTGGATGATCTGCAGGCTCTTGCCCACCATGGGGTGCTGTCTTAGGAGTTCCTCGACCTGACCAAATTTCTTCCGGAAGACTTGGGCTATCCCCTTGGACATCCTTAGGTCTTCTGCCACACAGTGGGCCAGACTGTACTCTGGTGACACTTGAAAAAGGTCTTGCTGTCTCTCTGTGGTCACTCCGAATCGCGCCTTACTTCCTGTGGCGTGATGAAACATGAAGGTTTCGAAGTTTACTTCGGAACCTTGCGTCCGTTGTACTGTCCCCTCATTTTCTTCTCCGTTGTAAGGAGCCATTCGGTTGAAGTGGATAACCTTGGGTTTGCCATGCGGAAACTTCCTGATGCGGTAGATGACATCGTTAATCCGTTTCATCACTCTATAAGGACCTTCCCAAGATGTCTGCAATCAGACAGACCTCTACGTCTTTGAGGATTGTAAAGCCAAACCAGTGCTCCAGGTTGGTATCCCCCATTCTGAGCATTGATGTCATAATGCTCCTTCATTCGGTCGCTGGCCGTCTGTATATTGCGACGCACTTGATTGTGAATGTCGTCCATTTTCCTGCGTAGGCCGCTAACGTAGTTCTCGTCGGCAGGGACCTCACCGGGCTTCACGCCGAACTTCAAGTCGCAGGGCAGCCTTGGCTCTCGCCCAAATACCACTTTCGCTGGTGTCTCTCCTGTTGTCTCATGCACGGACGAACGGTATGCCAGTAGAAAAAGGGGAATGTACGTGTCCCAGTCTCTCTGATGATCGGAGACGACTTTGGACAAATGTCGGTTGATGGTTCTGTTGAATCTTTCCACCATTCCGTCCGACTGCGGGTGAAGTGCAGTGGTTCTAATTTTCCGGACGCCGAGCAGAGTACACACGTTCTTGAATAAAGCCGATTCAAAGTTCCTCCCTTGATCTGAATGCAGCTCCATGGGCGCGCCATACCGACTGATCCATTCTCGGACAAGGACTTCAGCAATAGTTATCGCCTCTTGGTTTGGTAGGGCGTATGCTTCAACCCACTTGCTAAAGTAGTCCATCACCACGACGATGTACTTATTTCCACTATTCGTTTGTGGAAATGGGCCGGCTACATCTATGGCAACTCTCTCAAAAGGACTTCCCACGTTATACTGTTTCATAGGAGCCTTGCCTCGTCTGTGGGGGCCGTTACTAGCTGCGCAGATTACGCACTTCCTACACCAGTCCTTTACATCTTCCTTGCAGTTCACCCAGTAGAATCGCTCGCGCACCTTTTCCATAGTCTTCTTGATTTCCAGATGCCCTCCCGAAGTTCCATCGTGAAGTTCCCTCAGAACTTCCGGCACCCTATTCTTGGGGATCAGTAACTGTGTCTTCTGTTCCGTGCCTTCCTGGTTCTCGATGGTTCGTTTCAGAAGACCATGATCCAGCACTATGGAGTCCCACTGCGCCCAGTACGATTTCACGGATGGTGCACACGGTGCTATCTCTTCCCAAGTAGGCCTTGCCTCCCTACTTTTCCATTCCAGCACCAATTTCAAATCCTGATCGTTCTCCTGGTCTCGTCGCAATTCTTCCCCTTGCCATTTGTCGTCTACGATGGCCGTCCTCGCAGTCGTGGCCACTTTCTCCTCCAGCCGACTACAGTGCTTACAGTCTTCGGCACAAGGTCTTCTCGACAAAGCATCGGCATTTCTGTGGCTAGTTCCGGCCCGATGCTGGATTTCAAAATCGTATTCCTGAAGTCGTTCGATCCATCGTGCGACTTGTCCTTCAGGATTCTTGAATCGGAGGAGCCATTTTAAAGCGGCACGGTCCGTCCTCAGGAGAAAGTGTCTGCCATATAAGTACTTGTAGAAATGTTCTATGGACTTTACCACGGCTAGAAATTCCCTTCTAGTGACGCAATAATTTCGTTCCGGCTTTGACAGGACTTTACTGAAGTAGCCAATCACCTTCTCTTGCCCTTCTTGGATCTGGGACAGTACGCCACCGATACCAACATTGCTAGCGTCAGCGTCCACGATGAACTTGCCTTCTGGGAGAGGGTAACTTAGAATAGGAGCACTTATCAAGTACTGTTTTAGTTGTTCGAAACTAATTTGGCAATGTTGGTCCCATTCAAACGGACGACCTTCTTCAGTGAGTTTTGTCAACGGTTTAGCAATGTCCGCAAATCCGGGAACATAGCGACGATAGTAAGTGCATAGGCCTAGGAAACTCCTTATCTGGTGTTTATTCTTGGGAGTTGGCCAGTCCTTCACGACCTGAATCTTTACTGGGTCCACGGCGATTCCATTCCCATTAACAATATGGCCTAGATAATTCACTTCCTTCTGGAAAAGGTGGCACTTCTTGAGACTAAGATTTAGTCCAGCTCCGCGAAGCCGCTGGAACACTCCTTCCAGATTCTTCAGATGGTCGTCGAAAGTTTTCCCCATCGCAATTATGTCGTCCAGGTATACCATGCACGTTGTCCAGGACAGACCCTTCAGAACCGTCTCCATCAGCCTCTCGAATGTCGCTGGAGCATTACATAAGCCGAACGGCATCACCGTGAATTGCCATAGACCAATACCAAGGGAAAACGCCGTTTTTTCTCGATCTTCGGGCGCTAATTCCACTTGCCAATAACCACTCTTTAGATCCAAGGTTGAGAAGATCTTTGAACCGGCCAGGGTGTCTAGGGTGTCATCAATTCGTGGCAGAGGATAGCTGTCCTTTTTAGTGACGTTGTTGAGCAATCGATAGTCTACGCAGAATCGTGTGGATCCATCCTTCTTCTTCACAAGCACTACCGGTGACGCCCATGGGCTACTCGATGGCTCAATTACGTTGTCTTTTTCCATCTCACGAATAATGCGTTCTGCTTCCTCACGCTTCGCCAATGGTAACCTCCTTGGAGCTTGACGGATGGGCCTTTCTTCCCCAGTCTCTATCTTGTGTTTGACTATGTCGGTTCTTCCCTTAGGTCCATTTTCTACCTCGAACACATCTTGATACTGACAGATCAGGTTCTTCGCTTTTGTTTTCTGTTCTGGAGTTAGTTCCTGGGCCGTCGACATGACCATTTCCAACAACTTCTTCGGGACCTTCTTCTCTTGTTGTACGTTTGCTCCTATTTGGCGGGAGATGGAGGATACCATGGCACAGCTTCCCAAGATCGTACCTTTCTTGATGTTGACAGGGAAACAGTTCACATTCATTAGGCGGACTGGTATTTCCTTCTTTGCTGTCAACAACATTTTTCCAACGAGAACTCCTTTTCCAATCTTCTGATCGTCAGTGTTAGGTTCGACCATTATGACTTGCCCGTCTTGGAAAGCGCCGCGCCGTTCAGATTTGCATCGACTATAACCTCGGTTCTGCTAGGCAATACGACATCTTCTGCGAGAACAACTCGAGCGGCCACGTCCTCTCGTTGATGTAGAACCAACTCCTCGTTGTTAACCGCCATTACGCCACGCTTCAGATCCAATTGGAACCCATGGGCACACATGATGTCCATGCCCAGAATCGCCTCATCCTCTATTTCTCCTAGCAGCGCACGGTGTCTGATGGGAGTCGCTCCAATCGTAATGGTCACCTCTACTTCACCATGGACAGTCGCTGATGTTCCGGTTGCTGTCCTCAGTTTCCATTTAGTCGACTCGGTGCATCTTGATGACTTGATAACATCGGGCCTCAAGATAGTCTTCGTCGCACCCGTATCCAATAACATGGTGTGAGGGATGTCATCAATGGTGGCATCCAAGAAGACACTGCTGGTTAATCGCCGCAGGGCTACTACTTTCGTGGCTCTTGTCTTTGGGGGCCTTTGAATACGGGTCGACGTTTGCCCCTCTGCACCGACCCGGCTTAGTTTCCCTGTGGCTTCCTTCGTGAAGGCTCCTGCCTGGCCTTGGGACACCGCCTGCGAACATGTCCCTCTTGCTGGCAATTCCAACACACCAGCGGATTCTTCTGCTTCAAGACTTGTTCCACAATGCGGCGAACGTCCTCCGTAGTGGTATAGTCCTTGGGCCGCTCCTCTGCAGCAGATCGCACCTGGATGCTGGCGAGTTCTTCTTCTTGGGAGTCCATGGCAGCTCGTACCTTGACGTGTCCTCTTGAAACTTGCTTCGTCGCCTCGTATTCCAAGGCGTAGGCCAATGCGTTCTTGGATGTCTTAGGGTGGGCCATTCTTAATGCCTGCTGATTGTCCGGATCACGGATTCCACCCACGAAGGTTTGCAGCGTCAAACATTGCAGGAAATCATCAGGAGCTGCAGGATATGCCAACCGGGCTAGGCGCGCTACATCAGCCTCGAATTCCTGAAGACTCTCTCCGGATTTCTGGTAACGGTTTCTCAGCTGTGCATGGTACACGTCGGTCAGATGCGCCTGGCCGTAACGCATCTCCAGCCGGTTCACCAGCTTGTTGAAGTCTTCTTGTTCCTCTAGCGGCATCATTTGTAGCACATCGATAGCGTCCCCCCTCAAGGCCACAATTAACGAAGTGGCTTTTTCACTGGCCGTCCATCCATTCGCTTTTGCTGCAGCTTCAAACTGTTTGAAGTAGTTAGGCCAAGAAGACTTCCCATCGAACGTCGGTGGTTTTATTTTCAATTTAGAAATTTCCGCTGGTCCTACCACAGTTTGGATCTCATTATTTTCTGGTATTTCTGCTGGTGACGGATCCCCGAACATTCGCAACCCTGTCATGATTTGTTCGAGATTCTTAATTTTGTTGTCCTGCTGGAATAATATTTCTTCCACATTGTCTTGCAGATTCCTCGTCTCTTCTGATATTTTCACCACTAGTTTATCTTCTAAATTTCTAGATTGTTCGAGCAATTTACTTTCCAGATCTGTCGACTGTTGTATCAATTTATTTTCAAGTTTCTCCTCTAAAATTTTCACGTTTTCTTCCGTGTTTCTAGAATGTTCCATTAATTTCTCTAGATCGTCTTTCAAATTTCCGGATTGTTCAGGCAATTTAGTTTGCAATTCATCTTTAAAACTTCTGGATTGCTCCTTTAATTTATCTTCCAAATTTCCAGATTGTTCCTTTAATTTAGCTTCTAAATTTCCAGATTGTTCCTTTAATTTAGCTTCTAAATTTCCAGATTGTTCCTTTAATTTAGCTTCTAAATTTCCGGATTGTTCCATCAATTTATTTTGCAATTCTAATATCTTACTTAAATCTGCAGGACCGTCCGAGATTTCAAAAAGAAAAGCTTCTGGATCCTCCCCTGCTTCTAGTAGCGCTTGGTGAAGTCTTTGTTGCAAAATCGATTTCTTTCCGGAAATTTCCAATTCGCGCTCTTCTAATTCGGTTTTTAAGTCGTTAACTTTTAAGTCTTTTAACAGCACTTTCTTTGAAGCCATTGTTTTTGTTTTTGACACTGATCTTTGTTTAATAATTTGTTTAATTTCAATTTAATTTTAATTGTTTATTTATTTTCACGAACCTCGCACCTGACACCAATGTAACGTTTTTAAAGGTACTATTATTTTTATTTTAATCAAAACACGAAATAGTTAATAATCTAATTTATTTAAAAGTAACACTAATTAACACTAACTTATAAATATTCGCTCGGCTGTTAACATAAATTACTTATTAGTTTATAAATAAATTATTCTTAAGTTAGTGTTAATTAGTGTTACTTTTAAATAAATTAGATTATTAACTATTTCGTGTTTTGATTAAAATAAAAATAATAGAACCTTTAAAATCGTTACAATATTTTCAAAATAATGTGCAATATATGTGAAATATACCATATATCCAGCAATCATTTGCAAGATTTTATTTCACAATGTTAGTTAATTGTGAATTATAATTCTCAACGGATAGATGCAGTTTGACTTGTCGTTTGGTGAATCCCAAACAGAGAACGCGTAAGGTGAGTTTATATTAAGGCTGGGACTTTTCTCAGATTTGGTATTCGAATATTCAATTGAAATTTTATTCGGATATTCGAATAATTCGAATAATTCGAATAATTCGAATAAATCGAATTAATTCGAATAAATCGAATTAATTCGAATAATTCGAATAATACGAATAAATCGAATTAATTCGAATAATTGAATAAATTCGAATAAATCGAATTAATTCGAATAATTCGAATAATTCGAATAAATCGAATTAATTCGAATAATTGAAATAATTCGAATAAATCGAATAAAAATTCGAATAAGTATTCGAATAATGAAATGGAAATTGCCCTGTACGGGCAAAATTTACATTGTATTTTGTCACTTTCATTTTAAACTTAATTTAAAGTATTTTCAAACATTACTTCTGGACAATATTTGGCGAATAAATGATGTGAGAAATACTATAACGTGTAACTGCGTAGACTTCGTAAAAAAAGGGTCTACATTCTTGTGTCAAAGATTGCAGGGATACCTTCTTTTGAGTGGCGCAATACGATTCTATTAACTTTTTTTGTCGATAATGAAGGCAACTAGTAGTTACAAAAAATATTCGAAAAATCGGATTAAGTTAATATTCTAATGTTTGAATTTTTCAATTCACTGAATAATTAGAAAATTCGAATGATTTGAATTATTCGAATAATTTAAAAATTCGAATTATTTGAATTATTCGAATAATTTGAAAATTCGAATTATTTGAATTATTCGAATAATTCGAATATTCGAATTATTAAATTCGAACGTATTCGAATAGAGAGTGCACATGTATTCGAATATTCGAATTATTCGAATACGATTCCCAGCCTTAGTATAGATTTGTTTTTCAATGTCTTGAAAACATGTATGTAATGTAAACGCCCCTTTATAAAACATGTCGGAAACATGTCATATACAAGAAAAGTCTAGCACTTGTATGAGACAAATTTTAGATTTGTTTCAAACTTTTCAACCGACATGTAGCACAAACATCCAGGAGATATCTAATGGATGCCGTTCACATCCATGTTATGTCCAATCCATATAAAATATCTACTGAATATCTAACAAATATTGACTGTGGATATCAAATAATGGATATCTTGTAAACATTCACGATGGATATAGAAGAAAAAGTAAACAATGATAGGTACATATTAAATACTTAAAAACATTGAAATGTTTGGATATTCCAAAATGTTTATAGTAATTTTGAATCAAAGTAGGGAACGAAGAAAAATTCTGTCTTACAATTTTTTCTAATTAAATTGGTACGACCAGTTTCAGCTTGCAGGACAGTCTTCAGGCAACATATTACATAGTTAAGAAATGTTTGTACACAATATAAATTTAACTTTAATGCTCCTTTAGATCGAAACATTGTATTAATTAGATAAAATAAATTTTGTCGTATAATACTCTGCACTTTATTAGACGTTCCATAAACATCGACAGGGATGTTTTATGTATGTCTATAAATATCCAACCTGTTATGGATATAAAAAGGACATTTGGATATCCACTGGTTCTCCACCAAGATATCCAGAGGATACCATGGATATTCAAGAAGATAGATATCTTCTTGGATATCCATGATATCCATGATATCCGCGTTAGATGTCTTGTAGATACAAGACATCTAACGGATATCCAAGAAGATATCTATCATGGATAGAAGCAAGAAGATATCTATCATGGATATCATGGATATCCAAGAAGATATCTATCTTCTTGGATATCCCTGATATCCGCGTTAGATGTCTTGTAGATACAAGACATCTAACGGATATCCAAGAAGATATCTATCTTCTTGGATATCCATGATATCCTCTGGATATCTTGGATATTTAGTGGAGAACCAGTGGATATCCAAATGTCCTTTTTATATCCATAACAGGTTGGATATTTATAGACATACATAAAACATCCCTGTCGATGTTTATGGAACGTCTAATAAAGTGCAGAGTATTATATGACAAAATTTATTTTATCTAATTGATACAATGTTTCGTTTTAAAGGAGCATTAAAGTTAAATTTATATTGTGTACAAATATTTCTTAACTATGTAATATGTGACTGAAGACTGTCCTGTAAGCTGAAACTGGTCGTACCAATTTAATTAGAAAAAATTGTAAGACATAGAATTTTTCTCCGTTCCCTACTTTGATTCAAAATTACTATAAACATTTTGGAATATCCAAACATTTCAATGTTTTTAAGTATTAATATGTACCTATCATTGTTTACTTTTTCTTCTATATCCATTGTGAATGTTTACTAGATATCCAGAAGATAGATATCTTCTTGGATATCCATGATATCCGCGTTAGATGTCTTGTAGATACAAGACATCTAACGCGTATCACTGTGCTATGTTGGTAGGATACATGTATATTTCAAACATGTATGTAGTGCCCCTTTAATGATTAAATACGAGATGTAACAATAATATATAATTAAAGCAGATGAGTTACTTTCACACTACGGTACTGAACATGAAGTGACAATTTTCAATTAATCAGTAAGCGCATTTTCGTACGCGCTAACAGTTGTATTAAGTACAAGTATACTTCATTTAAGTATACTTATACTTAATACATAAATGATTAAGTATAAGTATACTTAATACATAAATGATTGTAGTGTAAAAATGAAACTTAATAATACTATATAAAAAGGCGTTTATGGTGGTTTATACTTAAGCAGGCGTTTAAGTATACTTATACTTAATACATAAATGATTGTAGTGTAAAAATGAAACTTAATAATACTATATAAAAAGGCACTAAACAGTGAAAAGGTTTAACAATAAAATAACATACTTAGTGCTCGGAAGAAATTTTTGTTAGGTATGGCTGGGAAAGTTAGTAACAAGTTAGTTTAAAAAAAAAAGTTAGCCCAATGGAAACTGATATTAATTTATTAACTGCAACGCTTTTAGAATATAAGGAACGATTGTTTAATAATGGTAAAGTTGTGACTCGTTCAAATACAGTGTGGGAGGTGATCGCTCAAGATTTTACGAAAAACCTTGAAAAGAATAATTCTGAAACTAAATCTAAATCTGCTAGAGCAGTGCTAGAGCACTGTAGAATGTTACTTGTAATAAAAATAACATTCATACTGAATTGAATTATCTGTGTCTAATAACGCTTTCCACTGAGTTACACCTTCGCACTCTGTGCGCGAACAAATGACATCAGAATCTGCCACTTTCGTGTTTAAAAAAAAATGTGTATAACGTTAGAAATTTAATGGTTAACATTAGGTAATACGAAAACACTTAAATAGCACTTAATTTCTATGTCAATTATTTTTTAGATAACTTTATTTTTCAACTTGTGTACCGCCAAGTTGTCAAAACTCACCAGTCCCGCATTCTTTTTTATTTTTCTGTAATATCATTTCAGCACTAAATTTTTTTTAGCGCACTATAATAACACCTAAAAAGCACTTTATTTTGATATAATTGTTTTAAAGATTCCTTATATTTGGATTGCTAAGTTTACAGAGCTTATTTCGCACGATATCTAGACTTATATCTTTAGGTTTTTGGATTATGTAGTTGAAAAAATTACAATACTTGTAACTTCTAAAATGATAAAAATAAATAAATATTTTTTTGCTTTACAATTTTTTCAATTACATAATCCGAAAACCTAAAGAAATGCCTCGGTATCGTGCGAAATATCCTACACTCCTACCAGTCCTACCCCTGTGAAAGAACTACATAATTATAACACATTATAATTACATATGCATATGCATCGCGGTTAGCGAATAACAATCGAAGTAAATCGGTAGTTATCGTTGTTGCGATGAACACGCTAGGCCGAATGAATCGCCAGCACATGATGAATTGGAAAGCGAATGAAATTATTGGAATAATTTTTATTCGATTGTTTTTTTCAGACTACGAATGAATCGATATTCGAATAAATAATTTAACGATTGTCGATTTATTCGATTGTTGCTTTCATTCGCAATCGCGCATCGCTAGTTCCCGATATTCTGTAACTGACATTAACGAAACACGACTTCTCCGTCAGTCAGAGTATCTGCGAGACGCGTACTAACCGAACAGTGTTGTAATTTGAGATTTATTTTTAGTACTACCAGTACTACTATCAACATTGAAGACGTAACAAAATTATGCCTGTTGGTAACAAAATTCAAATGCTTTCCACTTGGGTTAAATTGTAATATCAGGTGTTCATTAAACAGCCCTTGAATTTTTCAAAATTGTGTTGTGAGGTATGTCTGTACATACCTCACAACACAATTCTGAAAACCCTGTGGTTAGTTTTATTTATTTTAATAAACAGCTTCAGGTTTAAATTTACCTTAAACCATCGTTCCTCAACCTGGGGGTTGCGATGATATTAAAGGGGCGTCGCGAAAATAGCCTAAACAATAATGAAATCATTTTATGACGTCACACATGTATGTTCATATCCGTCGCTATAAACGCAGCGACATAAAATTATAGGAGGGGGCTCGCGAAATATTAATTTTATTTATATTTACTATTTGGGGGTCGCGGAGCTAAGAAGTACAATATTTCTAAAAATATCGAGTCCAAATTATGCAAATTTCAACTTGCTCCGATAAAAAAATTTTATTAAGACATTTTGTTTGAAATAGTGTCAGAAACATGTCCCTTAAGTTTGATGCATCTTCAATTAAACACCCTGTATAATTAATGGATTTTTATTAGCAAAGAAATTATATGCATATTAAATATTATTAAACAAAGTATTTATTAAAAAAAATTGTGCAAATCGGTCTTGCAATGTCAGGTCAAAAAGCGATCGAAAGATGTCGCTACTTAAAATGTAAAGTATTTATAATTAGCAATATGATTAGGAAATAATAAATAATCGATGTCGTTATGTTGTATAACGAAAGTAATAATTACTTAAATGCGGAATAAAATTATGAAACCTTTTTGACACATAGGAAATGGACTTTTCAAACTATACACAGTCTAGAAAGCATCCGGAATTTTTAAATTTTTTTCTTCAAAATTTTCTTATGCATTTCTTATTCATTTTTATTTTTGTACTCCGAAAAATGGGTGCTTTCAAATGACATTTTCAAAAAAATAGGTTGTCATTAAAAAAAATGTCGATGACGTCACGGCGTAAAAGTGGTAACTGACATAAAATTAAAATTGGTTGTAAAAGATGTCTTTTTTAAAAATAAAATCGACCTGTCCGAGCGTTTTTCGAAAAAGTTATCGCCAAGGGTGTTTTTCCGCTTGGTGTGTTACTTTATCACCACACTGTATATAAATCCAAACTTTTTAAAGATTTCTCCCAATTTTTCCCAATTTCTTGACTTGGTCTGGCTCTTGACCTTCGACCTTTTCGAGAAGATTTGGATTCACTTGTGCTGGGTGAAGCTGTGTTCGCTTTGCTTGGGTTGGACCTAATTAATCTTTAAATTTTTTTTCACCGTAACCTTTTTTCAATTTTGAGGGTTTTAAAAAAAAAGTTAAGCTAATTTCTCTTTCGTGTCTGCTCGTCGCGACCATTCGTTCGATCGTGTTTAAAACAACAATTTACGTGCGAAAAAATATGTGACACATTCAGTAACTAACAACTGACGTAGGCGAAGCAACATCTTTTTCTCGATTTGAAACAATAATCGAAAAAAGTAAATAAATAAAGAAATAAAACAAAATCATATTTAAGCAAACGAACAATTTGCATCACACATTTTCGAACGAAAACGGTATTGATTTATGTGAAACAAAAAAAAAACTACTCGCCAGCGGCGACACTAATTAAACAATAATTAATTATTATCCTACAAACTTAACCGTTCGAACGTCACTCGTGAGTTCCCGCCTTTTTGTCGAATCTGAGTGCGACAAATTTTGCTATGCGTTAGGCATATCGAAATCACCGTCCGATGCCCCCGAAGTGCTTTTCGATTTAAAAAATTCGCCGTTTCATTATTTACGGTGCGATCGAAAAAGTGTGATCTCTTCAAAAATTCACATCTCAAAATTTTCCGTCGTCCTCAACCTTTGACCTATTCCAACCTCTTACTATGAAATTGAAATTTTTAAAAATTGTTTCCCCATTTTTTCCGATTTTTTTTGCTCGACCTCGACCTTTGACCTTTACCGTCCTCGTCCCTCGAAATAGTAATCGCTTAGATAAATTTTTCTCATTTTTATTATTGTTATCATTAATAGTTTTTTTTTTCGATTACCATATTCGAAAGTACAATTTCACGATACCCGTTCAAGTAGAGGTAGGCAGGTAAAATATTTTACCTGTCTGTGACGAAGCCTACTTCGACCTATAATTTTGAAGTGACATTAATCGATTTTAATTAATATTATTGTTTATTTATAAATAAAGACTCCAAATCTTATGCCCAATTGTATATGTATGTATCATACTGATCACTATAAATCTCAATCGGTCGACTGTTTAGTTACACGTATCCAGTGCCGTTTACGGCTCTATGACACATTGGTATAACATGTTTTATCTAAAAAAATTTTTTCTTAATTTTATTTATACTTTATTCATGAAATTATATGTATCGTCAAAAATACAGAGAATAAATCAAATGTGACAAAGTTGATCAATATATTCTCGCTATATCGGAAAAATAATGCTTGTTACGTTTGTAGTTCAATCGGCGCTCATTCCTTCCATATGCGTATCAAAGCGCCTGTGCATTCGGTACTATTTTTTTGGAGACTTTATGACCAATTAATTGTTTACATTTGATTATTTTTCGGTAATGCTGTTGTAATCTTTTTATCTTGGATCAATCAGTAGGTATGATTTTTAATTGCTTTTAGAAAATTTACTGGGTGTTTCAATGAAGATGTCATAATGCGTCACATTTAATTTGCTGCTTTGAATAATGGTCTACTTTCTACTTGAATGAAGTGCAACGTGTGCGCGTTGCCACTAATACAGAAGCTACAGGACAGAGCAGAATAGAAATGTAACGCGACGTTTAGTATAACCTCCAATACTATAAGGCATAGCGATCGGAGTACAAAAAGCGTGCGCGATTTACTCTTTTCTGTTTCTTTATTCGTTCGGAGCACACTCGCTTATGTTTCAAATTTATTCAGAGCACTACACGGAGCGTATTTTATGTGCTCCTACTTCAATGTGCGAGCAGAGAGAGTAAGGCGGTAAAATAAATGTTTTGATTTAAATAAAGCAAAAAATGTCGAAGTTGGTATAATATTTTATTATGTAATATGTGATTTTATAAGTGAAAATGTTTTAAATTGTTTTTGCGTCGTGTCAGGTAAATTGTGATACCTTTGTAAGCAATATTTTTTATTTCTTTTTTCCTTCTTCATCGTTACTATCTCACATATGCCATATTTCTAGCGCAATAAATCCAGGAACAACTTTTGCGCTCATTTCATCGTACATTTGCAATATTAAAAAATAGAAAAACCGTTAAAACATGACAAATGCTCCAGTTATGCTCCAATTCATTCCAATAACCCTAAACACTCTCATTGATTTAGTCGCGTGACTAGAGTTACTCTGCTCCAATCTGAGATTCTTATGCCGAATACACCCAGAATGTAAACCACTATGTAAATATAATCAAAACTTCATTAAATTTCAATGTGATGGGTCACTTTTTTTATCCGCGAGTTTACTAGTTTACATGAGGCTCTCGGAACACTATTTGCATGCGAGCACGAATCGTGTATATTGTTCAACATGCATGCTCGCATGAATTTTAAACTTATTAGTTCTCGTCTTTTCGTGCGTGAATGAGGTTTTTGTTGACACTTAAATAAGTTTAGTGTATTTTAGACGATGTCAAACTTGTCAAAGCTAATCAATGGGCGCGTTTAGCGAACAGCAGCTGGGGTGCGTTCACAAATGACGCTCGAGCTACATTCTGAGCGAATATTCACACTAAAGTCGTTCGTAAATACACATTTCGCTCAGTGCGTAAAATAGACTAGCGACTTAGCGTTCATTTATTATAGTCTCGGATTACTCTGGGTGCTCGAAAATCGCCGGAGTCGAGACTGCGGCGAAAAACGCTCGACATGCGCATTGAGGAATAGCGCGAAGCCGTGGAAAATATAGGTTATTAGGGATGGACAAAACGGTGATTTTTCTGTCACGGTTCCAAACGTGACAGCTCCGTAAAAATCACCGTGACAAAAACCCGTGATTTTGTCACTGGAGTGACTGCAGTCAGATCTGTTCGTAGTGTCCGCACCTGAACCGTCACGCATTAGAGGTGAATCAGTGACCGCTAGTCGCCAGTAAAAAAACGTACAGAAAAACTTCGTTTCCTTTGAGAAATATAAAATTTATTGTAAACACGAGTTGCGTTATTTTCACACGGCATTAAAGACGGTCGAAAACTGAACAAATTAATTTATTCTTTGTTTGGTACACCGTACCGATGTGTGATAAGGATAAGTGATAATCATTGCTTCGCATGAATGTGTATTTTACATTGTCTACAATACGGTAGTTCCGTTCGAAATTTTACATTCGAATTAATTCGTCATTCGACGATTTTTGAACGAAGTGGAGAATCGAGGTAATGATCAAGAAGCTACATGTTGCGAACGCGAAATAGCTCCAGCTCAAATTCCGAATTCCGAACACTGCGTGATTTCGCCGAGTCCGGCGAACCGAACAACGGTCTTGCGCAAACGAAAATCACGGTCACCGGAATATTACCAATTCCGTCACAGTTCCGAACCGTGACGACTGCGTCACGGTGACGAAGTCACCGTTCCTGAAATCACGACCCATCCCTATAGGTTATATTATTGATGCTATAAACACAGTTACAAACAAATACCGAGTGACTTTTAATGATTGAAGCAAATTTGTATGTTGTGAACACTGAGGAATTGGCATTACCTGAAAGTTCGTTAATTTTGCGGGAATGCGTAGCTATAGGTTAGAGTTGATATTTACATTGATGATGAAAACTGTTTCTATTCAAGATCCGGAAATGTTAGCCCCCTTTGCGTAAGCAGCACCGAATCCTTTGAGATAAGTTATTGAAGACATTATTAACGTTTTAGGTTGTCTGATATTTGCAATTGCCTTTTCAATTGCCAGCTGCACAATTCATCCAAATTGTTTAATACGTATTCTGAACATCACATTATTGAAATGAGGAAATAAGAAGTTCAAATTTAATTAAATATTAGAGCAAATCTTCAAGCCCCCTTTGCGTAAGCAGTACCGAATCCTTTGAGATATGTTATTGAAGACATTAACATTTTAGGTTGTCCGATATTTGCAGTTGCCTGCTGCAATTCTTCCAAATTGTTTAATACGTATTCTGAATACCAAATTATTGAAATAAGGAAGTAAGAAGTCCGGATTTAATTGAATGTTAGAGCAATTAGGCCACCAACCAGCACTGATTAGACATCCTGGGAAAAACCCAAAATGAAGTTCACTCATCATAACATGTTCCAGTCAGGTAGCGGAGAGTTACGCTACAAAAAATGGCGAACCCTCCAACTCGTCAACCTCATGAGGTCGCATTCAGCAGAAATTTGTTCAACAGTTACACAACTTTCGGGTCTGCTGAATGTGCCCATTTTCATTTTGTACTCCGCTTCGAAAATAAGCCATTACTAAAAATGTATTTTATTCTGTGCTCAAAACCATTTTGGTAATAAATTGTGATAATTAAATATCTTATTTATTTGGTTTTCTTGATTCGACAATAAACGAATTTATTTGAGTTTGACAATCTAGTGCACTAACAAATCTAAATTTTGAATTTGAAAATCCAGCACACCAACATAAAAATTGAAAAGTGTTGCCAATCTAATAAAATAATTCTCAATCATTAAAAGTCACTCGGTATTAGTATTATATAAGTATAAGGTGGAAGAGGAGATTAACATTGCAAAATGGAAACCAGTGTCAACAGCCAAAAGTATACAGTTGTAAGGACAATCGATGGAGGTCTTTTAACATCAAGTGACCGCAAAATTTGCCTTCAAAACAAAACAGGTAGGAATTCTAAATAAGTTTCATTTAGCAATTTAGTAAAAATAATTCTAGAATAGAGATACACGTTTTTATAATAATTTCAGATGGGGGATTGTATTTTGTTGAACTGACAGAAGATATAATAAAAGCATTCAATTTAAATGAGCTAATATCGTGGCAAGATCCCAATCCCAGTTCTTCAGCAGCAAGTTCTACATCATCAAGTCATATGAACATTGATTCGGAGCCTGATACTAGTCAACGTTCGAAGTGGTCAAGGGATGGCATATTACTTTTGATTAAGCTACGTATTGAGTATGACAAAGATTTTAAGTCTACAACAACTAAAAAGGAAGTGACATGGAAACAAATAGCTTTAAGCTTAAAGAGTCATGGTTTTAATATGACTGCCACACAATGTAGTGACAAGTGGAGATATTTAAAAGCAAGATATACCGCAAAAAAGATAATATGGGAGATCGGGGTACTGGTGAATCGCCCTGTGAATTTGCATATTTTGAGGAAATGGACAAATTTCTTGGGAAGAGACACAACATAAAACCAGTAGCAGTAGCAAGGTGACACAAGTAAGTAAAAATTGCATGTTGAATAATATTGTTACCAGATAGTAATTTTACAGTATTAGAAGTAGAAGAATTTGAAAATATCAGAAACAGTGATGATGAAATGTCTGGCCCTGCAAAACCTAAAAAACAAAAGATAAGTAGTGTGTCTTGTTCTATAAAAAAGAATAAAAATACATTACAAATGTTGATGGAAGATATGAAACAATCCAGGGAATCTAAGGAAAAACGACACCAGGTCTACACTAGGTCTACTTATAGAAAAAATAACAAAATAATAATATGGGCATTTTTAGGTTCAAAGTTTTTTTGATTTCTTGAAAGAATATTTGTTTTAAAAGTAAAATTTAATTTTAAACTTAAAAGAGAGATTATGTTAAGTTATTTTAAAAAATTAATTTATGTTTATATTTTTGATTCATTGCTCTAGAGTATTTTCAGAGAATTATCATTTTACTTTAACGTCTAAGAATTATATTCTAAGATTAAGAATTATATTCTAAGATTGTTCTAGACTTATGACATTATAAAGTTGTTGTTGGTCAGATTGTACTTTTTTTTAAAGATATGTGTCACGTAATGTTGAGATGACATCACCATTATCACAGCTTTACATCGAACATCACCATTTTATGATTGATTATTTATGTAACGAACAAAACAGCAACTGTAAGTCCAATGAAAAGATGTGCTTTCTCTATAATATGTTATTTTAATCATCATGTGAAACTTATCTTTAAAATAAATACTTATATTTAACTTCATAGATAATCATTTTATTTTAGAAAGTTATGATTAAGTTGGTATTAAAGATCTATGTAAAAATCAACTTGTGTTATAAATTTTTATTGAAATATTATACATTTCTATTAGCAAACACATTCCTACATATTTCATCTCGATGTTGTCTCCCTTCTTCTCCTTGGTGTGCAATATTCTCTTCTTCTTCATTTGGTAAAACATGCTGAACTCCTTCCTGAATATATTCCTCAAGTAATAAATGTGCAAAGTTCAGTTATGTTATGTATTACACGTGTAGCTAAAACTGTGCCAGGAATCAGGTCTGTGCGATTCATGTCTAGGAACTTTAAACGACGTAATCTTCCAAATAGTAATGCGAAAGCTCTTTCCACTATTTGTCGAGTTTGTGCATGTACTGTATTAAAATAAATTTGAGGACGGGTTAAATTTCCTCTGTTTATGTATGGTGGTATACACCAAGTCATCACAGGATAAGCTTTATCACCAATAATGAAAGTGTGACCAGGAAAATATTGAACTTGATTGTTCCTCACGGCACGATAAATGTCTGAATTTCTGAAAATTCGGTTATCATTAATCGAACCTGGATATCCAATAAAAACATCAGTGAATCTAAGAAATGAGTCAGCTATTGCTTGAAGTGTAAATGCATAATTACATTTACGAGTAATGTAAGATTGTGCATCCTGTTTTGGAGCTTTAATGGGGATATAAGTACCATCTATAGCCCCAATAACTCCTTGTAACTTTGCTATATCGTAAAATTTTCTTCTAATATCAATAAGTTCTTGACCATCAGGCCACCAAATGACTCTTGGTGCAATTGCATTTAGACTTTTAATAACTCTTACAAAACACTTTGAAAGAGATGATTTTGCTAAGTTAAATCTCTCTCCAATTGACCTGTCATAAAACAATTATATTTGTTTCAAGTTTATATCAGAAAATGGTAATTAGGTATGTCTTTGACAAACTTTAAAATTTTTCTCAATATTTTGCTGTACTTACTAGTTAATAATCTTTAAACAACTGCCAACTGGTGATAGCGTTATTGAGAACTATTATTTTGAAACTTATCTGAAGACATAATTACGGCTGTAAAAACCTACCAGGCAGAAAGACTTCTGAAAGTATTCTGATGAAGAAAATAAACATTTTCATAAACTTCACTAAAAAATTTCTACAACAGCCCTTACTGACTGCTTCTCTAATTAAGCCTTTCTGCTTAACACTACTTATCAGTTGACATCACCATTTGTGTACCTACCTATAGTAGCCAAAATCCATAACACAGATTTTGCTTTTCTATATTCACGGTACACCTCCCAACATGTGACTGCCGTGTTAGCTGTGGTCCAATAATAGTAAGTAAATATTCATAAGCATCTATGCTTATTCGGAAATGTTGTTGGAATTGGGTTGCTGTAAATCTTGGTACAATTTTTTCTACGTAATCCATAATACGTGCAGATTTTGCTATTTTGCGACTTTTTGATATTAATATTGTTTGTAAAACTTCTTCCTCACTACTTTCATCTTCCTCACTATCTGACAAGGACGCAGGGATATCAAACAAAAGTTGAGCCGATAGTGCAACAGATACAGAAAATGCAGCTAAAGGTTATATAAGTTATAAGTAAGTTCAAATGTTAATTACACGTAACGGTGAGGTTATGATCAAACTGCAGCTCGAAGACGCTAAAATGTTCATAAATATAAGACGCTCCAACAGCACAACTGACAGAGCCAACGCTCCACTCTGACGTCAAACACTCCAACAACCGATTTGTTTATGAACGCACCCCTGCTGAGTTGCTTACTCAACAATCGTTTGTGATTGGCTATTACCTTAATGTGAACCAATCACAAACGATTGCTGAGTAAGCAACTCAGCAGCTACTGTTCGCTAAACGCGCCCAATGCTTGACAATGCTAATCAAATGATGACTTTTATTCACTTAAATGAATGCTATCTTGACTTATGAATCGCAGGATTACAAAAGTAATTTCTAAATTAAAGCAGTGTTGCCAGATTTCTCTAAGGGGTTATGGCCAAAATAACAAGTAGATGTCGCCAAATGTCGCCAGAAAAATCTGGCTGTCAAAAAACAGCGCAAAAAACTTTTTTTTTGAATTAGGAAAAAATATCAATTAACTTTCTATTGTAAATAATACGCATGGTTCAACTTCCCATGTTTTTTTATACTTTCATTTTACATTGTGGGCAAATTCCAATTTTCAAAGAAATACACGACACCAATTTACTATTTTAAACGGTACACAAGAACACCAAAACACCAGCTAGCACTACACTTACACTCACACTACCACTTGAGAGATGACATGACATTTGACATGACGAAACCACATGAGATCCGAAAAAACAAATGCATATACCTAGTAGATTGACAAAAGATAGAAAACAGACAAAACAGACGTAAAGCTACAGAATATGAACTTGCGTAGAAATAAAATGGAGATCGCCAATAGTCGCCTTAATTTTTTCAAAATTCGCCTATTTGGTCGCCAAATTAGAATTAATGTCTCCGAGAAATTAAAATCATCGCCATTTTGGCGACAAGTCGCCAAATCTGGCAACACTGAATTAAAGTAATTTCTAATTTTAGTTTAGCCACATTTTTTTTTAAATTTTGGGCTGATTTAATAACAGGATATTTTTGCACAGCTGTAATGATTTGCTCTATTAGCGACATTTCTTGTTTATTTACTAACACGTTTAATGACACGCGGGACCGTGCCGCTGGCGGGAAAAACCGTGCACGCAGGATCAACGCGGGACCTAATTCTACAGCGGGATATGTAAGCATACACACCGCAGCAACAATTCGAAATCTCAAAAGCGAGAGTGCAGTGAATAAATTTCGGTTCGCTGCGTGCACTGTTTTTCCCGCCAGCGCCAGCGGCACGGTCCCGCGTGTCATTAAACGTGTTAGTAAATAAACAAGAAATGTCGCTAATAGAGCAGATCTTACAGCTGTGCAAAAATATCCTGTTATACCGTAAGTTTTTTTTAACTCTGAACATACAATGTAAATATTTCTTATGTTCAGAAAAAAAAAAACTAGTTAATGCATTGCAAGGGTATACTATGATGAAACAAAACGAGTTTCAGTAAAGCAATTTTAAGATTTATTTTGTTAATAAAAACACTGTAATAAATGTTCGAAATGTTCTCGTTCACGTTTTAAAACATGTGCTAAAGCAATTATCTTATATTTACAAAGACATTCTTAAGATTTCGGGATTTAAATCATGTCATTTCATAATTGACTCTGACAGCACATTTATTTTGTTGAAGATTGCTAGGAAATTGCTTCCATATCTTCCAATGCATTGACATATTTTTGTTTTTTGAAACTGAACATAGGAATGTTTGTGTATGTCAGAGATATAAAAACTCACGGTATATGATCTGAATCACCCGGAATATAAAAATATTAGACGAAAAGATCAAATATGGAAGGAAATAGGATTTGAATTACAAGAAAATGGTAAGTAAATTGCTTCCTCTCATCTGAGGATGATGAACTTTCGTACATATTTTTACTAAAACAATATGGCTGATCCCGCCGCAGGATATCGCGTCAGTTTGAATGCACACGAATTGTACCGCTCCCGCAAAATACTGCACGCGTTCCGTCCCGTTCCCGCTCCCGCTATCCCGCGTTGGTTCAAACCAATCTTCTCAATCTTCTCAAGAAGATCTAAGTTTCGAGACGCGAACTCGAACGCTATTCACGAACCGTGTACATTGGGCATTTATATCTAAGTAATTTTTTTTTGAAAAGTCATAAACAAGGGCCCTTTACTTGAAAACCGGTCCATTAGAGCATATGGGGCCTGACGCGAATTCAAAACTAGGAAGTTGAAGTTTTACACATCGCCTTTCCCGAAGAGCCCTATCATTTATCTCAGTAATTTTTTTTTCGAAGTCATTTCTGACTTTTTTAAACGGTAAACTTACCCATTCTTTTTTATATTGTAAATTGTCTTTCGATCTGTCTAAGTACTAAATTATTGGAGCCGTCATATTGTGTCAATTAAATTGCTGCTTTGACATTTAGTATAACCACGTATAACCTCTAAAACTGCAAGGCTGGTACACACTAAGTAAATGTAATCAAAATATCATTATATGTCAATGTGACGGGTCATTTTTTTTGGACGTGTGTGTTTTTACATGTGCTAATCTGTTCCTTGCATAAAACAAAGATTGCCACGTTTCTAAAATGAAAGATGAAATTAACGGAAAATTTGAAATTTTATTTAGGTGTGGGAGCGTGGAGCAATTATTTTTTAGAATTTTAGGAACGTGGCAAAAAGTCAGATGTCGAAAAAAAATTAGTGAGAGCTCGTCGAGGAAAGGCTTCCTAGTTTTGAATTCGCGTCAGGCCCCATGTGCTTTGATGAACTGGTTTTCAAGTAAAGTGACCTCGTTTCTAACTTTTCGAAAAAAAAAAAAAAAATTACAAACGATCTGCTTGTTGAGATAAGGCGGAATGTCAGATTTCAACAAGCTTTTCACCTTGAAATTAGCATCTTGCGCTTTTTATGTTTTTCCTGCTAATGTAATGGGAGTATTATTTTAAATTTGCACTTCATTTGTTTATGGATGTTGCATGCAACCAGGGTTGGGACGTAGATAATGAAACGTATAAACACATTTATTTTTTCACTTTTACTTTATTTTTTTTAAGTTTTTGGCTTGACCCAGCAGGCCTACCCCTTTATTACATATATATAAATATGTAAGAAGTGATCAAATGAAAATTGAATTAGAGTTGACGATGCAACTAAACACGCATGTGTGCATTTACTTCATCGAACGTTTCTTCAGTCACTTTGACGTTTCTACAAAGCAAGAAAACAGTTTTATTAAAAAAATCAAAGCAGATGCGTAAAATGACCACTGCCTGCTGCATCAAGACACGTTTTAATTCTATAAATAACTGCGTGAGTAACGTTAAAGAACATTTCCGGCGTATGATTTTGCTACAATTGATTGACAGTTAGTATTAATATGACGTTATCTAAAACATGAATTTAAATTTCAACGCCTACCCTAATTCATTTTTATATTGATCGCTTGTAATATTTAACATTTTCTAGATAAAAGACTTTATAAAACAAATTCATATGAAATGTAAAAGTATAAAAGAACCTGGTAAAATATTAAAAACCTGTCTAATACTAGATAAAAATTATAGAACAAAGCAAGCTTGCTGTATTTGGTGAGTTGTACAAACAAAGCCCTGTACAAATGTTTCTTTGTATATATGTATACATATTGACTAGTTATTACATATATCAAAACTTGTTCACTTCTTATTGAAAGAGATATAAGTATTCCATTTAAATAACAAATTATTATGAGAAAGAGCACAGAACATAAGGAGTTCTATATGATCAATAGAATAAATATAAAATGTACTCCTATTTAATATTATCTTTCCATTAGAAGTTTACACATCAGTCTTTTTACAATGTACATTCAGAATCTTACCTTTCATATAATGTTTTTAATACTTGTTATGCGAGTGCGTCATTACAAGAAACATTTGTGTGCACATTTTCAAAAAGTAATTTCACAAAAGTCAATGCCTCGTTTGTAATAACGAACTTCAGAATGACGTTTAATATTTACAACATCAAATTTAACCAGCTAATTTATTTGTCAAAAAAGAAACTGATTAAACTTGTAACAGATTTCTAAAGAATTTAGAACTCTAGTACAACAATATGTATATTTTGATATCAATCTCACTTGAAAGTAATCATGATAAGTCTGCAAGTATTAAGTGGACTGGAATATGTTTTACAATTATGTCTGATTTATGTAAACCTTTTATAATACAGTACGCTTCATCAATTTACTGTCTGCTCTTTGAAATGGACTTGACTATTGAATTGAAGTGAAAAAAGTTATTAACATTACATCAGTTGCAAATCAAATTGGCTATTAGAAATTGAACAAAAGACAAAGTATAATTAATAAATAGCAGCAGTAACCTGATCAGCGAACGTAACCCTCTTCTAGCTAGGCTGAGGAGGTACGAGTGGTGCGTTTTGGTGTAGAACACTAACAGGACGACTTCGTGGAGCCTGAGCTCGTTTAGCTTCTGTTGATTCACTTTGGAGCACCTCCATGTACTCTCTAATCAATGTTGCAATCTGAAAGGCTTGTGCTGTAGTCAAAATCACTTTGCTCTGTTTGCAAGCGCTTCCCGTTATAATCATGAGACAATTCAAAGCGGGAGAGTAACTGAGGATACTACTGTAATCATAGGTACACAGGGCGTTTCTAGATCTGTGCTCTAGAAGATGTAAACCAGTCTGATCAACCGCTAGCCAGAGTACTCTTGGCCAATTCGAGGTAAAAGATTGCTGTAAAATGCATGATTAAACACGACATTGTAATTACGTTCAAGTCTCTTACCATGACATCGAATATTGTGGCCTTATGCAATGGCCAGCTCTGGATTAGATTCAGGAAAGCTTGTTTTGCTTCAGATGCTGTCATGCCCCGCAAAGACTGGTGGTGCATTGCAACTCCTTCTTGAGGTAAACTCGGGACTAATCTCGCAGGTAGACAATGGCATGCAATCGGACGATAGTCTTGAGATGTTTCACCGCAATCTCCCAGTTCTAATTGTGATTGAAGTGCAGTGAGCATCATCTACACAATAAACAATTAACATCATATAATAGTGTAAAGGGGTTGCATTAATGAAAGGCTTACAATTATTATTATTCAATTAATAACCGAGTTATTGATAGTCTACCATTCTATAAATACTCTGTACAAATTGTATCAATGTCAACTAAGATGACGGGACTTTGTCATTATAAGACCCCGCGCAGACTTACTATCGGCCGATAATTTGTTCTGAATCAAGTTACGAGAAGTATGATTACGTGGCCTCTAATAATTTAATGTACAGCCACGTATCACATTTCTCGTAGCTTGATGCAAAATAAACTATCGGCCGATAGTAAGTCTGCAGTCTGCGCGGGGTCTAAGACATGTTAAGCACAGTTTACTTACAGCTTCTTTGTCGGTAATAGGAAACCTGTCCGCTCTTAAATCATGCAACACCTGGTGATATAATAATTCTTTCTCAACATTATCGTCCAAATTTATAAAGTTGTCCATAAACAAGTGCTTCTTAAACAAAAAGAAGTGATGTTGAGGCCTTGATCTTTTAGCAGTACCGATGTTATTTGCAGCATTAGCTACAGTCGCAGCTCGATACCGCTCCCACTTAGCCATGACGTCTGCTACTTTCTCCTCAGCTGCAAGACTTCTTTCAGAATTGCCAAGAACTTCGTAAATTGCATATCCTGCAATATGTACGTGTAAATAAACAATGAATTAAAAATCAGAGGAAACAACCTTTTGCATTTGATTTTAGGCCAATTTTATTTCGAACAATTTCCAAAACATCTCTTGCTGTGGCAGAAGGATGAAACTCAACTGAGTGATACTGGCCATCCATGAAATGAAACCTCGCGTACACAGGCCGGCGATTTATAGTGCATAGAATTTCTTCTCTTGATGGAGGCCATTGTCTTCGTCTTGTGCCTTGAGTTTTCAGAAGGCATTTTTCAGCGAATCGAGCAAATTTGCCTTCTTCTGTTACATAGTCTGAACTGCAGCGTTTCAAATGTGCTATTAAATATCTTCTCACTGACTTGTGAGGAGGTAGAACTACGGAACAGGCTAACGACAATAGTGCCCAATGTCGTAAATTTACACGTGAGTTTGGGTCTGGGTGGTCTGTTGTTTGTTTAATTAATTCTAAATACAGTTCGCACAGAAGAGATTCTTTCCTCATGCACCTTTCCAGAATTGACTGCAATAGTGTTACATGTTCATCTTCAGCTCTGCGTATAGTCTCACCTACAAATTTATTGTTTACATAGCAGTTAATTTTTTTAAGTAAGATCTGTTATAAGAAGTTTTGAACGATTTTTAAAAAACTTATACAGTGTGTAAACGCTCCTCTGGCTCAGCTGCCGAGCGTTGAATTAGGTAAGTATTTCTTTCTTACCAATCACCACCAATGGTAGCATATGGCGTTTACACATAAGAGTGCCAGGTAACTTAGTCGTGACGCCAAGATTCATAAAGAAAACTTCATTTACTACACTCACCACTATTTTAATGAAAATCGTAAAACATAACAGAATTGATAATTAATATCCAAATAAATTACGTGCGGAGGATCCCTATAGCATCAAAAATAACATTGTAATAAATCTGTAAGTTAATTATCTCAGAAATTTTAATTGTTAATAAACAACACACAATTAAACATCGCTCGCAACGGACGCGATTTTCAAACATCAACCAGTTCTCCCTTATTTAAGCTCACCGGCTGAAATAAGATGCTTCGCTCGTACATCGACCAAGCGTGCTGAGATCTCATCGGATACTCATGCCTCTTGGGCCATTTTCCCTGGTTTATATAGTAAACGTTAACTAGTTTTTGTTACCAAAATTCGTAAACAACGTATCTTCGGCGCTCCGCGTGGAAATTTCCGTGAGTGTCGTACCTGGTACGGGAATTTCCGTGCGTTTTGCGTTCAATTACACTTACTTAAATAACGAATTATAACAAATTTACACTAAATTACACAATTACATTTCGTAATATGATTTCTAAATAACCCAAAACTAAAAAAATTCATAACAAAATTTAAGAATCAAAGCGCAGTCTTTACAAGTGACTACCAAAAAGTAGGACAGCCCAAACGACGGCTAAACATTCCTTCTCCGTTGTAGAGTACTTCTCTTCGCTCTTTGAAAACTTTCGACTAGCATACGCAATTACTTTTTCCCCCTCAGGAGTTTCCTGAGTTAGAACCGCTCCAATTCCACTATTACTGGCGTCAGTCTGCACCACAAATGGTAAACTAAAGTCTGGGCACGTAAGCACTGGTGCCTGTGTCAAAAGATGCTTGATTGTATCAAAAGACGACTGTTGATCTTCTTGCCACTTCCATTTTGAACCTTTCTTTAATAATTGATGCAAGGGTGCTGCTATCGTGGCGAAATCCGGCAAGAATCGGTGATACCAAGTTGCTATTCCTAAGAACTGTCTAACACCTTTTACTGTTGCTGGAGGCTTTAACTTCAGTATGGCTTGTACTTTGTCAGGATCTGTACGTATTCCGTTTCTCGTAACCAGGTGACCTAAATATTTCAACTCCGTGCGTCCAAATTTACACTTCTCTGGTTGTAATCTTAACCCTGCGGATCGCAATCTTTCGAATACCACCTTCAAGTTTTCCAGGTGTATTTTCTTCCGAGTTCCAATGTTGATAGGTACTTGAAATTCTTGTGCTACACTCAGCCTTGTATTGTTCGCTAAGAGAACGTTCTGAGAATTAACTTTAAATACACATCCATTTTGTCGACAAAAGTAAGCTAACGCATGGTTCATATATGATGTAGATGCTCCGGTATCGATGAGTGCTGATACTTCTCTGTCTAAAATTTTTACTGGAATCCATATCCGAGAGTCTTCTGATTTACTGCTATATATTCTTTCCCCGTACGTTTCTGACATGACCGAATTACTTTGGGGTCTCCTCGGCGTTTTTAATTTCGGACCCCCTTGAAGTTTTCCGCCCGCCGACAATGACAATCTTGCTGCCGTCTTCTGCACCTGGGACAATCTGCTGGGCGTTCCTTGAAGGATGCTTTGAAATGGCCTTCCTTCCCACAAGTCCAACATAGTCTTGGGTAGAACTTGTTACCTGTAGGGCTCTGTAATGACACTGGGATATTTGTTCGTGGCATGTTTATTTTGCTTTGCGTCATTCTACGCGGATATTTAATTTCCCCACTCGATGGTGACGGGATATTTCCATCTTCTACTGAGTTAATCACCATCTTTGGTGAGTTACCTAACTTTGGTGGACGATAAGCTGTTTCAGACACATAAGCTTGAGCTGGATTCGGAGGAGGTCTAAATTGGGTGGATGCGCACCTTACACTTTCATATTCCTCACCTAATGCCATCAGTTCATCTAATGTACTAAAATCTCCTCTCTTCACATAGAATTGATACTCTGGGAGCAGATTTTCATATATTCTCTCGAGATTTCTCGTCGAATGCCATTTTCCGCTTCTTCTCATAAGAGTTTGTATCGCTACAATGAAGTCTCTTACCGGTTCCTTCGCGCCTTGAGTTCGAACTCGAATTTCGTCTTCTAACTTCAATTTAAATCTTGGAGGCAGAAATTGCGTGGTGAAATCTTTCACGAAGTCTTCCCATATGACCCATGTTTGTTTCCGGCATCTATACCACAGTAAAGCCTTTCCCCTTAGAAATTCAGGTGCTGCTAACAATAATCTATTTCCAGGAAATGTATAACATTCTCGTAATTCTTCGATCCTCTCGAGAAAAGTTAATGGATCGCCCTCGCCATTGAAATGTACGTTCCATTTCCTCACCTTCTCACATATCGCCGCGGTTGAAATTCCTGCTTGTACTGGTGTAGCTTCCTCTATCTCATTCTGATCTCCATCTTTCTCTCTTACCAAACTTTTATAGCCTCCTTTTAGAAATTGTACCAGTCTGGCCCGCATCAGCGTTACAGTACCTCCTGTGTTTAGACCAAATTTTTTTAATTCTGTCGCTAACTCTTCCTTCTTCAAGTGATAAATCCATCCTGTTCTCTTGTCTTGTAAGGGAGTGGAACTTTCTTCCTGCTCTCCGCTTTCGTTATCTGACATATTTACTTTCACTGATAAGTTCACACTTAACACAAATTTTCACAAATTAAAAATAATATACAAACCCATCACCAATATTGAAACATTTAACATATGAGTTTCCGTGACTTCCTCCTGTGATGCAATTAGAATAACGTGTGGTGGTTATGCTTTTTGAGATTCCTGTTCTTAATTTTGAAGTCTCTCTTCTTAATTTTCAAGTCCCTGCTCGGAATTTTCAAGTCCCTGCTCTGAATTTTCAAGTCCCTGCTCGGGCGCCAAATTATGGAAACGCTCCTCTGGCTCAGCTGCCGAGCGTTGAATTAGGTAAGTATTTCTTTCTTACCAATCACCACCAATGGTAGCATATGGCGTTTACACATAAGAGTGCCAGGTAACTTAGTCGTGACGCCAAGATTCATAAAGAAAACTTCATTTACTACACTCACCACTATTTTAATGAAAATCGTAAAACATAACAGAATTGATAATTAATATCCAAATAAAATACGTGCGGAGGATCCCTATAACATCAAAAATAACATTGTAATAAATCTGTAAGTTAATTATCTCAGAAATTTTAATTGTTAATAAACAACACACAATTAAACATCGCTCGCAACGGACGCGATACTTAACAGAAAATTGGCAACAGAAACTCCCACCAACAAGCTAACAACAATATTAATATTAATATTTGATAATCTCTCTCATCGGACGTGATTATCAAACATCTCCCAAAGCTTGGCTTTACCAGGCTCATCGGCCAGAGTAAGACACAAGTGTTATTTGCCAATCGCTCTCAACGGTCGCGATTTACAAACAACTAACAGTTTTGCATTTACTTCGCACATCGGCCGAAGTAAGATACAAGGAATAATTAATAATCGTTCGCATCGGACACGATTTCCAAATGATTGACAAAATCTGTCTTTACCCCGCTCATCGGCCAGAGTAAGATACAAGTTCTGTTTGAAAACTGCTCGCAACGGACGCGATTTTCAAACATCAACCAGTTCTCCCTTATTTAAGCTCACCGGCTGAAATAAGATGCTTCGCTCGTACATCGACCAAGCGTGCTGAGATCTCATCGGATACTCATGCCTCTTGGGCCATTTTCCCTGGTTTATATAGTAAACGTTAACTAGTTTTTGTTACCAAAATTCGTAAACTACGTATCTTCGGCGCTCCGCGTGGAAATTTCCGTGCGTGTCGTACCTGGTACGGGAATTTCCGTGCGTTTTGCGTTCAATTACACTTACTTAAATAACGCATTATAACAAATTTACACTAAATTACACAATTACATTTCGTAATATGATTTCTAAATAACCCAAAACTAAAAAAATTCATAACAAAATTTAAGAATCAAAGCGCAGTCTTTACAAGTGACTACCAAAAAGTACCATATGAGAACAATTTTTATTATTGATTTTTTAAAAATCTTTTTGCGCCAATAGTTTTTGCATGTTCGATAAACAAATATAAGCAGGACAGATCCGGTAAGCAATTTTTAATGTGGCTATGTAAACGGCCGAAAATTTTCGCTTTAAATTCAATTAACAAAATTTAATTCGCAAACGAACCGAGCGAAAGGAATGCTAACTTAATCTTAATGTAAACAGGTTCCCTGGCGCGATAGACAAAACAGCCCTCCAAGTGCCATAAGATAACGTTTAAAATAAACAAAAGCAACGCCCGCTCAAATTACATGTATGGGAAAAGATTAGTCGACCTCGCAATCCAGATAAGGGCGAAGGAATCGCTTGAAACTATACCCTAACGTTAGGTAACTTTAGTCACTTCGGTGTTCAAAATTTGCGTTTTGGATAGAGCTTGCTCGATTGGCCACGAGAGGCCAGCATTTCCTAAGGGGCGTTTGTTTACATTTTTGAAATGAGATAATGACCGCGCGGAGGGAAGGAGTTGAAAAATCAAAAATTAATGTTCATCTTCCGTCCGAGTCGATCGGACATCATCTTCCGTTGAACTTAGCTAAAGTTTTTTTTTTGTGTTTCGGACATTTTCCCTTCGTATGAAAAATTTTGATTCTTTCAATAAGATCCGCGTTTAACCCACTCATGAATTAAATTTTCTATTAGTTAGCACAGTTCTAAGCTCAAGAGCCCTCCTCCGAATTTTGAAGTAAATGGGAAATGTAATGTCATTATAATTAATCTAAATTGAATAAGGGACTGGACCCCTTTTTGCCTAAATCCGGTGGTGGCAGCGATAAATCGAATATTTCTACTTTCTTTTCATGTGTTAATCACCCATTTGCTTTAACTTTTAAAAATTGCGCTACCAGTGAGAAGGGATAACTACGGGGAATAGTCATTATTCTTCACCCTCGAGTTCCCGCTTACATAAATGGTGGCAGCGGTGGAATTTTGATGATTTTTGTCCTACAAAAATGAAAGAGTATTTTCCGAAATTTTACGAAAAATTTTCTGAAAAATTTTGAAAAAGTGTCAAATTCCCATTTTTCTTAGTATTTTAAATTTCCATTTAATGTTAAATAGGACATGAGCTAGGAATGTGTGCAAGTGCATTTTTCCCGGCTATTTTCACTGTAAATGTTTTCTTTCAGGTACGCGAGCGGTTGCGCTTAATTAAATGTGATAATCTAAATTAGCGTCCGAATGCAATTCTAATTGTTCCTCACTTCAAAATTTTGTCTCTTGGAATTAATGGTGTTAGTCAAAATCATAGGTAAATCTCATTTTAATAAACGAGAGAGCTGAATAATTCAGTCCGCGCCATATGTAAATTGGCATCGCGACGAAATGACGCGCGCATATAGGCGTTACGATCGCTAGAACGATAAGGTTTGTGCATATACAAGGGTGCGTCAAGAAACCTAGAGCGCCGGAGAATATGCGGTCGCGCGCGGTGCGCTGAAAAATTAAACCACTGATTACCCACAATTCATATATTTACCATCATTATTATCACTATTTAATTATTATCATTCAAAAGGGAAGTAATTAATTTGCTGGACTCAATCATATTACCCAAAATTTCACTTAAAAAAAAGAAGAAAAAACTTTTAGTATCCCTATTTAATTATTTTCTCGAACTAAATTCTTTTCTGTTTTCCTATTATTTGCACAATGTATAATTATCTTCCCTTGTAATTTCAATTATTTAGAAATTATTTTATATATAATTTTGTTTTCTACGGTCGTTCATCATAAACGAACGGACACCCTGAGTTGTTTTAATGCGGCGCGGCGAATCAAGAGATGAAATAAATTACTCGATCTAATTTAATTATTCTAGCAACCCAAGTCAGTATCTATCGTTATTAAACTTTTCTAAATTTTATTCAATCGAGTTCAAGTCGGAGGTTAATCAATTTTTATAATGAATGTTAGTGAGTTTAAGTGAATTTTGTTATTAATCAAAACTGATTTAAATTAAAATGGCGGAGGAAACCCAGGATATAACAACGATAGTGAACAACACCCAAGACGCTAGTACCCTCCCCGTAAACGGCGCACAACCACGTGTAATAAATTTGTCTAGTCTTCGAACTATTGGGCAAACCCTCGTTGGCCTCCCAGAATTTTCCGGCAAACCGGGAGAAAATATTAAGGAATTTTTCCTGAAATTACGCCAACGAGCAGATATTGATGCTTGGACGGAGCAGCAAATTTTGGCAGTTGCAAGATACCAGCTGAAAGGAGAAGCTTTTCAGTACCTGGAAATAGAATCGCACCTTTTGTCATCCACCATAAAATACGCCGAATTTAAAGCAGCGTTAATAAAACGTTATGCCGAGAAGGTTTTACCGGGCGAAGCATATTTAAGGCTTCAACGATGTACCCAAGCGTCAAAAGAAAACGTTGAGGATTTCTCCGCCCGAGTGAAAAAGGCAGGAATGAAACTCTTAGAAGAACCAAATCAACCAGCTGAACGAGAAGTCGCAATAAAACGACATCAGCGAGATTTAGCGGAACAATTCAAGAGGGGACTGGACCAGGAATTGATGAAAATGATCATCTTGGACTTCAATAGAAATCCCCAAAAGTCGTTCGAAGAAGTGATAGAGCTTGCCCAACAAGCTGAAACAAGCGGGAAGATGCTGAAGCAAATGAGAACGTTAAACAACTTGTACAATCGAACAATAGAAGACTGGGATGAAGAATACAGCGAAGAAAATTTTAGTTATGAAGGTGAACGCCACGAAAGAATTTACCAACAGGAATTCGACGAAAGAGCTCAATGGGTCAATGAACCGAAATACCCTCCAGAAAACAGGAACAATAGATTTCCTACTGGAAGAAGGCCCATGGGAAGAGACGAATTCTCAAAAGATAGTTACGAACATTCCGGAGAGGCAGTAAGAAATGACTATTCGGAAAAAGCAATATTAGAAGGCGAACATTCAAGGAGAGCAGTAAGGGAACAAAGTTATCCACAAAGCGGTGATCCAACCCCAGGTTACCAGACGTATTTCGAGACGAATCATGGGGCGAATTATGCGTGCAATTACAGAAAAAGAAGACGCGACTATTATTCGAGATTCGATAAGGAAAGGAACTGGAAATTTAAGAAAGTGAAGTGTTTCAATTGTTCAAGAATGGGACATTATGCGCCCGGGTGTGAAGAATGGATGAATCAACCAAGAACACCAGATTATGGGAGTACGAGAAATAATTTTACGAAGTCTTTAAACTTCAAAGGTCCTTTGCCAAACCCCGAAGTCAAAGGACCAGTACAATGAGAAAATTAAGAATAACGCTCCCCCTAGTATACACGGTCGAAGAGGAAGTAAATCAGTGTATTGTCCTACCAACAGTATGGAGACATGTAGCTACTATGCTAGTGGATACCGGAGCCTCTTTGGCCATTTTAAAAGAAGAGTTCGTTCGGAGGATCGGGGCCCGAATTGAACCCGAACCAAATGTCGTTTTCCGAGGGATTTCAGGAGATGAAGAGCCATGCTTGGGGGTCGGTAATGTTACCTCTACAGGTAGGGAACAGATACTATAACACCAAATGTATGATATGCTCCGATTCCGTCAACCTGATGGTAGATGGCCTTCTTGGAAGAGACTTTCTCAGAGCCAATAGCGCATCAGTCGACTACGGGGAAAATGTCCTCAGGCTCGGAAAAGAAAAGATAGAGCTTTCAAGTTATAATGATCTAAGTAATCTGGAATATGACGACGCATACGCTCTACACCAAGAAGATGCCTGGAAAACAAAGACTGGGAGAAAGAGGCCAACTAAACTTCAGAAACCGAGTTACAGATTTACAGAATCTGAGAGGTATACAGAACCTCGACATCGGAATAGAAGCACAGGGCCAAGAAACAACGAAACTGAAAGGTTAATAAAATCTGAGGAAAACCAGTTCCAGAAAAGGAACAGTGAAGGAAGTAAGCTCTCAAAGAGGATACAAGCTGAAAAGAATAAAGCTTCTAAAACAAATGAGGAATTGGAAGAGCCCAGCTACAGCGGCATAATGAAACATGGAAAAGGAAACACGACGGTCAAGAAAAATTTAGATCCGGTACAAAAGAATAAAAACAGTTTGAAGAATAAAGAACACCATAGCAAAAAGAGGTTAAAAGACGGCAAGAATTTTAAGGAAAAGAATGTGGATATAAGTGAAGTTAACGGCGATGTGTTTACAGCTCCAGAAGAATACTCCTTGGTTCACTGTGTAGCAAAAGATCTCCACATGAACAAGGGTATAGCGGTTGAGTTCAAGCGAAGATTTGGACGAGTAGGAGTTTTGAAAGAGCAAGATGCTCAAGTCGGCGAAGTAGCAGTGTTGCAGAATAACTTATCAAAAGGACGATGCAGGTTTATCTACTACCTTGTAACTAAAGGTCGAAGTCAAGAGAAACCCGCCTACGAATCCTTAGAGAAAGCATTAATAAGTCTAAGAGATCACTGTCTACAGCACAGAGTTCAAAAGTTAGCGATGCCAAGGATAGGGTGCGGATTAGACAAGTTAAGGTGGAAGGTAGTTAGGAAGATAATAGAGGATGTGTTTGTAGGAACCAAAATTAACATCTTAGTTTATGCTTTGCAGTTGCGCGAAGATAGGCAAGGAAACCAAGAAAAGGTGCACGAGGAGGAAAATGTAAACGAAGTGCGGAAGGATAAAACTAAAATGAATCAGAGGCTGCACAAATATAAAGAAGTAGGAAAAGCACAGAGAAGCGGAAAGAAAGCTGGGGAAGAATTAAAGAAGGCAGAGAAAAGCAGGGATTCTACAAAAACTAGAAATGGACCATCTAAGAAAGGAAGAAAAAGATAAGCTATTGAACTTGGTTCGAAATTACGGCGACACCTTTATGGGAAAAGACGTAAAGTTGGGGTGCACACATGAAGTGAAACATAGGATTATCACAGAGGACGTGCCACCCATTACTAAAGCGCCGTATAGAGTACCGTTTAGTCAACGGAAGGAACTCCAAAACCAGATTGGAGAGATGTTAGAGCAAGGAGTGATCAATGAATCCTCCTCGCCCTGGAGTGCACCTGCAACAATGGTGAAGAAGAAAGCCGCGGAAGGTGAAAATAAAATTCGAGTCTGCATTACCAAACATTCAGGAAACTCTCGATCAACTAGGAAATGCAAAGTTCTTTTCCACGGTGGATCTGGCAATCGGATATTGGCAAGTGGAAGTTGATCCGAAAGATAGGGAGAAAACTGCGTTTTCAACTCCCGACGGTCATTACGAATGCCTGAGAATGCCGTTTGGACTGGCTAATGCGCCTAGCATCTTCCAAAGACTGATGTACGGGACTGATGTCGGGACTCACAGTAAAAAAGTGTTTAGTATATCTCGACGATATAATAGTGTTTAGTAGGACACTGGAAGAACATCTAGAAGGGTTAAAGGAAATTTTTGAAAGATTGAGAAAAGCGAATCTGAAATTAAAACCGTCAAAGTGTAAGTTTTTAGCCAGGGAGGCTAAATATTTGGGTCATGTTTAAGCCTGGGCAAATGCATATATGCATATCTTTCCAGAAGGGGCATATCTTCTTTAAACCTATTATACATATGTTTTTTGATCAATTTTTATGATAAAAAGGTCATTTTATTTTGCATATCTGGCATATATTAAGGTTTAACTGCATACAGCATACTTTAAGGCATATTCGAAATTTATGCAGCATGTAAATTGGCATATCTACAATTCTTGCATTTTAATTTGGTTTTTATTCACACAGTAAACAAAACCAGATAATTTTAGAAATTTAAAAATTCCATTCTCTGAATTTCGTTAACAATCGGTACCGCCTGGCGGTCGCCCATACGGTCAGAACCCAGAAGAGATTAACCCTTACACGTGCAATATTAATTCTAAGAACTTCGGAAATTACTGGTGTATTTAAACAGAACAATTTTGTGAACTTCATTATATTTTTCAAACTATTGATGTTGTGTGGTGCGCAGTTTACGAATTGATAAAAATGCCTAAAATTGGTACTTTTCGCAACGATTTCATAAAAAAGTGGTTGATGCAGTGTGCGTGTTTTATGTACGACGGTTGTGTGGTTTTTTGTACAATATGCGAAAAGAAGGTATGTATATAATTTTGCTTTCAGCGATCGTCTTTCCTTTGTTTAATTTTTGTGAAAAAATGGTCTCCAGCGATCGTGTTTTGTTTTTTCTTTTTCTAAAAACATTTTTAAATTTTCTGTTGCTTCCTTAAACCATAGTTTTTAATATAAAAAAAATACTGTTAGGATTTTTTCTAAAATTTGTAACTTAATTTCTTTTTGAATTTTGTTCGTTCACTAAGGATATCAGCGATCGTTTTTTGTGTTTTTTTCTTTTATTTATTTATTTTCTGGAAACAGTTTTCTAAGTTTCAATCGTAAACTTTCATTGTTTCCTAAATTTCCTTTATGTGAAATACGTTCTTGTTAGCTTTATTTATCTTCATCAATTCAGCCAAATAAGTAGCCAGTTAAGAATAAATTTTAATTACAACTATCTAATAATTATTTATTTCAATTCTATAATAAATACATAGGTATTATTAATTTTGTTCTTTATTTACAGGTCAACGTTACTAAAAGTTTCAATTGGATCAACATATTAGTACCATTCCTCACAAAAATAAAGAGAAAAATTCACCTGAATTGAGGCAGCCGTTGTTGTCGCAGTTTGTTGACGAAAAAAATAATGCAGATCAATTCAACTACGATTTATGCAAAACTCTTATATCGTGTAATATCCCGTTAAACAAGTTGGATGTACCAGAATTTAGAAGCTTTCTGACAAAATGGACGAAGGAAAATGTAGTCTCCAGAAGAACTGGAACGAGATCTCACATTCCAAAATTATACGAAGAAAACATTAAAAAAAAAGATGTTATTGCAAAAGAGTATATTTGGTTTAGCATAGATGAAACAACTGATGCTAAAGGTAGATATATCGCAAATTTTATTATTGGAATTTTGAATGGACAGCCAAACCCTAGTTATTTGGTAGCAGTAAAACAGCTAGAAAAAACTAATCATTTGACAATTTCACGTTTTATAAATGAAACATTTTCGATGCTGTTTTTACCTAATACAGATGTAAATAAAATCTTGTATATGGTAACTGATGGAGCTTCATATACATATGTTAAAGGCTGCTCAAAATTTAAAAATATTTTATCCAAATTTGCTGCATGTGACTTGTTTGGCACATGGATTGAACCGTGTTGCTGACGCGATTCGAATGGAATATCCATTAGTAAATCAATTAATTAATAACGGGAAGAAAGTTTTTCTAAAATCTCCACATAGAGTACAACTGTAATAGAAATGCTTCCTGACATCCCATTGCCACCACAACCTATTATTACTAGATGGGGAACTTGGATCGAGGCTGCACTTTTTTATTGTGATAATTTCGATGGTATTAAAAATGTAGTAAACAGCTTCGATGCCAACACTTTTCAATATGTCGCTGAATGTCAAAATATTTTGCGAAACTCTGAATTACGTTCACAGCTGTCATTCATTAAAGCTCACTTTTCTAATATACCTAGTGTTATTTAAAATTTAGAAACCCAAAATTTGCATTTAGCCAATTCCTTATCGTTGATTGAAAATTTTAAGTCTAATTTAAGTATTCCTAAAAACGCTAAATGCAATAAAATCTTAAATAAATTGGAAGATGTTTAAAAAAAATGTTGGCTTGAAAACACTAGAAGCGGTAAAAAATATTCTAAATGGAGAATTAGACATTGAATTAGGTTCCCTTGAGTATCCGCAGATAATTGTTAACAAGGCACAGCTCTTTAAATATTGTCCAATAACTTTTTGCGATGTGGAAAGTGTACAAAAATATATTAAGTGACGATAGGCAAAATTTCTTGATAGAAAATATCGATTATTTATTGTAATAAGTTTTAATTCATGCATAGTATATGTAGAGCAATTAAATATTTGTATATTAAAGTGAATAAAAGTATTATATAATTTTTTTGTAGAGTTTATATTATTTTTTACCTTCTAACCATATAAATATAACTGTGTGTACATTATATATATTTTTATTATAATAATATATGAAATCATTCATAATCGCAACATTCTATTTTTCTGTGTTGTGTTCTATGATTTGATTTTCCAAATGCATATTTAACAGCATATCCGATAATTAACTGCATATATACCAGTTAAACAGCATATATTCGGCATATATTTACATCTTTTTAAGACATATTGCATGCATATATTCAGACTTTTTTACGGCATATGTGCCCAGGCTTAGTCATGTTATATCCGAAGAAGGAGTGAAACCGGACCCGGAAAAGTTAAGTGTTGTGAAAAGTTATCCTCGACCTAGAAATGTGAAAGATATTAGAGCTTTCCTAGGATTGGTAGGATTTTACAGGAAGTTTATTCCAGAATCTTCACACATTGCAATCCCTTTGACTGCGCTGACGAAGAAAGACGTAGAATTGCTATGGACGCAAGAGTAAGAGGAAGCTTTCGAGTATTTAAAGCAAAAACTCTGCAGTCCACCGGTCTTGAAGTATCCTAACTTCCAAGAACCATTTATATTAGCAACGGATGCGTCGGGAACGGCTATTGGGGCGGTATTAAGTCAGAAGGAAGGAAAATACGAGAGGCCCATAGCCTACGCCAGCGGACAACTGAACAAGGCAGAGAGAAACTATGACGTAACCCAACAGGAGTGTCTAGCAGTTGTTTGGGCGATCAAACATTTCAGGTGTTACCTTTACGGGACAAGGTTCACTATTTACACGGATCATAAACCGTTGAAGTGGTTGTTTTCGTTAAAGGACCCAACATCGAGATTAGCCCGACGGGCCTTACTTTTGTCAGAATATGACTTTTTGAGTATAAGCCCGGCAGAAAAAACAACAACGCTGATGCCATGAGTCGGTTGCCGAAGAAAGAAGAAGGGATATGCGAAGAAGATGCGATAGAGGTCCCACAGAAGGTTCGAAAAATTCTAAAGGAAATCAAGAAAGTCCAGGTAGTGAACAATAAAATCAGCTGAGATAAAAGCGAAAAGGTTTGGAAGGAAATTGAGGTACATGGATAAAATAGTTTCAATAAAGGAAAGAAACGAAGGCATGAAGAAGCCGGTCTCAGCTAATGGAGAGAAAAGGAATTTTAATAGTTACCAAAGTAGATATCAAGAGAATGTTAAGAGTAAGGTAAATATGAACCAAAGTAGGAAATAGGGGAATTCCGAACCGCTGGATATAAATGTGGAAATAAACCAATACGAGGAGGACTTCAGTGATAGTGAACCCGAAGATAGGAAATACGGAAGAACTTTCTCACAACTGGATCGAGAAAAGAGAAAGGGTACGAAGAGTTCCAGGAATGGGCTAGGAAGAAAAGAGCAGAAGACAGGAAAAGAGATAACATAGCAGAAGAACTACATCAAGAAATTGAGGTTCACCCAATCAACAAGACAGATAGGATTGGACCAGGAGATGTACCCGTTCCATACTTAAACAAGGAGTCGATAAAAAACGAACAGCTGAAAGACAATGACCTGCAGAAACTTCGTCGGCAAATTAAAGACGAAGAAATGGAAGACCCTTATTACCTCGACGAAGATGGTGTTATTTTTCGAGTGAAGCGTGGAGACGAAAGAAGCGATAGAGTCGTCGTTCCAAGAACCCTAGTGCAGCAACGCATTCACGACCATCATGATTTGCCATACGCTGGTGTACCAAGAACATTAGGCCTACTCCAAGAACGAATGTACTGGAGAGGAATGGAAATTGACGTGAAGAACTATGTCAGCAAATGTTATTCCTGCAACGCTCGAAAAACTCCTACCAATAGGAAGCCAGCACCACTACAACCCTTCTGCAGTGTCACTTATCCATTAGAACTTACGGCCATGGACATAGTAGGGCCATTAGTCACTTCAAATGATGGTAACAAGTACATACTGACCTTCCAGGACTACTTCACCAAATATCCGGAAGCAATACCGTTACCTAATCAGAAAGCGGATACAGTAGCGCGAGCGTTCGTGGAAAACATCGTTGCGAGACACGGAGCACCCAGGAAATTACTAACCGATCAGGGAGCGAACTTCGTGTCTGAGCTAATGAAAAATACCTGCAAGCTCTTAGGTATCTTAATACCAAACCACTCCTTACCACCCACAGAGTAACGGGATGATCGAGAGGACACGCAGAGTCCTAAAAGATGTTATCTCATTACGTCTCACAGTCGCAACGAGATTGGGACAAGTGGATACCATATGTGCTGATGGCCTACAGAGCCATTATTCATTCGTCCACTGGCGAAACTCCGTACTTCTTGCTCCATGGGAGAGACATGAGGCTACCGGGAGATGCCACAAGGCAGCGGTACGACTACTCGGAGAATTATGCCTCAGAGTTGGTCGAAAGACTGAACTCTGCGTTCCAGCTCGTTGGTCAGAAATTAAAGAGATCGGCAGAGCAGCGAGGAAAACAATACAACAAAAGAACCAAACCAACAGACATCCAGCTTAGTGATAAGGTTTACCTGTATAATCCCGCAATAAAACCTGGCCTTTCGAAAAAATTGACGAAGAACTGGGAAGGACCATACCGAGTTATGGAAAGATTGAGCCCGGTCACGTATAGGATCGTGAGGATGGGAAGTAATGAGGAGCACGTGGTCCACGTCAACCGATTGAAACGCTACGAAAAAGGTGACGAAGATAAGAACGAAGGAAAAGCCCAGAGAAGCGAAGATGAAAATCAGGAACTGGAAGAAAATCAGTACGAAGAGGAAAGACCCAGAACCAGAAGATCCAGACTCGGATTACTATGATGACACCGGAAATGTAGGAAATATGGAAGAACTGGAAAGAGTGTATTTCGGCGGAGTACCAGAGCAACTGCCACAGCAAAATGCCGTAAACCCTCTGGAGGAAATAGAACCCTGGATAGGGACACCGGTATCATTAAATGAAAAACCCGTGAGACGGCGAGTGGTAAACTTCAATCCCAATGCGTTGAATGAAGTGCAGGAAGACGACCAGATATAAGACGAAGAACCACCGGACTTGGTAAGTGAAGGTAGTTCCGAGGATATTGAAACGGATGTCGACGAGTCTGCAGAAGTTCGCGAGGAACCAGAGCAGATTCCGGTGAATGAAGGACAGGTAGAACCACCTGAGCAAATTATTAATAGTGGACATCATTATGGGACCAGGAGTAAAGGACCCGCAGAATCACAGCCGTGGGTCATTCCAAAGACGTTAGTAGTTGAAGAAGAGCATTATGATGAGACGCTTAGGGTAAAGCGTAAGGTTTTCAAAATCACAATTGTATACATTATATGCGTTTTTATTTTCCTTGGCATGATCCAGTCCTTATAAATTCATTATACTCAACACTTGTAAATATGCACCAGGGAAACCCCCGGATCTGAAGTAATAAAAGTTTCTTTTTTTTATTCAAAATTTAGTAGGGGATATTCATTTTATTGTTATTTTTTTTGCTTTTGCTTTGTATTTATGCAACAAAATACTAAAGAGGGGTCAATAGTTGATGGTATCAACACTTGATCCTGGAACGCGAATAACGCATCACATTCTTCCTTGCTTGGGCAAATGTTAAGTAAACCTGAAGATGTTTTCAAAAATGCCCAACTAGAATTGTTAGTACTAGGAACTGAATTCAAAATGTTGTTCAATAATAAATGTTAGAATTAAGAAACCTGCAGTGTTAGAGTAAGGAAGACTGTTAAGGTAAACTTAATTTAATAATTAATATAGTAGTAAGAGGAGAATATCAAGTAGAATAGTAAGACTTAGTATCAAATTACATCTAAATTGTAAATAGAACTCGAACCTGCCGAGTGAGTTATGGGAAATGCAAATAAGGGAGAAAGAATAAAGGGAAGCGTAAGTACCGAGGAAAAATTTTTTGCTACAACCAAAGCATGCATAAGGCAACCGGAGAGTTAAAGGTGATAATACGATATACGAGCATATTAAAAGTAGGTCACGAATCCCGAAATGGAGCGCCAAACCAACCGTGAACGCCCGTGCCCTGCTTCTCCATCACAAAGTGGGAATTATGGTAGGGCCCGAGGACCCGCCTTGTTCTTCCCTAAAAGGGATGACTGAAGTCCAAGAGCTGACCTGGGCAAACTGCCAAGTCCTCACCCGCTCTACCGAACATGCAATTCTCCTGGCAGGTAGTGGGCCTAACATTATAAGGGCAATCGAGGAGACCTTGGACACCTGGAGTATTTGCATCCAGATCCTAAGGAAGCCGTTCCATGAAGAACTGTCTAACTCTCCCCTCCGAAATGGAATAGAAGATGAACCAGTAAAATAAGTGTAGTGGTAAAGACAAGACGGCCGAAGACCAAGACCATGTAATAAAGGATAGTACGAGTCGTTAAGTGATAGTTAAGTTAAACTCGTCCAACAAACTATGTGTGTCGAGGAGTGGCGAAGACAAGAAAGCAGTAGCAAGAAGACGCTGGGGATTTCAATGCATAAAGCTAACCAATAACATACTCGAAAAACTAACCCCTGACCCGGTTTGCCGATAGCATGTTGTGGAGAAAAAGGAAAGGAAATTTATTCATGATTTTATCCTAAGTAGATTTAATTGGCATGATTAATATTTCTGATACTTTATTCTTTCTTCCCTAGTATTTATGCCCAATAATTTAATAGGTTCTTTACCGTCCTCCTTGTAGCATTAGTTGGTGTTTCTAGTAATGTAAGAAATTGATACTCGTATTTTGTTTTCATATAACAATGTCATGGAGAGACCCTGGGACGAGGCACACCAGATACTCAACTTGGAGATGATGGTCAAACACATAAACGACCCGAGGATATGGCGTCCGGAATGGTCCTTCAACCCAAGCCATTACGCTACGAGAAGTATCCTAAATTAGCCGATCGAGCGGACCCTGACCAATAAGTTCCAGCCATTATAACGTGATCTGTGAAGGAATGGATACCTCCCCATCCTCATAGAATGGACTCCTTCACCAGTGGATAGTTGTGTCAATTGATAAGTTTTGCTTTGAAATTTGCTACCATGTTGTGCCTCATGCTAGAACTCATGTGTCCATGTCACGATGTTTATTTTTCTCCCTTGTATTAGGTTAAGGTAATGGTAATGTAAGGAACTCAGCAGCAGACCATCTATGCAATCCTTAAAAGGTGTCGACCATCGGGTCAACACTTTTTCTAAGGAGGAAGGGATGTAAACGGCCGAAAATTTTCGCCCTAAATTCAATTAACAAAACTTAATTCGCAAACGAACCGAGCGAAAGGAATGCTAACTTAATCTTAATGTAAACAGGTTCCCAGGCGCCATAGACAAAACAGCCCTCCAAGTGCCATAAGATAACGTTTAAAATAAACAAAAGCAACGCCCGCTCAAATTACACGTATGGGAAAAGATTAGTCGACCTCGGAGTCCAGATAAGGGCGAAGGAATCGCTTGAAACTATACCCTAACTTAGTCACTTCGGTGTTCAAAATTTGCGTTTTGGATAGAGCTTGCTCGATTGGCCACGAGAGGCCAGCATTTCATAAGGGGAGTTTGTTTACATTTTTGAAATGAGATAATGACCGCGCGGAGGGAAGGAGTTGAAAAATCAAAAATTAATGTTCATCTTCCCTCCGAGTCGATCGGACATCATCTTCCGTTGAACTTAGCTAAAGTTTTTTTTTTGTGTTTCGGACATTTTCCCTTCGTATGAAAAATTTTGATTCTTTCAATAAGATCCGCGCTTAACCCCCTCATGAATTAAACATAATATACGGATGTTGTGTGTGTGAGCGTGCCAAGGGCCGAACCTTCCCCCCCCAAGAAAAGGGCCGTCGAGCTTCCGCCCCGGGATCAAGTCCCAGACACCTCTGCTGCTGGGTTCTCCCCCCTTCACCAAGCAAACGGTAGGTGAACTGTTAATTTTTATCGTCAGGAATAATTTGTTGTAATAATGTGACCCTTCCGAGGGAAACCAACTTTTTCTTTTTATCAATATACCCTATATTCAGGTCTTTAATTTCTATTAGGGTAGTTTACGGAAATATCACACGCTTGCACAGTTCTAAGCTCAAGAGCCCTCCTCCGAATTTTGAAGTAAATGGGAAATGTAATGTCATTATAATTAATCTAAATTTAATAAGGGACCGGACCCCTTTTTGCCTAAATCCGGTGGTGGCAGCGATAAATCGAATATTTCTACTTTCTTTTCATGCGTTAATCACCCATTTGTTTTAACTTTTAAAAATTGCGCTACCAGTAAGAAGGGATAATTACGAGGAATAGTCATTATTCTTCACCCCCGAGTTCCCGCTTACAGCTAAAAATTTAGATATTTAAAATACGAAAAATAAAAAAAATGTTATAGTACTAATTTGGAATTGTTGGTTATACTAGACAAAATTTTAGTAGGATCCGATAAGTTATTACAAAATGTCGCATGGAACTTAAACAAACTTTTCTGCAGCATAATATTTGGAAAAAAGAAAACTTTTCATTTTCTAATTTTTGTTTAAAATTTGAGGCGCAAGTTTTGAAAAAAAAATCAATAATAAAAATTTTTCCATATGGTGCGAACTTTTTGGCGGTCACATACATACAACGAATACTCAAGAAAAATCAACCATATAATAAAGTAAACAGTAATTAAACAAATAGCGAAAAACGATATTTATATTTAACACTAAAACGGAAAACAAGAGCTCGGATATGAAGGAGAAAAAGGGGTGATGAAACAACAAAGGAAATACGGCAAATAAACTTACAAAAGTAAAAATAAATATACAGGATATCCCAAGTTGAGTGGCCTATTAAAAGTTTTCGAGGAAGGAAATATAAAAAAATTCTGAAAATTAATACACTCCCTAAGGGAAAAAGATCTTTCAGATTAAAATATTTTCACTTTTATATCACGGTTTTATCGGAAGTCGCCATTAACTTTCTTATTTTAATAAATGGAATGCTATACTTTTTATTACAAATTTACACATTATTCTAAATAAAAAGTGTTAAGGCTTCCCTACACTTAAATGTAACCGATTTTGAGATATCTTCAAATTTATTTAAAAAATTGTTTTGCCGAACAAATAGACTTTTGAACACTTTTTTCTTAAATAAAGCCGCACTACTACCAATATACTCCAGAGCCAGATTGTTTACAATAAAAGCCGCTTGGTAACGATGCTTGGAACGATCGCTTAAATATTTGAGTTTTATGTAATGGCGGAGTTAGTGTACCCCTGAACCGTATATTGATAGTATGCACATCTGTTCTAAATTTGATTCTGTTAAATAAATATGGTGGCATTTTGAATTGGATTATTTTATTCAGCAGATAAGCATTTCGCAGTAGGCGCCTGTTGGCCATGTTGAGACAATGCATATGCCAATGCAATTCTTGAAGCTTGTGAGAGATCCTTTGCCGCCTACCTATCCCACATATTAAGCGCAAACAGCAATTTTGTAGTACTTGAATTTTTCGATTAGTTTCATAGTCGATACAGGTCCATACTAGTGATGGGTCGGTCGTGAACGAATCAAGGATTCACGTTAAAGAGAAACGAACGAACGAACGAATCGTTCGTAGATGAGTCGATGAACGGTATCGTAAGTGAATGATTCGTTTAAAATGAACGATTCACTTTAAAAAGATTCGTGAACGAACGCTCCCTGCATCTGAGCGTTTGTTCGTATATGAGTCGATGAACGGTGTCGTTCGTGAAAATTTGCTTGGCACTAATGCATCTGCTATTATCACTCTCCGCCCATTACTAGCTTTATTGCACTACTTGCCGGAGTAAGCATCGCGACCGTCCTCGATAATAACATTTTCAGATACCCGAATAAATAACAGAATAATTTGTTTAATGTTTATAGCACTGTTTCCTATAATTAAGTCTGCTATTAATATTATAATTATTTGTTGTAAATAATAATTCAATTATTTAGTCAGTTAATAATAAATAATAAATTTATAACTTCTTGGCCAACAAAAATAACTCGTAATTTTTAAATCATTTCAAAAATTAGTAAACTTTGGAGGTAAATTTAAGAACTGAAATAAATGAAAATAATGTTAATGGAATTATCGCAGTTTTAAATTATAGTGGAATTTCATTGCCTATTACATTAAAAAAAACATTATGCTATTATCTAGGTACTATTATTCTGATTGGACTGAAATTTAATTTTGAAATTAAATAATTGTAAACACGCAGACGTGCAAACATTAGGTTTGTTCTAGCAAACAATTTCTGATAGTTTGTGTACTTTTCTATACGCATGCGTAATCCGTAATTGTTGTCGAATTAGTTTCGAACTTTTCGTTGCTAGAACGTTTCCCTGATTGTATGGAGGATACAATACGATATTTCGCGCCAAGTTAGTTAAATTCGTATCTCTACATTGTTGTTCTTGTTATTAAGCCAAGTAATAACCTCGTTTGATAAATTGCTTAGGAAATAGGTAGGTATGTAATGAATATATTCCGCTGTTTTGCTGCTCTGACTAAGTAAATTTTATTTTTTGTCGCTGGTTCTCCTCAAATAATTCATCACTTTCACTGGTTGTAAATAAAATACTGTGTACTAGATGCAGCAGATATTAATCCATCACATCAGATTCAACACAAATAGTAGGTCCACCGGTCCACGAATTGATTAATATAAATATTGGCCGTGCACGTTGATGATTCGATGTGCGCATGTTACAATTAGAAATTCGCAAAGAATACGTGAATTGCTTGGACTGTCAGCAAACTACAATCCACAGCTGCTAGAAAATCAAACTGGTAACAAGAAACTTAAAATGTTCGCTGCTAGAACGCTAAAGTGTTACTACGCGTGTATACATTTCTATAGTCGTCCCAGTTTGGTATCGGTTTTATGGTCTTGCTATAAAAAAGCGACAGAGAGGAGACACAGACACCGCAGTGCCGGTCTTTTTGAAGAATTTTTTATAGCAAGATCATAAAACCAATACAAAACTTGGACGACTATAACAGTTATGTACTGCTTCTAGAACAAAGCTATTGAAATATAAAATAGACTTTTGGTATAGCAAACCATGTTCTGCAGCCGCACCCACTTTTACTAATTTGTTGGGCGGCCGGACTAATTTTAAAACGTACATTTTACTACAATTGACACTCATTACATGAAAACATACACAATTGCAACTTTACAATAATGCGATTGTAGAGGAAAATCTAATACATCTGCATGAATTGCAAATAGTGACGAAATGTAGAATTTGCCGTAAGAATTCTGGAACATTTTTCGTGTAGTACTTATGTTGATTTCAAAATCCGAGATTATCCTAATATATTTATTTCTTAAAAATTATTCCAATTAAAACTGTTAACACAAATGAAAATAATATTTTTAGTAAGTATGAATAAAACATTATTTTAAGTTAAAAATGCTAAATTAAATAATATTAACTGTTTTTAGAACAGTTTTAATTTTAAATAATCGGCTCGTTCAGATGCACGGAGCGTTCGTTCACAAATCTTTTTAAAGTGAATTCATCAACGAACGATTCGCCCGTTCGTTCGTTCCTTTTTAAAGTGACTCGTTGACTCGTTCACGACCGACCCATTACTAGTCCATACACCGAACAGCAATAATTAAAGCATGATAAGACTAATGATTCACATAATAACGTCTTTACCTTTTTATTTTAAAAATGTTTGATATATGGGTCATTACATATGAAATCATCAAAAATAAATAAAATTGGTTGCCGCATTATTTTGAATTTCGATAAAATTCAGTAGGAATCTCCTTTTAGATGTCAAAGAAGGAAATTCACCGTCGTTTAATTTTTTGAGTGCTTTAGTTTCGGTCCGTGATGAACAAAATCCTGAAAAGGTGTTACATTTATACTCTACTTCGATTGGCTCTCAAAATCATTCTATTAGAGATATCTAAACTTTTATAGTCGCTTTTGAAAGCTAAGAGAATGTAGTTTCATTAGAAAATATAAATATTAGAGCATCACGTTTCTTTAAAGAATGACACCGAAACTGAAAATAAACTTTTTTCTGCTATATTTTAAGATTTTCTGTTGACTGTTGTATCTGCCCTATTAAACCTGATAAGCTGAGTTTTTTGTGCACCGTCCCCACCTAGCCTACAAAACAAAAACCAATGATTAGCTGGTTACATCGGCTTTCTCTTAGAAAAAAATTAACTTGAAATTAAAATTTTTTTGAAAAACGCATATTTCGAGCGTTGAAAATTATTGTGTGGGGGACAAGATACAAATTTGAATTTTTCTGGAAATGTAGTCCTTTTCTTTAATTTTTAAGAACCGTTAAGCTCGTTTTGTTATTTTCATCCCCCTATTAGCTACAAGCGATTGAAGGGAGGTAAATATGCTATTTTTTAAACATGTATTTTTTGTTTTTTAATTATTAAAATAAGGGCCTCATAGTAAATTGATGAATATAGCTATCAGATAATTTAATAATTATCTATACTGCCCACCCAACGCGATGAAATATTTTTTTAAACTCAAAACATCTACGCGTCAGTACAGGGTGGGCCAAATTTGAAACTTTAATAGGAAACACCTGTTTTTAGAAGAGTTAGACAAAAACTGACCTCGGTGCCTGGAGCTCGATTTTTACTAGGAACTCAATGGTGAAGACCGCATTTTGATATCTTGCACCGTTTTGGAGCTACAAGGTGTTTTTCGAAATTCTGCAATTTCTAAAAACCATCGTAGCTCTTTTGTTTATGAACATTTGTGATTTCTGTAAAAACTTTCTCAAGGTACTTTTTGGCGTAGAATTCATTGCTCTTAATTACAATTTTCTGAAGCGCATAGTTTTTGAGATATAAGCAAAACTTCCGAATTTTTATATGGAATACCCTGTATATTTTTACATTTTTAAAAAGAGCATAAAATTACCTTTACAAAAATATAATACACTTGATATATTAATTAAAGCATTTGGGAGATATAAGCTTTTCAAGATTTTTGTAATATTTCAGTAGACTATGAGTTATTATTGAAACAATTGACGTTCTTTTGCATTGTCACAGTAGACTACTGTCGACGTTCAACGCATACTTTAAAGCAATTGTGAGATTTTTAAAATTATTTTCCTAAAAATCAATGCAAAATGTGAGAAGTACAATATGTTAAAATGCTTTATAGAAGTAGGTGAAAATGTAGATGCAGCTTGTAATTTCTACCAAGAACAATACTCTGAAAGAAGGCAACCCTTTACAGACATTTTTTCCACAGATTTAACTTGGTAAGGTCTTCTCGTACTACAACCTTGCTGTGTTTCAATTGCTTTTGTTTAAGGAAGACCAGCTTCCTTGTTCTGTAACTCACGAATTTGACTAGTATAGCACGCCCTTTTTCTCCACTTCGCTGTTTCCCCACTCGGTGACACCGGAAAATTTCATTACTCACGATTTGCAGCCCCATTCTGTCCTTGAAGAAACTTAGAAGTAGAGACTCCAGATCCTCACCAGGTTTTTCTTCGATGCCAAAAATTCGTACGGAATTTCTTCTCGTGTACTGCTTCAGGCTGTCTACAGCGTTTGCTAACTCATTGTTTTCTTTCTCTAAGGTAACAGACCCTTCTTTGAAGAGAATCAACATCTTGGCTCACTTTATCAATGCGCTCTTCCATCTTCTGCATTATCCTGTCAGCTAATTTATTAGATAACATATCAAGGAATTCTTTATCCAGAATTGTTGTTTTTATAACATCATGAACCTCACCGTTCGCCAGCTCTTTTACGTCCTGCTTCTGCGATTGCGTAAGAACCATTGTACGATAGATCCATAGATAGATCGTGTTACAAATGAGCACGGGTATGTAGATGTGTAGATACACGATTGACGATTGTAAAATGTCGATGTTTGTGTTGCCCAAGTTGGAGGAGCACAATTAATACGCGTCTACTCACGACCGCTGACCATATTCAACTCATGCAAACTTCTGGTCTTTTGAAAAGTATTGTAAATTGTAACTTTAAGCCATAATTTGTAAAATAGTGTTAGCCGTGACGTGAACTTAACGTCAAGCGAAAACCTCAGTTGATTCGTTGATATTTTTTGTTCATTGCAAAGTTCATTTTTATAGATGTTCTGTTGAAGATGTCGAAGATTCTAGAAGAAAAAATTAATAACTTTTGAATTATCGCAATTTTTCATTTTTGAAAATTTCTATTTTTCAAATTTTCAGCCATATTTTAAATGACTGGTTAATAAAAATTTCTTCCATTTGTTACGAATTTTATGAAATGTATGTATGTCTTAACTGTTTAAAAAGTTTGTATATGTCAGGGGCGCATCAAACAAAAGGAAGAAAATAGTGATTCGTGATCATTCTGGGCGCGACAATTCCAGTTGCGGGGAGGCATAGCGTCTCATAGTTACCCTAGTATTTGCCAACCATACGATAATTATCGTATTGGCACGATAATTTACATCGATATGCAATATATGATATTAAAGTTATTATCGTATTGAATAATACGTAGTAATCGTATTGAATAATACGATAATTTCTCGTTTGATCTACTAAGTTATTTTTTATTTCTTTTAATTATTTATTTTATAAAATAAAATAGTAGTTGCCTCCCATATGTTTTACTACTTAAGGATTTTTTAGACAACCTGTATTTACCTGCTTGGATTGTGCGTGTAATGCCGTCTATCAAACAATGTGGCTTTTTTGTTGCTGACAGTTTGAAAATATTAATTCTGAATGATAGATACAAATTATATTTTTACAAATTTTAGTATTTGTGCTTATATCATTTAGAACTAATAGTGTTTGCAATTTTAAACATTAGTTTTTTTTAGGAAAAGAATGAGAAAATTACAATTACATTGGTAGGAATGTGTATATTCTTTATTTAACTACAAAATTAAGTTTATACCACCGATCATACCTCTCTAGATAAATAAGTATCATAGGCGAAATGGGAACATTTCATCTTTGTTTATTAGAATCTATTCTCTTTCATCAATAGTTCTTCGCCCCGTCGCTAGAGGGTACGGAGAGTGTTGTCACATTCAGTGAATCACGTCACCTATGCAGGGCCGGCCTTCTAAATGCCGGGGCCCGGGTGCAGTAAGAATTGTGGGGCACTTTTTTAAGGACAGTGTGATGGTGTAAGCAACCGGAATTCTGTGCAAAAATTTATTATTTCAAAATTAGAAAATAAATGTTGCAATCATAAAATTTAAACGTATGAGTCTGAATTAGAACAAAGCGATCAAGTTAAAACCCCAGATAACAGTGAATGTTTTAGAAACATTTCAATATTGTGACATAATGTTTCAATGCAAACATTTTCTTCTAAATGTATCAGAAACGTTTCAATACATTTTTGTGATATACCTTGTGAGACGGCATCTATGAGGTACTTTAAGAATAATATACCGCGACATTATTGACATGCGCGATATAGCTGAACGTCAAACTTACAATTGCAACCGTTGTTAATGCGATTCTGCGATTAGAGCAGCGGGTGGGTGTGTATCATTGCACGTGCACGTATATGTTTCGTTGTAGACGCGATTCAACATGTCGGTAAGTTCGCATATTCGTATATCCATTATCAGCCATTATATTTATTACCAAACTAAATACTTGTAAAGGGAAACGACTTTCGTAAAGGATAAATTCATAGAATTAAGTGATGTACGCATGCGTTGTATCGTGTTTCTTTCGGATTCTAAAGGTATGATTCCGAAGGCGACCGCAGCAACTGACTGCAACTGCAGACTGCAGGCGGCAACCTCACACTTGTTGCCGTTTGCGGTCGGACCAATGCAGAATGTATCGACAGACCTAGTTGCAGTCGGTTGCAAAGCGTTCTACGAAGATGATGTCGGACGAGTTTGACGTTTCCGATGAGATCATTAGCCTTTTGTTCGAAGAGGAAGGTGACGATGACTTTGCGTTACTTTATACAAGAAAAAAAAGAAAGCGCACAATGCCTTTGTTCAGAAATAGACCAGATGAAGGAAGTTATTCAGTATTGATTAGAAATCATTTGCTAAGTGATGAAAAAATATTTAGAAACTATTGTCGATTAAATAAAAGGCAGTTTGATTTTATACTCAGTTTTATTTACGATGAAATCAAACCAAAAGTTTTAAGAATGGCCATAAGTGCCGAAGAAAAATTGTTTTTAACTCTAAGGTAAGTAATTTCACATGATACTTTTAATTTTCTTCAGCTGCCTGAAACGTTAAGTCTGTGGGTTCCGGTGACAGGAGAATAGGCGTATGGCATGTAATGAACTGATTCTGGTGTGTAAGGCATGTTAATATGTTGTTTGTATTACTGGGTCCTGGTGATTCATAGGCACTTTCTGACGAACGTGATGTACAGGATGCATTGAAATCATATAACGTAGATTGTGACAGGGGTGAAGGACTTCGCGTTGAAGATATATTGATGTCTCTGGAGGCCGTACATGTTGAACCAGCATTAGAACCGTCTTTCGCTGCCATGATCTCATAATTTGATAAAATGATGCTAAGATGTTTCTTGGCTTCGGCCTTATAAATTGGTGGCAAACTCCTCAATACTTCAGCAATATGACGGGAAAATAATTCGATATCATCCTTCCTGTTCACAATTGTTTTCAATAAAGATTGCCTCTTTTCATCCCTTTCTTTCCACAATTTAATAATTTTATCTTCGTTATTGCTATTGTTACGTCTTGAGCGCTTTCTCGTTGGTTTTTGGATATCTTGTTCTGGGGATGCTGTGCTTTTTGTATTATTAAGTACTTCGTTAGTTATTTCGTTGTCACTTTTCTGCACTTCCGTATTTTCCATATTGTCTTCCTGCTCTTCTTGCTCTAGGTCATTTTCTAGATTATCATCTACGTTTTCTACTGTTTCCACTGGTGATGCCGGAATATTGGAACCTCCAGCTCTGTGCTGTGAAACTCCATCAAGAAACAACAATTGTTGGTGTCTCTTGTCTTTCGAGTTTTTTGGGGCAGCCGAAGCAGTCCCTAATTTATTTTTTTTCTTAAATCTTTGGTAACCGTCTCTGATGAATTTCCATTTTTTCTTACAATCTTCACCTGCAAATTCAAATGCAAAACACTAAAAAAGACATTCCCAGTAAAATTTAAACGTGTTTTTATTTGTTCCAGGTTCTTAGCTACAGGCGAAAGCTATAAATCTTTGTCTTTTTCGTACCGTATATCGCAGTCCTACATATCACGAATTGTGAAACAAGTACTTCAGATTTTAAAACAGAAACTGGTGCCAATCATGATGCCAGCTCCTACCGAGGAAGATTTCAAACGTGTCGAACAAGATTTTTGGCAGAAATGGAATATACCTAATTGCATTGGCGGAATAGATGGTAAACATGTACGGATAAGAGCACCAAAAAATAGTGGATCACTATTTTTTAATTACAAAGATTATTTTTCAATAGTGATGTTGGCTATAGTGGACGCAAATTATAAATTTATAGCAGTTGACGTCGGTGCTTACGGGAAAGAATCTGATAATGGCATATTGCAAAAATCAGCAATGGGAAAAAAAATTGCAACAAAGAGTTTTAATATCTATCCCTCCATCAAAACGTTTGCCGGATACAACTGTGGTGTTACCTCACTTCTTAATTGGAGACGAAGCGTTTGCTCTTAGTGCTTATATGATGAAACCTTATTCCAGAAGAGTTGCAAGACTAGATCAAGAAAAACAAATTTATAATTATAGATTATGTCGTGGTCGTCGAGTGACAGAAAACGCTTTTGGCCTACTAAGTTAAGTCTTTAGAGTGTTTTATACACCTATTGCCGTAGCACCAGATGTGGTCGATGACCTGATATTAACAGCTTGTTGTTTACACAATCTACTTCGTGATGGTTATCTTGAAGAAAATAACTGTCAATTTTTTAATTATAATAATAACGAAGAACCCACCCAGACTAACATGGTAAACCTTGCTCGTTTTGGTGGATTTTCTAATAGTGAAGGATTTCAAATCAGGGACAAACTTAAAGATTTCTTCTGCAGTGCACGCGGCGCAGTGCCATGGCAAGAGGCCGCCGTTAATTATGGAACATGAGCGAATTATTCCTTTTCTCATAAATATAAATTTAATACAGTAGAGCCGTTGAATCTTTGCAGTTACCTCACACAGAACAAACTTATATAGTGATTTAAACTGACAAACTTATACATTCCGCCATGTTTTAACATACACATTAGATGAGGATAAAAGAATGGGTTGCTTCGTTACTCGAAACAGGAAAGTGTAACTTATGTAACTGCAAAGATCCACCGGCTCTACTGTTTAAAAAAATATATGCTAAAATCTTACACCAAACTTTATTATTTAATGTTTTTTGCAAAATTTTGAAACGGTAAATTAAAAAAAAAAACGTAGTGCAAAAATCTTTTTTCGATCAGCATTTGTCTTTCCGCTGTGACATCACCAAATTTTTAAAATGGCAACCCTAACGAAAAGGTTAAAGTTGCCTTTAAAAATATTGATAACGTCACAGCGGAAAACAAATGCCGTTTGAGAAAAGATTTTTGCACTAAAATGTGTTTTTTTAATAAAAAATTTACCTGTGTCAGGATTTTGCAAGAGAACATTATATATAAACCAGAGCTGTGCGAGTATTTACTGTTACAAATACAAGTCAATTACAAGCACAAGCACTTTTGGACTCGTACTTGTGCTTAAGCACAATTAATTACAATTGTGCTTAGTACTTGTACTTGTATTTATACTTGTGCTTATTACCGCAAGTACACTTCACAGCTGTGCGTATACTTATGGTTATACGTACAGTCGTACAAGTATTAAAATGTTAATGTTAACATTTACAAAATAACGCAAGATAAATAAAAATGAGATTGTCCAAAGTTGCAATTAGTTTTAGAATATAATGAGATTGTTTTTCCATAGTTAGGTACTTGCAATTAGTTTTAGAATCAACAAATGCACATAATATATCTATCGCTGAGTTATTTTTATTTTCCGCATATTCCTTGATGATGCGATACGTACATATATGTATATATCTAGAGAGACGCGGCCTATCTGCGCGACAAAATATTGATGCTTCATAGTCTGGCCGGCAGCGAGTCGTTCCCCCACTAATAAGTATTTATAAGCACGAGTCCAAATACAATTACCTTTGGATTTGTGCTTGTATTTAAGTGCAATTAAGCACTATTGTACTTGTGCTTGTGCTTGTTGTATTTATAAGTAGTACTTGGCACAGCTCTGATATAAACAAATTATAAGGCATGGTGCGGAGCTTTACCATCACCCTGTATGTAAACAAACTTATCCGAATTTTACTCAGCGATCGTATTTTGACAACTTTTATGTTCGTACACAATTATATTAAGCCAATTCAATACCTATCAGCGATTAAATAAAAATCAAAATGCTTACTATTTTTGTTAACCTCCTTCCCTATACGTTTCCATACGTTTCCCTTTGCGAAAACGTTGCGATAATCAACATGGCTCGCATCATAAATTACCGGATGTTTTGCTACAAGATTTATTAGTTTTTCTTCATCTGTGTCCGAAAAACTCATTTTTTTAGGCACTATACACAACATGCAGTCAGCGACACTAGTGGTTCACGAGCGGTGGTGCGGTGCGCGGTCGCGGCTAGCGACGGCGGCCGGCGACAGTGGCGCTGCACTCGGAATGCATATCAGAAAAGTATAGATACCAATACTGTCGCCTGCGGTCTGCTGCTGCAGTCTGCGGCCTGCGGTTTGCAGTCTGCGGTCGCCTTCGGAATCATACCTTAATGCAGTTCACCAAGGCAGCATCATATGGCGCATAAAACAAGCACTGGAAAAAATGATATGTATGAATTGCAAAAAGGAATAATAAAAATATGTTTGATGACTGTTACCATGGTTTAACGAATAATTGTGTATTTTTGTAAACATACATTTATTTTTTTTAAACAAAATTACGCAAATAAGACTTTTTCTTTTTTTACTGGAAATTAAAATATAAATATGTACAGATCGCTCAATACGCGGTCGTAGTGGTGGCGATGAGATGATTCGATCCGATAAATAAAAAACGCACGTTTGCATGCCAAATTTCCAAGTATTTAGGTATACGTATTAATTATTTTTAGGGTTGAATCCCATCTGATCATTATGGCCGTGTAGGTATCTGCCTTGTTAAATTTATAGTGCGTCACAAAATGCGACACTTAAAATATATGTCATATAATGTACACTTGTATTCAATAAAAACGCGTACACCATTTAAATCAAGTAAGCTATTTTTATGCGTTTTTGTATCGTTTAAAAACGGATTTTTTCTGTTATTTTGACAAAAGTTATAAGACAGGTTATGTTTTAATTTTTAGATAATTCTACTTGATTATTACATTAATATTTGGTCATGGCACCGTTTATACAGAGTGGAAAGTTTAACTGGAATAAATTCTGTAACTTAGAAAATTACCATTTGTAGCAAAATTCTTGGAACAGGTCAATTTTTAATTTTAATGGCGCATATTACAAAGGGACTTCTTTAACTTTTCAATTATTTGGAGGGGTGAAACAACCCCTAACTTTTTTTTTTTTAATGGAAGGGTATGTTGAGTAATTTTTTTTCTTAAAGCTTGTTCAATTGGGAGTACAGCTACGTTTTTATTTTTTAATTTTTCTTAACCAGTAAAAGGGGAAAAAATTTTTAAAATTTTTTTGACTAGAACGATTTTAATGTATCAGATATTCAAACTGCTCGCCACCTCTCACTTGGCAATATCCTAATCGATTATAAATTCCATCCCTAACATTTTGTAACATTTCAGGCGGTACTCTCCTAATTTCATGCCGAATTCTTTCCTGAAATTCTGCTATGTCGTTTGGTTTAGTCACATAAACTTTACTTTTTAAATACCCCCATAAAAAGTCTAAAGGGGTGAGATCTGGAGATCTTGCTGACCACTCAATCGGTCCTCTTCTTCCCATCCACCTATTGGGAAAAACGGTTTTAGTAAAAAAAAATCTTTTTTTTTATTTTTTTCCTTTTACTGTTAAAGAAAAATTAAAAAATAAAAACGTAGCTGTACTCCCAATTGAACAAGCTTTAAGAAAAAAAATTACTCAACATATCCTTCCATTAAAAAAAAAAAGTTAGGGATTGTTTCACCCCTCCAAATAATTGAAAAGTTAAAGAAGTCCCTTTGTAATATGCGCCATTAAAATTAAAAATTGACCTGTTCCAAGAATTTTGCTACAAATGGTAATTTTCTAAGTTACAGAATTTATTCCAGTTAAACTTTCCACTCTGTATATAACCGCATTTAGTTTACGTGGCACAGAGTGCACTAAATTCCCACACAATTCGTTGCAATTTTCATATAAATCTTTCCAAGCCTGATGAATAGTTTCCCATAACTCATTTGCATTTGGGGCTCTAAAATCTATTTTGTAAATGTTTTTTTACTAATAAACCCCAAAGATTTTCGACAGTATTAACATCAGGACTATAAGCTGGCCAAGGTAATACTTCTATGTTATGGTCTTGAAACCATCACATCATTCGCAGTATGAACAGGACAGTTATCCTGTTGAAAAACAAAATTATTTTCAGGATACATTTGAGACACAGAAGGAAACATGACGTTTTCCAATATATTTATGTAACTATGTCTATTAAAACGCCCTTCCATACGCCAACATACACCTGGACCATGAACACCAAGCCCATACGTGCACCGAGAAGCGACCAGAACACTTTTCTTGTTCAGAAACTTTTGGTATTAGCATTTTGAATAATTCAAGTGTCACAGTATGACGTTAATAAACGTCAGAAAAAAGCCAAAATTACGCATGCAAATAATAGGTGTACGCGATTATTTTGAATACAAGTGTACATAATCTTATCCACCTGGCATATGATGCAAAAGAGTTTGGATGCATAGATAAATTTAGTGCTTTTCCTTACGAAAACTTATTAGTATTACATGAAATGAAACTGACGTTGAAATCTTCGGTTTTGCCATTGCAACAACTATCTAATAGAATTCATGAAAAGCGTATTAATTATAATAAAAAACATAATAATATTACATATCCAGCTATACAAGTAAAAAAATTGAGGTTTGAAATAGTTCTTCATTATATTAAACACACACAAGAGGAATAATTGCTGCGTACTTAATGATGGCTCTATTGTGTCAATTGAAAATATTACTCAAAATGCAGATTTTACATTAACGGGAGGAATTGTTAAGGATATTTCCATATCAAACCACTATCCCTGCAGATCAGAAGAACTAAATATTTACATTGCGAATTTTGAGACATTAAAGGAGCCGTCAATTTTTAAAATATATGATATTAAATATAAAATGGTTAAAATCCCGATTATCAACAAGACGCCCTTTCTATTATTGCCAATATTACATAGCCAATAAAATCGTTTTATTCACATATGTATATGTTGTAATGATGAAGCTTTTACATTGTCTATAACTTTCATACTTAAGTCAATTCTAATTGAATATTTGGTAAGTAATAGTTGATTATATACAAGTAAAATTTATAAAACATTTTGTAGGAATTAAATTGTTTTGGAGAAGATAAATTTGTTGTTATACTTGACCTCCCAATTGAAGATGACGAAAAATACAGTGTTGTATATGGAAAATGGCTTTTTGGAGAAAATAAAAAAACTTTTCTAAAGTATCCTAACGCAAATTTTTTTTCCAAATTTTTAAAATCTAAGCGACTACCTGACTACACATGGAAACAAACCGAGGTGAAAGTACTTGCTGTATATGGTAAGAGTATTTTTTATTATTAAGATCGACTTGTATAAGAGATTTTAAACTAAGAATAAATTTAAACCTGAGAGACTAAGGAAGGTCCAGTTTCTCAGTCAGGGTTTAACTTTAAGCTTCGTTTTATATCCAAGTACAATATAATTGTCAGCACAATTGATTTTATGGAACCCTGACTTCCAAAATCCAAAAATGAATGTTATAGAATTTTTTTGCAGATTCTCTTGAACAAGCAAACAGTAAATTACAAAAACTTTTAAAGTTTGATAATTCCACCACTGAGACAGAAGAAACAGGAAAAATAAGCGAAAAAAGGAAAAGAAAAAATAAAGGAATAAATTCGCAATTGCATAATGATTATGATACTGACTTTGAATCGTCGGAGGAAGATGAAATTAATTTAGGAGCGCTTCCAAAATTGTCAAGAGGTAAATTTTATTCTGTAAATTAAAACAAACTGTAATGTTTGATTTCTAACAGAAAAAAAAATTATGTTGTAATAAAATATTACAGATACTTCTGTCTCAGATAATGTTTCAGCAAACTTAAATGCTTCTCTCCTTATATTTAATACAGGTAAAACGAGTAATTCCTTTTTGTAGTTTTGATTCATTTTAAATATTGCAGGTGCTTTGCTTCGAGTCATGCTTCGGGAAATTCAAATTCTTCTCCCGTTGTGTTTAGTACAGGTAAAATAAAATTTTAATTTTTTTTTTACACATTGCAATTTTTTTTAATATTCCAGGTACTTCTGCTGCGAGTCATGCTTTGGGAAATTTAAATTCTTCTCCCGTTGTATTTAGTACAGGTAAAATAAAATTTTAATTTTTTTTACACGTAATTTTTTTTTAATATTCCAGGTACTTCTGCTGCGAGTCATGCTTTGGGAAATTTAAATTCTTCTCCCGTTGTATTTAGTACAGGTAAAATAAAATTTTAATTTTTTTTACAGATTCTAATTTTTTTAAATATTGCAGGTGCTTCTGGTTCGGGTAATGCTTCAAGTTCTCCCATTATATTTAATACAGGTAAGATTTTAATTATTTTTTTTACAGATTCTAATTTTTGTAATATTATTTTCAGACAATCCATTATTGGTAGAAATATACAAAAAGGTAGTGAAAATGGAAATGTTACTTGATTCCCAGAATGAAAAAATTGATCATATTAAGAAAGTTCTTAATTTTATTTGAGATTGTGGCGCTTAAATCTTAACTCGGCTCCTCTGAACCAATCTGTTACTGCAGAATTGAATACTTCGTATTTTATTTCAGGATAATTTTCAATAACTGCTTCTGTAACGATTTAAATTTTATAATACAATCTGTTTGACGTATTAAATCTTACCCTTTATACACTGCAAAACTTTAGTTCCATCAAGTTTATAATTATTATTTCGCCCTTTCAAGGAACAATATCTTGATAAACATTTTCCAAATATACTAGAAAGTATTTTAAATACTTTCCCTTCCCGTACTTCCGCAAAATCGCTTCAGTTCGTTAACCTTAAAAAATTGTATTTATTTGTAAAAGAATGGTACAACTAGAATCTCTATTATTGCAATGGTACCGGGAACGGTAATAATGTACGTCACGCTTAAAATGTAAAATGTTTAAGAGTATTTAATTTTTAAAGTATAAAAAAAACAAAATGAAAATCCCTTATAAATTAATAATGGATACACTACCATAGTATGATAGTTATCCTGGACATCTAAAAATGTATTCAGCTTTTCTAATTCTCCTATAGAATCTATAGGTAATTTGGGAAGATTTTTTATATTTTTAATGTTATCTGAAATTTTATTATTTATTATTTATTTATACATTGTATAAAAATATATACACCTGATATTGCAAATTTGTTATTTATTATTACCTGAAATCCTTATAAGGTGGAATCTAAATGATAAATTTAATTGCTGTTTAAAAATGCGATACACGCGATATATTTACATACATGTAAGCGTATTATAAAATATAATGAATGGGAATTAATTTTCGATATTGATAATTATGAATTGTTAATTGTTTTTCAGGTAGGGTTTAGAAACATTTGTTAGAGTTGATTACAATTATGGTTCAACTTGAAGCTTTGCTTTAGTGCTATTAGGGCCGTTTTCACAATAGAACTTTAAATTTAACTTTAACCTATAAAAATACATTAGTTTCCCTATGCTTAAAGTGACTTTAAATTAAAGTCTCCTTTAGCACTATTATGAAAACAGCCCTTACATCCATAGAAATAAAGCGAAATTTAAAGTTCAACAATAGGTCTGTTTGTTTGTATTGCTCAGAGTTACTCTAAAAGCTATCAGGTGTAGTTTTCAATCAAATTCGTTTATCTCGTGTTGAAAAAACTTCGAATTTGACTGAAAACTACACCTGATAGCTTTTAGAGTAACTCCGAGCAATACAAATAAACAGACCTCATAATTGTCAATGGACCCTAAACAAAATTTCTAAACTGTAACTGAAAAACAGTTCAAAAACATAAATGAAAAACGTTTCTGATACGTAACAAAGAAACATCTTTGCAACTAATCTACACAACGTTTCCATAATGTAACTTCCTCATGTTTCTGAAACATAACAAATAAAAGTTTCAGATTGATTCACAAGAAACGTTTCAAATGAAAACATTTCGAAGGCGGACATTTGCCCGTTTAATTTATGTATTTGATATGTGTATAACGATGTTTCAAGAAACGTTTCATGTTACCAAAAACCTGTTGCTGAAACATATTAAAAACATTTTTTTGTTGGCTGGGACAAAACTTTTTGCGCAATGAGTTGAAACTGTAACAATCAGTCCCTGTGGGTAGAGTACACAAGCAATTCGAAGAATATATTCTAAGTTGCAAACCTTGAGAAACATGATGGTATCCACAAATGGACACAGGTGTAGGCGTATTAAGAAAAAACAAACGGAATAGAGAAATTGCACGCCCTCTACTGTTAAATACATTTTCATTCGGAAGCTATACACAAGATGGAAACAGTTTGAATTTGACTGTTATGGGTGATGTCATTTTACCCCTCTTAGAAACGTCAGACAGATTATGTAAATAATATAATCTGTGTTTAAATTTCGTCGCGATTTTTCTACAATTCGGTTTCTTGATAAATTAATTGTCTCCTTAGTTTTATTTATATTCGGTAGGAGAGACAAAATTTTTTCTGCAAGTGTTTTTTTTTGTTTGATAAGACGTCCTGGAAATTAAAATTGTCCCAAATTTTATATTATTGAATGAATTCAGAGTCAAGGATCGATAAGCCGAAGCCTAGAGAAACATCATAAACTAACAAAAGCTTTAAATGTACAGAATACGGTTTCTCCTCTCCTCGAATTACTTTTTGACTATATTTTGTGTATTTTTATTATTCTATTTTGATATTTGAATTTCTTTTTCGCTCTCGTCTTGATATCTAGAGAAGAAAAGTGTCTCGAGGAGTCCTTATGAAATTAATTATATTGAAAGTTTAAATTTCTTTAATCTGCTTTCTTTAATTATTTATTTTCAATTCCGTCCGGTTGTTACAATGGTATAGAGTACGGGGCCCCTGTGCTTTGCACCCGGTACACCCCCCTTGTGGCCGACCCTGCACCTATGGTTAAAATTCAAACTGACAGGTTAGTTAGTTGTTTTTGTTTCATTCAAAAATCACGGGAAGTGATTTTTGAATAAAGCAAAAACACCTATCTAAGCTAGCGGTTATTGCTAGAGTATCATACTCTGGAAAATTAAACAACATAAAGAAATAGGTACCTTCTTTGAATTGTAGCAAAACTGAAAGTTGCCGTGGGGCAAACGTTCGCAAATACGAATTTTCGGGAAAATTGCACTGATAGTGGATCACCACCGCAAGCGCGAGCCAGCAGTTTTTAATTAAACTAATACTCCTAACATACATAAACCTTCCATATCGGAACCCGACACATTTCCGAAAAGCGCAAAACTTGACTTAAGCTCGCTGGTCGATTAGCAAACGATCCGGCGAGTAAACACGCCCATTTTGATGGAATAACGGCACAACTTAAAAACTGCTCTCTTTGAGATATTGCGCGTATTTTACTCCTTTTGCAAGTATATTTTATGTGACAAAACGTCACATCGTTATTTACATACTGAACCACTACTATGCGAATTTGTTTACTTTAAATCTGGTTCAGTTAAACTTGAGTTTAAACTTACTTTGTACAACTGGCCCATAATCATAATTTGAAGCAACAATTCTTTTAGCTTCAGCGTCAGAAAATTTGAAATTAGTAACAAAATTAAGCAAAAAATTATAACAACTAAATTGTTTCCACTGTTGAAAAGGAGGGTTTTATTTTAATCGAAATTATTACCCTAAATTTTTTTTTGTAAATTTTAGCAAACTTCTTAAAAATCGCATAAAACTTTCTGAAGTAGTTATTATTATTTTTTACCGTTTTGACCCAATCCAGCATACGTTAAAATAATTTGGAAAACCTGCAACATGACTTGTTCTTCAGGTTCTGGAAGACGGCTGATGCTTTGAGGCAACGGCTGTCGACTGAATGCCCAGAAAACATAGTGGAATCCCTTATAAGTTTCACTGGTATCACCACCGTGTTCTTGCCTCAACTTATCCAATTTGTGCTTGCTAAGACGGCGTAATGTATTCCTGAGGAAATTTCCAGCTGCATCAGTTGGTTTTCGCAGAATTTCACTATCGACCAAGGCTCGCCTACTATTGACCAAGTTGTGGTAAAGACGTATACGATCTTCATTTGTAATACCTAAAAAATACTTCAGTATTTTTTGTGCTTCTCACTTAAAACCAATTTACTTTTAATTTTCTTTGCTGGTGTTTCATTTTCAGTAATCCATCCAGCCAAACTGGGAGAATAACTCGCTATAAGCGAGCCAATTTCATTCTTCTGCGTGGTCTCGAATACAAAACACTTGTGATTATTGTCAGTGGGGTGTCTTTGTAAAGTGATGGTTATAAAGCTATCGCTCGGATCTAACATAATACTTTCGACATCCTGATAGCGATACTCATTCAGTACGAACTTATCGTCAGGTTTGATCAGCATTAATCCTTCGTGATTGATACCAAGTATCAACGAATTTCCATAAGACCAATATCCACGATATGTCACTGGGAACATTGTTGTACCATACAAGGGATACTGCATAACGCACGACAAGTACAGGGCCTTTGCAGTTAACTCAGATCGACCTGCCCCATATTGTCGATGTGCATGTGCTATTATTGGAACCTGAAATTCGATTGAGTTATTAGAGGTTGTATAAAGTATCGACAAGGAAATGGTTCCTGGAAGTATCGATTTGAATAAATGTTGGCAGATGTGAAGAATTGAATAATATAAAAGCCCGGTTTGGACTGACTGAGAAAGCTTTAAAAGAGCGATTTTCTTCGTTTATCTTAAATTATATACGAGCCCTAACAACTATATGTTGGAACAAGCAATTATGTCTGAAATAAATCGTGAATTCGGTGAAATATTGTGACGAATTTTTTCAAGATTTTGTGAATTTATGTTATTATGCTTAACAGACCCTTTACAAGTATTTTTGAACAATGAAAGTCAATTGCTTTAATATAATTCTTTTTTTATTTATTTTCAGCGAAATACTTTTGACAACTAAATGTTGGCACACGTAGAATTTATCAAAATAAGAAACAAATTTAATAAGACGTAACATTTCCTTTTGCCCGAATAACTGCTTGAAGTCTCAGGCATAGTATCTACAAGACTCTTGCAAAATTCAGGTGTAAAACTATCAACAAATTTCTTATAATTTGGCGCGCAATTGAGGCAAGGTTCGCTGAGTTTCTTAAATTTTGTTTAATTTTATGCCACAGTGTCTCTATTGGATTGAGAGCTGGGCTGCTGGAGGGATGTGACAAAACTTTAACACCATTGTCCCCAAACCATTTTTTTGTTATTTTTGCTGTGTGGCATGATGCACCGTCCTGTTGGAATACGTAATCTCTATTCGGATATAATTTTGCAACACTTGGTAGTAACGAGTCTTGAAGAATGTTTTTATATTTCTCTGCGTTTACAGTCCCTTCAATAAATTTTAAAGTGCCCAATCCCTTAGCTGACACATCCCCAAACCATAATGCCTTGTGGGAACTTAACTGTACGTTTAAGGCAGTCTTTATGGAAGGCTTCTGTTTTTTCTCGAATTACGCGTTTACGATGATCTCCCACACAAACAACAAATTTGCTTTCGTCACTATATATGACTTTACTCCAGTCATTTTTAGACCACGAAAGTTTAGATTTCACCCAAACGTAACGATTCCTTTTTTGTTTTTCTGTCAATAATGGCTTTTCTTTGGCCTATAAATTAGAATATATTAAAAGGTAAAACTTTTGCACACTATATAAATATTAACGTATACCTTATAAAAGCCTAGACCACCTTTATGGATATATTTCCTACAACATTCTCGAGAAACATTCATCCCAGTCTCTGCATTCCACCTTGCAGTAACTTCACGCAACGTATTTCTTCTTCCTGACTTACAAATTTTAATTAAGCATCTTGCGTTACTTTCAGATACGATTTTCGGACGCCCTGAGCTCTTTCCACGAACGTTAATATTTGCAGTTTCGCCATATTTTCTTATTATATTGAAAACAGTAGTCGTTGCTACAGTTAATTCACTAGAAATTTCACGCATCGTTTTGCCTTTATGGTACTGCCGAATGATAATCTCGCGCACTTTTCGATCAGTTGGCTTCCCACGTTCCATTATTATCAAAAATGATATGATTTTGATGACAACAGAGCAAGGTACAGACAATATGTCAACTTTACGACTTGGCAAAACCATGTAAAACATTGTTGACAACAAAGGCTTGTTTTGTTTCAAAGTTGCCTTAGCGTCACTGCGATAAAATTGAAGAAAAGTAAAAAAAACCAATGCGTGTTCCAACATTTAGTTGTCAGTGTTTTCATATATCAAATATGTAAATAAATTGCAATAAATTAAAGAAAACTTAATTTTGCTCTAAACATAATTCGAAACAACATTGAAAATATTGCTAGTTGCTTATTTACTATTTAAATTTAAAAAATATCTAAAAATTCAGTAAATTAGCATTTTATTTGAAAAAATGTTGCTTGTTCCAACATATAATTGTTAGGGCTCGTACAATATGTCCTAGATAACTTTTCAAGCATGAGGATCTCGCTTATTATAAGTGATACGAATTCGGTTATGGAATGAATTATTTCCACGACCTATACTAAACTTTATGAAACAGTGTGTTTTATCCGGCCTGCGCAACTTATTGGTTCAAGTGTATCTCCGCAGTGCCGCTCGCTCAAAAATCGGAAACGAATTTTATCCGGAACGTCACTTTCAATGTCAAGTTCGTGCGGTTTATGGCAAGTATCTACAATTGTATTTTCTTGCTCAATTATACAGGGTGTTAGGTAATTGACTGGACACCTTCAAACCACGTATTGAGAACATTGTGTACAGTAAAAAAGCCTGTACATTAGAGGATGCCGCGGCTTTCGTTTTCCAGGAAAAAATTCAAACAAGTCGATAAAAATTGTTTGGAAACCACTGTTTTTCTTATCTACTGTTACACCCACGCACCGAACGCCATCCGGGCGGGCGATCCCTTCCCATAAATTTCCAGATGGTTTATTGTTTTACGACAAGCAAATAACGCACGTTCAGTGTCTCAACAGATTTCGAAGTGTGCGGGTCAGTGCCAGGTCAGGGTCAGCTTACACAAATAACGAAATTGTAGACATCATTCTAACGTACGGAGAATGTAGGTGCAATGCACGTGCTGCAGTACGTAGATATCGGCGGCGGTATCCCCAGCGTCGAATCGTCTAACAATTATTGCAATTGTGCAACGGGTAAGAGACATCTGTTTTAATAGACGCTTGCTCCGTAAGTACTATCAACGGTCCTAAATAGTTCGCTCTTTTTGCATTTTTTCAAAGTGTCTCAAAAATCTATCATGTCTAGGTACTTTCTGATCGCATTTGACATCCTTAATCTACAGTTTTAATTTGTCCAAGCAATAACCTAATACCCTGTAGTTTTCCTTGTGATTTTTTCTTTCCGAACACGTTTGGCTACGAATCGCTGCGGTATCGATATTTTGTAGGTTATGTTTACTATAACGAAAATCTGTTAGAGTAACCGAGGCACGGCTTCCTAGAATAATAAAAAACAAAATTCTTTATCCGGCTGGTCGCGGCGTTAGTTCAGAGCCATTTTAATAATTATAACCACATTATTTTTTGTTACATGTTTTGTTAATAGTTGCCTAATTTCTCCATTATCTGATGAATCTGACGAAGGAAATATTTCAAATAATTGCTAATTGCATTTTCACAATTGAAGTTTATAGGTTATGTTTTTCGAATCGCTCGATGTTGATCTGTCTCGCAAGTCAGATCAAAGCAGAGCGCTCTCGGTATGCTACTTCACAGAGCGCTTGTCGCAGCCGAATATGCAAATCGCACTTCGAGCAACAAAGATAATTACCTTTGTTGCTCGATTGATTATAATCAATCACTCGAACACTTTCAGAGTGCTCCCGGAGCGCTTTAGATCACTCAGTCGAAAACGCTATTAGTAACGGCCGTTAAACTAAATGTCACATTTCCACACATTGAATTGACAAAATTTATCTCATTTCTTTGGTAACATGAAAACCGCTATTCTATTTTCGACAAAAATTAAAAGTATGGGTTTTTTATTTCCAAAAATTGTAGATTTTATATGGGTGCCCAAAAAATGTTGTGTATACCTTGCCCGCGAAATCCTTGAACGTCCTCGAGATTATCCTGCCTCGGCCGCAAGTGGCCTCGGTGATAATTTTTCTCTCCGTACATTAAAGAATGATTTCGCGGCTTTGGTATACAAATAACTATTTTATAGACACTGTATAGTATACAGTGTCTTTTAATTGCAGCGGATTCCCCGAGCAGGCTCTGTACAGCTGTTTCAGGCCTAGTTGGGCCTTCATCAGCTGATGAAAATTGGAAAATTAGAACTAAAATAAAAGTGTGCTACAAGAAAGCACAATGTTTCGGAACGCAGAACCAAATGAAATAATTGAGAAATAAGGACAAATTTCGTGTTTTCCTATTCATATTGTTTTCGCGGACACTTTAATCCCACCAGTATTTCCTAATGTAGTGTATAAAGAGTGGTTCACAATAAACTGTGATTTTTTTATCTTTGAGTTGGGAGGATGTAATTTCATATTTGGCTATAAATTTTAATTTTGAACGACTTATTCTTATGATATTTTCTTGTATCTTGTAAAATAAGGGCACTTTACTCTTAATCCATGTTCATTTCTCGGTGTCCACGCTGTATACCGTTCAAGATAAATTTCATCTGACATTTCCCAATTTGACTTTAAGGGATGCAGAAGCGTTCTGCTACAATAAATTTTTATAAAAATCGATAATAAAAGAAATCCCATTTGTAGCACACTTTTTGAAAGACGGTGTATAACGCGCTAGATGTACTCCTCAACACAATTTTATGCAGTGGAGAAGTTTACTCATCTTTGAAATAGAATATATTTTTTAGTAATAGTAATACGTTGTAAATGCCCAGTTTAGGTGCCTTATACTTGAGTATCAAATATTAGTTTGATAATTTAAAGGATCCAAAAAAAAAAAAACAATATATTTCATTCCACTTTCAGGGGATTCGAACTCCTTTATTAATATAACTATATTACTTTCGGAAAAAAAATTATATAAAAAGATGGTCTTATTTTTTGGTGTTCTATTCACCATCGGGAGACAATTTTGAATCACCGTGTACAGAAATAAATGATGATGGAATAAATCCTTTAACCCTTAGATTATTTGTAGACAAATACATCGAAGAAAATTAATGACATCGAAAAAGAGAAAGACGTACCAGAGGAAGATAGTGACGAAAAAGAATAATAATTTTTTTGAAACATTTGAAAAATATTTAATTTTAATGATGAATAAATATTAAACTGAACTTGCATCATATAAATCCACAAAACAATAAAATGTAAATGTCCGGTTTTTTTTTGACGAGTAGTGTAATTTAGTGAAAGCGAAATTAAACCTGACATTCACAGGTATATTTTATTCTTCTAGAAAGGCTTTTTCAGCCCGAAAAAACTTCTTGAACCATTTCTTTCAAGTTCGAAGCATTTTAATTACCCAAACATCTTCCCCTCTTGTTCTACTTATTCTATATGGAAGATATGTATCAATGTCCGTGTAATATTCCAACTTGTTATCTTTAGGGTCACCGAGAGCCACTTGAGCTTGTAAACCAGCCAACTGCAGAGCAACTTTTTCTGTTACAGGAAAATCGTCGCTCTAGAAATGAATAAATCGCAAATAAGAAGAATAAAGATAACAACCTAATACCTTCACAACACTGTGTACAGCTTGAGCATATAACAAATTTACTTCGACGGGATCTTGGCTTAACTCTCTATTAGATTTAAATAGCCGTCTTTTAAATATAAATCGATTCTCGCCGCTACTTATTGTAGTCCCACTGCGCCGTCCTAATGATGCTAGACCACTTGGAGGTGCTAATTTGGTTTGACTCCTATGTGTTAAACAGGTAATTTATTTTTTAAATTTAATATTGGAAAATATTCTTACATCTCCCAAGCTGCTATAACATCGTAAAGATAATGGTGCGCTCGCACATGTTCTTCACCATCCGGTCTACTCTGATAAATTGCCCATCCTTCTAAAGTTCGTAATCCAAGGCGCTCAGCTAATTTACGAGCTGCATCACTCGCTGTATCTGTTGGATGCACATCGATTGCTTTTGTGCGGCCATCCAAAAAGAAAAATCTGCAAACTATGGTTCCTAATCGTTTCATGGCCTGCAAATTTTTTTTTAATTTTTAACATTAAAAGAAATTATGAATAGCATACAGCTATTTCTACAGAAGATGGAGGATGCCCACGAACAGTAACTTTGGTGTTATTACAGTTATCTAGGCACCATTGTACATATTGGGCTATTCTGCCTCCTTCTGCCAGATTTTTTCTCAGAAAAGATACGAAATATTTGTGCAGTAATTTTGAAGGTTGAAAGGCCACGACACACAGGCAAAGCAAAAGCCATACACGCTCTTTGCTTTCTGCCTGCGGATTATTGGTGGCCTGGCGTATGCACTGCACTAACATCTCATCCCTGAGTTCTTCACGTTCTAGCGCATGACCGATGATGGTTTGTATTACGGATAATTCTTTGTCGACGTTTAATTCTCCTCTTATGTACTTGCATAAATCCTGTAAATAAAATAACACATTTATCGATAGTTGGTACTTTACTGAAGCATACAGATATATTCAAAGTAGAAACATGTTACATAGATTAAAGCCATTCAAAAATATAAGTAGCTTCCTGATATTTATATCATCCTCATAGAAGCTATAGCTTTTGGCCAAAAGGAGCATTTTGTGATTAAGCAGGCGAAATAGTAAAATTTTGAAATTAGGAATAAAATGTTTACAGAAAAATCCTTCAAAAACTACAACGAAATTGTTATAAGTACGAATTTCTATCAGAAAAAAATCTAGCTGAATTAGTATTGTAACCAGTCTTATGATTTCAGTTCACAACTCACTGAAAAGTTCGAAAATTTACTACTTTCACTGTATAGGTCACGGCGCCGCTGTTGGAATGTGGAAGGGATTAGGGAAGCCGTATGTTTGAGCTACCCAGGTACTCGAATTTTCAAGTACCGCGATCATAATCGACAATAGCAATTATCTGATATTAGAAGTATTAGGTCGCCACAAGAGGATATAAATCAGTTTATGGGCAAATTAGAAATACTTTTAAGTGAAGCACATAAAAGATTTACCAGCATAATATTATGCTCCGACCACAACATCGATCTACTGGTAAGTAGTAACTCTTCACTTCGTCTTCTAGACCTCACTTCATCTTTCAAACTAAAATTTAAAAGACGCAAATTTAGTTTTAGTAATAGATGGCAGTTTATAAGAGCAATAAACAAAGAAGTATGGACAGACGTTTATAATGCTTATAATGTAGATGATAAATTTGATACATTTTTTAATATTATTAATTATCATTTCAATGTTGCATTTCCCTTACTAGATAGTAAAACTGTACACAGTGGTTTCCCCTGAAATTCAAAAGCAGTCTGAACGGGTCAAGAACTTGCACTGGTTAAAAAAACAAGTAAATAATGCGGAAGGTGGATGCTATGTATGTAGAAGCTAAGAAAAAATACTGTGCTTGCATCAATGAGGAAAAACGCTATTGGAATGATAGAACAATAGCTGAATCTGATAATCCAGTGAAAGCAGTTTGGAGTGTAATTAACAAGGAGTGTCAATCAAATAAGGGACGTCGTAATATACAGATTAACTATGCAGGTAAGAAGATTTCCGATCCACAAGCATTATGCGATATGTTTAGTACCTATTTTAGTGCGACGCCAGACGTCTCTACGCCTAACAACACCAGCGATAGTTCGCATGTACGGATGAATGTAATGCGTTCTCTTTTTTTGAATCCAGTCAGCGAAAATGATGTGGTCATTAGTAGCTGTAAAGGTAAAAAATCGGCAGGTGTTGACAATATGTCTTTCTATACATATAGTTAGACATTGCTTCGCAATAGCTGCACCACTAGAAAATATCATCAATGGGACATACACCAGAGGTATTTTTCCCAACGCCTTGAAACATGCTAGAATTGCTCCTATTCCGAAAAAAGGTTGTGCAAATGAAGTCGCGAATTTTAGGCCCGTAAGTATACTTCCAGCATTTCGTAAGATTTTTGAGAAAATGTCTGCTTGAGAGATTAATTGATTATTTCGAAGAAAACAAATTACTTCATAAAACTCAGTTTGGTTTTACAAAAAAACTGTTCAACGGTTACAGCCCTTTATGATAATTTGCAAGCTGTTTATGACTCTTTAGATGAACGTAAACATACAATGAATATTTACTTTGACTTAACGCGTGCTTTCGATCTTATTGATCACGGTATTCTGCAAGTAACACAACTATGGTGTACGTGGCAATAGTCTAGCCCTTATTAAATCATTTCTAACAGATAGATCACAAGTAGTAGAAATAAAGGGAAATAGGGCAAACATCATCAATTATCCCTATAAGTCTGAAGTTGTCAAAATGACAAAGGGAACACCTCAAGGATCCGTTTTGGCACCTTTCTTATTCTTGATTTACATCAACGACTTAGATAACACCTTAGTTGATTTTAATGTTCGAATCACGGAATACGCGGATGACACTACAGTAACCATTTCAGAAGCGAGCTTTGAGGAATGTATACGAACAGCAAACACGATTACTAGTTCAATAAACAGTTGGTGCTTAGCTAATAAGCTTTTACTTAATGGCTCTAAAACAGGATTTATGCTCTTTGAAAATATTCATGGAACATGCTACGATACTAGTCTTCTGATCAAAATCGGCGCAAAGTCAATCTTAAAGGTGGAGAAACAAAACTTGCTAGGTACTAGAGTGCAAGAGAATTTACATTGGGAAACTGAAATCGACTTCATCTGCAGCAAAATGAGAAGCGCCAGTTATGCTATCCTCATGATACGAGATTGCGTTAGCACCAGTACATTACTTATCAAAATATATGGCATCTATTCAACTATTATATTATATCAACTATTTAATAAATTGCCCAGTTGCATCAAAGCGCTAAAATCAACGAAAACTTTCAAACGCGAACTAAAAAAGTATTTTACGATTCATTTTAAATCCATTTTAAATCCATTCATTTTAAATCCATTTAAATCCATAATTTATTTTTTTATAATTATGAGAAATGCTCTTTCTGACCTGTGTAATCACGTTGTATATGTGCTTGCTTATCTTATCTACCCGGGTACCTGGATAAACTACCCGGGTACTCGTATTGGCTCGGGTAATCATATCAGCCCTATAAATTCGGGTACCCGTACAAAACTAAAGTCCGAGTCTGACACGGGTACCCGTATAAATTCGGGTACACTTATAAGTTTGGATATTTCAACTTAAGGCTTGTGCACAATCGACGAGAACATGAATGTCAACGCAAATCAGACCGTGAAGTGAAAAACGTGATGAGATGCACAACTGTATTGGCGTTTGGCGTTCACGTTTCCGTAAATTTGACAGCGCTAGCATATCTGATTTATTCATAATAACTAAAGACCGGATTTTTAAGTTGTAAAAAAGTTGAAAAAAGGTACCTAATTTAGGTGACTTCATTAGGAGATTAAGTTTTTATTTTCTCATAGTAGGTACTTAAAAAGGTCCAATAAAATTAAATATCTGTTTTTATTAAAAATATAAAATGCTGATTCCAATACTACAGTTTTACAAATTTAAGAACATAAATTAAAGTAAACATTTGTATTTTGGAAAAATCCAAAAACTGCACAGAAAATTAAAAAAATCTTAACTATTAGTCGCATGAATTACGAAAAACTGTTCTAAATTTTCGAGGATAAAGTTCGTGCGTTTGTTCCTCAATACAGGTTGTTACAAATTCGAGGCTGTTAAATTGGGACAAAGTTTAAATATTTTGATGCTGAATGATACTCCCTTTTTAAAAATTACGATTAATAGTTTTTGAAATATTTTCAAAAACTCGGAAAACGAAATTTATTTTTTTTCTACTTATTATTGTAGGGTTCGCAACAAAATTAATACATTCTAGAGACACTTTTTTGAGCTCTTGACGATGGTGTCATTATATTTTATTAATTTATTAATTTAATAAAGTAAAATATCTGGAAATGCAAAAAATTGTTGAAAATATCAGAGCAAAGAAAAATTTTGCATGCTGTGAAGACAAAACAAGAAAGCTATGATATAGGTACATATATACAGGGTTAGTACAAAGTCCCGGAACGGTCGAATAACTTCTTTATTTGAGAAGTATTCTTTTTGAAATTTAGTCTATGGATGTACAGGGTGATTGAAATTCGAGGGCCAGCATGGGGATCTCGCTTATTATAAAAGACAGAGAATCGGTTAAATGAAGGCAAAATTGCCAAATTTCATACTGATTAATAATCTGTTAAGAAATTTGAAATATCGCGAACGGTTTCTTCACAATCGAAGAAAGACGAAAAATTGCGATTTATTTTCGAAAATCGGACATAACTTTTTTATTTATGATTTTTTTCAAAATCTGTGAAAACATTCCTGGAAACATTTTTACGCTTGATTGAATGACGAACGTACTTTATTTCTAGAGCGGTTCGTTTTTGTTTTTCCAGAGCCAACTTCATTTTTTCTTATGGGCGCGATTTTTGTCGTTTAGACAGATAGATAGCACCTTTCCTTCTGATAACTGATAATGAACACTCTTCAATTAAGCAAGTTAAAAGCAGTTTAATAAGGGCCTGCATTTAAGATGTTTCTTCGTTGACGGTATTTATCTCGGTAAATACTAAGTTTAGATATAGAAATATGTTAATAAAATATTTTCCAAATTGATAGATCCATCAAAATTCGTAATAATATATAGGGCACTCCATTTGAAATATTAAAGGTACTTGCAGGTAAAGGTAAAATGAACAGCCTGTGTAATTGCAAATAAATTTAACGTATAGAGTTTTTTTTTATTAGAGGATGATAGCGTTTGGAATTTTTTTCTATAATAAATAGTTTAGACACCAGAAAAGAAAACCACACTCGATGGACACGTGGTATAATAAAGTAAATAATTTTTTTTTAAATCACATCACAGCCATAAAGCTTTTCTTAATCTATGTACCAAATTTCATTGATGTAAGTTAGTAAATAAAAGAGTTACAGATTTCTGAGACACAAAAGTGCTGTTGGTCCGTTGGTCCCATAGTGTAATGTCAAAAGAGTGAACATCAACATCACTGTGAGCTGAGAGAAAGACGAGCCGTTACAAAATCTATGAATTTGCTGCGGTCGTTATTTACATACAATCTGCAAAATTTGCATGATAAAAGCTGCAAAAGAACTGGAAAAGATTTACAAAGATACTTAATGTAAGTTGTTTACTTCATGATTTAGGTACACCGTGTAATATATCAATTTCTTGTGTAAAAAGATTTAAATTGTCCGCATTATAATTTTATAGTCACAGTCTACAGCAAGAGCAAGAGTAAGTGATTGTTTGAAGTAACTATGACGTGTATTATCAAAATTTCGAAAATAAATCGTCTGTGGTCCCGTAACAAAACTTTGTACAATGCGTGCATTGCGTCCATCGCCATGAGCATTAAAACTACGTAGCAGTTTGTTTTTTACTTGATTTGGTTGGCTGAACAACCCTGTACCGGGTGCCCCAACGGTGTGTATTTCTTCTGTGGAGCCCACAGGAATATTGTATATTCTTATAAATTTTGATGTCCTGCGGAGGGATGATTACAATAATATTATATATATATATATATATAATAACAGAAGAGTTAATGCCAGGAAAATATACTATATATTATTTACTTCTTTTATATATATATACAGTGTGTCCCAAAAAGTTTTATACAAATGGAGAAAAAGTTTATCTTACATTTCACAAAAAAAACTATTCTTTATAAAAAGCTCTGCATGACTTGTAGATCCATAATCAAGTACAACATTTTTAAAAAATTGGTTGGAATACAGGGAAAATAAAAAATAATGATTTGGACGGAGAGCAAAATACGTTCAAACTGTAGTGGAGAAGCAAAATGTTCATTGACATTGTGATTAAATAGCAAGAAATTATGCACACTTGTAGATTATTGATATTCCCAGATAAAAATTGATAAAGAAGGTTATCAGAGTTTTATAAAAATAAATTATCTAACAATTGCTGAAGTGTTTATTTTTTAATTTTAATCTGGGAATATCAATAAGCTACAAGTGTGCATAATTTTTTGCTATTTAATTACAATTTCAATGAACATTTTGCTCTCCACTACAGTTTGAACGTATTTTACTCTCCGTCCAAATCATTATTTTTTATTTTCCCTGTATTCCAGCCAACTTTTTAAAAAATTTGTACCTGATTATGGATCTACAAGTCATGCAGAGCTTTTTATAAAGAATAGTTTTTTTTTTGTGAAATGTAAGATAAACTTTTTCTCCATTTGTATAAAACTTTTTGGGACACACTGTATATATAACAGTGAAGGGAAGTATGCGCCGTACTTGTTAGGTAATCCAAAAAAATTCAACTGTTGAAGCCGTTTATCCCCGCTATCGAAATTAATTTTTTTGGAGTATATATATATGTATAGTGCAGTATGATCACAACTGATCAGTTAAGGAAAAATTGAATTCTTCACAGGGCTGCAGTCAAGAGGGCGGTAATTAATACTCTTTTAAAGTTTAACCGAGCTTTCGGAAAATTTTATTTCCTTTTTCAAGGTTTCTATAAAAACATGGCACTAATTAACAATTCATTAATAATCTAAATTTTTACTTACTCTTAATGAGTAAGAAAAGAAGTTAAATTCAAGTTAGAAATTTTTTTTGTTGACAATTTATTTTTGACACTAAATTGAATTGACAGTAAATTTGTTTATTTGAGACAAAGCAATATGATGTTATAAATTATATATTTTTAGATTAAGAATTTTTAGAAGTGATTTTAAAATTTAGTAAATATGTGTAAATGCAACTAAGTTTCTCAATATCTGTTCTTTTATTCATGCTTTTATTATTGCAAAAAATATGACACATTTCAATAAACGTTCTTTGATTTAAATTAGGTTCAATATCAAGTATTTTTGCATCTTGAAAATTGATGTGATGGTCCTGTTTATTGGCATGTTCAGAAAAGTTACACGCTCACAGAACAATACAATCATTATTGATTGGTATACTAAACCTATTAGTTCTGGACGTTATATAAACTTTCATTCCTGTCATCCACACAGAATAAAAATTAATATGATTTTAGGATTAAAAAACCGAATAGAAAAAATTTCTCATCCCTCCTTGTTGATAAAAAATCTTCATAAACTAAAAAACATTCTTTTAAAGAATAGTTATCCTAATGCAATGCTTAATAAATTAATTTTCAATACTCGGCAAAGAATAGAACCCCAATCAAAAGATAACAATAATTCAAGATTAAAAGTTTTTTAATAAAGTTTTCAGATCATTAAAATTTATTCCTAATCTTACATCTCGACTAATAAAAGTAATTAAGAACAAAAACATTCACATTGCAACAAAAAATTTATTAACAATTAAGGCCTTATTTACTAAAGTTGGTAAGAAGATTACCAACTCATCTCCTTAGATGTAGTGTCTCTTTTTACTAATATTCCTATGGAATTAGCTGTTGATATTATTTCTAGCAGCTGGAATGATATTATAAATGATTGCAATATTCCTAAGAATGAATTTCTTAATATCATCGAATTTATTTTTAATAACTGCTATTTTACATTTCAAAATAAGATTTACCTACAGATACAAGGTACTCCTATGGGTTCACCTTTAAGCCCCATAGTCGCACAAATTGTTATGGATTTTATACTTGATAAATGCATACCAAAACTATCTTTCCAACATCCTTTCATATACAAATATGTTGATGATTTGATTTGTTCTGTTCCCTCTGAAAAAATTAATGAAA
>OY284479.1:17018611-17041111 GCA_958336345.1 Dorcus parallelipipedus
GTTGTAAATATCTGAGAAACGAAAACTGCGAAGTATTGTATTCAATTTAAAAAACTTTTAGAAACGAACACTAATTTATAAATGACACAGAAATTCTCGAATGTGATTGGTTGATTTATTTAATTATGCTAATTCTGAACATCCTACATATTCACAGATTTTCTGCAATAGCGGAATAATTTATAAATTGTTTTAATTAAACCTCAATCCTTTATACAAGGTGCAGTTTAAGTTGCTCGAAAAGTTACATACACAAGAGATGTAAACAGAATGACAGATATTTTTTAACTACTACATTTATGATTTTAATTTGCGCGCGCTTCAAGCTTAAATGCATAAACGTTTCGATAATAGCGTTTAATCGCATACGTTTCAACCTTGAGTCGCGAGTGTCGCTATCTGATGACGCGTCTTAACAAGTATTAACATTCCCACGGTATAGTCTTTCAATGATATCGTTTTGCTTTATTTTACACCGAACTTAGATGGATATGTGAAACGATGCCTGCTCGCGCGCGTCATTTAGAAATATCTTGAAATAAACATCTATTAGCGCTGGTCATAACTCAACGCGCTATTTAATACATAAGATGGGGTTAAGAAACAAAATCAAAAATTAAGGTAGAATTCGCGAAACACCCCTCCGTTTCCAAAAACCGCTGTAACTATACCCAAAAATGTATCAAAGTCGCGAGTCTAGATATCTACTGCCGTGTCTCCCCCTCTCGCTCCGGCTTGCCCGCGTCATGCTTCTGCTGCCGCTTACGCGCGACCCCTCTCCCCCTTCTTACTTTACCCCCCCTGACCACGATCCGCACAAAAATTGTAAGATTTGAGTCCCATATTAAATCTTATGGAAAATTGGCCCCGAACGCCCATAGCCTATCTACTTATGAACATTTGAAAAAAAGCTAGGAACGCAAGGAACTGAGATATGTCCATGGGGCTGATAAAAAACAAGCAAATCAATATTAATAATAGTTTATGAGTATCAGAAATATCTTTGAGAAATAAAATTTCCAAATGTACACAGTTTATTCTATGCAAAACGAAAAACAATTCATCAAATGTAACATTAATAAGCAAGGAGTGCTTTGGAAATCAGAAACAACAATTTTGTTTCCAAAGAAATTTCGACAGTTCAATTCAATTTTAGGTGTGATAGTTACGTTTATTGTAGTTATTGTACGTAGTAATCAAATGTCGCTTTTGAACTAGAGAAAAAGAGAAATGCTTAAAATTTTTGTCTTCCATCAACTCTTCAATTAGTTCAAAAATGTATATTTGTAGGCAACCTGAAGATATCAACCGAACGAGTATGTTGAACTAAATGGTCACCGGAACTGAACCCTTTAAATTATATTTTGTGGGGTACTATGAAAAACAAAATTTACAAAATTGTACCTGTCGATTTCAATGAAATTATGTATGTATACATACATAATTTCATTGAAATCGATTAAAAAATAAAAGTTCTAGAAGGGTGAGCATATGGCGTGGGACACCCGATATATCGGGTGATAAACTGAATTGTAGTGGGCTTTGAAAGCAAAACTTGTTGTTTAAGACAAAGTCTGAGATTAATGTTGCCATGCAATCACGAATTGAATATGTCCAAACACCACCCATTTTCTGTCGGTTTTGTAAGTAACTTTTTCTACTTTGCGTTCACAATGAATTCATTGTGACACCAAAAACAGTTTCACAATGAAGCTCATTGTGAAACTGTTTTTGGGGAAATTTTAGTCAATTTTTAATTGAAAATATTTAATAGATCTTACAAAATAATTTATTATTTATTTGTTATTTAACAGAGCACTCACAATGAAGCTGTATAAGAAAAATTAATAACTTGTCAATGTGATTTTTGTTTAAAACGAAGGGTTGTCAGTGTTGCCACGCATTACAGCTAAAATTCTCCATTTACCAAGGAGATCCAATTTTTGACAGTATTTTTCATATTTTGGTTCAATAAGTGACGCAAAGTAGAAAAAATTGTATATTTTACACGTTTCACAAGAGGCATTGTTCCGTTGGGGCACTCCGAGCTTGCTTCGCTTCGCTCGTCGTACCCCAACCCCACTCGTGTTACAATAAGCCTTCTGGTAGAACTTGTAAAATAATATACTATTCAATCGTGAAATCTTTGTGGACCACTGTAAACGCCATTTTTAATTCAATTTCTATGCTAAAATTTACAATATCACCGCACAACACAATACTGATAGCTTAAATGTCAAAACAGGCGCAACTATGTCTATCTTACGACATACGTTTTCGAGTCAGGGTATAGTCGTCCCAGTTTTGTATCGGTTTTATGACCTTGCTATAAAAAGCGACAGAGAGGCGACAAAGAGACTCCAGTACCAGTCTCTTTGCCACTTCTTTATAGCAAGACCATAAAACCGATAGAAAAATGGGATGACTATAAAATTCAGTTGATCGCCCGATATCTGCGGTGAATGCGTTTGTGTCCAATGTAAATCCGGTAACATCGCTGTTTTGTAAATTCGCGATTCGCATAACATTTTTAGAGAACGATATAGTTTTGTATAATTTTATCATTTATATCCTCAATCTGTTCTTACAGCATGAATTTCGTTTTATTCCATAAGAAATTACGGTTTTGCACTTTTGCAATGAGAGACTTCCATCGCGCATCGTCTGCGGTACGTACGGCGAAAAAAGGAAACATTCAACTGTATTGTTTGTTTAGAACGGTCGCCGCATCTAGTGGCGGCGATAATTTTTTTATTTGAAAGGCAGCGATGTCAGAGAGATGAAAAAACGATTCATGTTATAGTCTATTCACGATGCTTTCGCGTCAGAAAAGGCTAAGCTGCATCTTTGTTTGCATATTCAGTGTGTTCAATTTGAACCGCTGACCATAGGTAACTTTTTATTTTTAAAGATAGAAATTCGGTAAATTTAGTAAAGATTCTCTAATTTTCGAGCGGATTCTGAAATTCTAACCAAAAAAACAATTGCATTTAGGGTTTCTGAACCGGGAATTCTCGATCTCGATTTCCCGGGAAATTTGCGAAATTTGATCTCGGGAAAAAACTGTCGAGAAATCGAGAAATTTCCGAATGATGCGCCTCCCCTCTCCGCTCATGAGAACTGTCCGCTGCTCCGCACATCTTGTTATACTCTACATACGAATGTATAAAGATTGAAGACTTTCATTTTAGCCAATAGTGGTTTCATGAAAAGCAACCAAGCGCATGCGACTCGCATGTACAGCTGTACATACACATGCTCTTTGTTACTATACTTGAAACCACTTTTGGCTAAAGTGAAAGTCTTCAAACGGTATATGTATATAGTATTGTTTCCAAAGTCAGAAATCAATTGTCTGATAAAGCATTTAATGCTCTCATTTTTCGAATTATTATTTTAAGAAATTAAAAATTTTTTTGCAAGTCGGTTTTGATTACAATTACATTTGGGTCAGTTAACTTGCCCCCCCTCCCCCTCAGTAACGTTTTTCAAAGTTTTCTTGCACCAAATGATTGCACCCTTAATGCACCCTTATGCACCACCAAAATAAATTTTTGCACCCCTCCAGGAGAGAAACAACAAGGTGCACCAAAAAAACTTCGAAAATTTTCACTGGGGGGGGCCAGCTGAGTTTCTATTTTATTTTTTTTCTCAGCTATTTGAGCGGTGCAAAAGTTAAAAAAAGGTGGTGCATAAGGGTGCATAAGGGGTACAACAAGGTGCACCAAAAAAACTTCGAAAATTTTCACCGGGGGGGGGGGGGCTACGGTTAACTTGGCCCCTCCCAGTGAAATTTGCCTGCAGTTTCTCTCCTGGAGGGGTGCAAAAATTTATTTTGGTGGTGCATAAGGGTGCATTAAGGGTGCAATCATTTGGTGCAAGAAAACTTTGAAAAACGTTACTGGGGGGGGGGCAAGTTAACTGACCCATTACATTTTAGACCAGAAATTGACCACGCGTTATCTCGACCTAAACTGTTACTATTTTAAGAATATTTAATTTTATTTTGTGCATTAACCACTGTTTTCCAGAAGAAATTTGTTTTTTTGTTTTTATATTATAAAAGAGAGGAATTTTTGCTTTTTTAAATTATTTTTGCTAGATTTCTAATGTTTATTATTAGAATTATTGATTTGTTAAATTACCAGAAATGTTTCTACTTAAAAGATAAAACTAAGAGGTTTTTAAAAGTAAATTCTATGTTAACCAAAGCTCTAGGTCAAAGACAAAGAGAGTGTTAAGTATGAGTACGTGGCTGATTGTTGTATACTTAAACGTCGAATTCTAAATATTAAAGTTAATTTAAATGATATTTGTGTGTACTAATTGATTATTTACCCTTAATTAACGACTTTTGAATTGTTTTTATATTTCTCGATTTCCCGGGAATTCCCGGGGACAAACAGACGAGAATTCCCGAGAAATCGAAAAAGTCAGGAAATCAGAAACCCTAATTGCATTGCACTGCCAGTTCTCCAAATATTTGTGCAACTGTATTTTTTTTAAATAGCAATGTAGTATTTTTTGTAAATTTTTTGTAGAGACTTTCTTTTACGAGAATACCAAAATTTCTTAAACCTGCTTACAAAATGACGAAACAATTCAAGAAAATTAGTATAGGCCATGTTCGTGCATAAAATCAAGTTTTCTGAATAATTGACTAATGATATGTAGCAGAGCTGTGCCATGTACTTACGGTTTAAATACAAGTACAAGTCCTAAGTACTTTTCTTAGGACTTGTAATTGTACTTAAGTACATTCAACAAATACAGTACTTGTACTTGTATTTAAATACTCAAAGTACTTGTACTTATAAAATAAGTACATCTATAAGTACTTTTACTGTTATCCTTTACAGAATAATGCAAAAGTATGTGAAAATCAGATTGTTTTCTACATTTGTATACTTGTAATTCGTTTTAAAATCAACATGTTCACATAATAAGTAGATCGAGTTTTTTTGTTTTGTGCATCTCCTATTTCTAGAATATCCTAGAATTCTAATTGAGAAAATTCGAACATTTACTGTGTTACCGAATTTTTTTTAAATAGCAATGTAATATTTTTGTGCTTCATTCCGTAGATTCTTTTCTCTTTGCAGTGATACAAAAATCTTTTAAATTTACATACAAAATATTTAAAAACAACAAAATATTTAAAAAAAATCGTAAGTGGAACATGTTCATGTATAAAGAAAGTTGTCTAAATATGAACAAAACAATCTTAGAAGTTCTAGGGCTAGTTGTACAAAGGAGGTTTAAACTGACGTTCAACTGAACCGGGTTCAAAGTGAACAAAATCGCATCAAATTTTATTTATGATTGCATTAATTGCCATGTGTCCTTAAAATCCTATGCTAATTTATTTACTTTGAACTTGGTTCATTTAAACTTGAGTTTAAACCGCTTTTGTACAACTGGTCCTTAATATTTATTTATACAGATATTATAGGAAAAATTTAAGTACATGATACATATACCGGCCCATCTTAACTATAGGAAATTAACATATGATTTTAAACATTGTTGATTTTTTTATATTCCCAAGACAAAATATGACAAGTAATTCACATTGCGCCTGCTACGATAGAATACAACTTAATGTTCGAAATTATTGTGAAGAATTATGCCACAATGATTTAAATACAAGTTGACTATTATTACTTATAGTTATAAAATACTTACTGTAAATAATGACAATTGAGTGCAAAATGTACTTGTATTTATTATTATAAGTACTATCCATGGACTTGTACTTATACTTATCAGAATTATATGAAAAGGACTTGTACTTATACTTAAGTCATTTTCTTCTCATTGTACTTGTACTTGTACTTATAAGTAGTACTTAGAACAGCTCTGATATGTAGTTAATTTGCACGTAACCAACAAATAAATGAAAAAAAAAACATCATCGTTATTAATTTCAATTGAATTTGTATTAATTAAAATTAACAACTTTTCGCATTTTGTACCAAAATTTCTTGAATTTGTTTACAAAATAATATAATTTAAAAAAATTTTCACATTCATGTAGGTATAAAATCAAGTTGTCTACAATCCAAATAATTGACAAATGATAGGTATCTATCTGTGCACGTAAACAACAAATAAACGAAAAAATGCATTGTCCTTAGCAATTTTCTTTTCAAATTTGTTATTTATATTAATTAAAACAATTTTATTAAAGAAAATTATGCAGATTAAAAAATAGTTTAGGTATTTTGAAATGAACAGACTACGCACAGGAAAAAATCGCTTTAGAAAAAAATACAACAAAATACAAATAAGCGAGTTTGTATGACCAAATGTTACTAATTATTAATTTCTATTCACACTTTTGTAAAAAAAAGTGTTTAATTATTGACTACGTTTATCTCGCACGTTCAATCCGATAGAAATTTCAATCGATTGAAATATTAATGTTTGAATCCCGACATAAACTTATCTAATTTGTCATTTCAATCTGATTGAGAACTTGGCTCAATCCGCCTGAAAATGGGAATTGGATTGACGAAGCCATTTGAAAAATAGCGATATAAACACAGATTCAAATTATTATTCGTACTGGCTAATTTCATGTTATATAAATATGTTATATACCAAATTACTAGCACTGCCATTAATTTATTTCTATATTATCAGTACGGATCGGTGCCATATATTTTGCGCGGTTCAAATTCTAATGCAACGGCAAAGTTATTATGCTGCAGCGGACAAGTCCCGCAGACACTCCTAGCGTGTTAATTGAGTATTGCCGCGAAAAAATAATGACGCGAACTAAATGTGGCTCGTATAGCATCGTAAAATGATTCCAGTCGAACAGTAAAATTTAGTTTTCACAAAGTGGAGTGATTCCGTCACACACCGCTGATCAATTCTACCCTGACCTTTGGATTTGCCGTATATGGTTCTGACGCAATGAACCATATAGGTGTAGAAGAATAAAATTTCCTGGCAAAATTGCGAAGAAAAAATTAGGGACCCGCTAAATTATGGTTCGACCACTTCAGCGGTGAGTGCGATAGTTGGACTACATTTAGGGCCGGTATTATAGCATGGGTTTAAAATGGCAGTTTAATCTAAAGGTAAAACTTCAGATCAGTATAATATTTTCACACTAATGAGTGTGAAATTAAACACAAATTAGACAAATAAAATGAAAAAAACTCAATCAAACTAACCTCACTTATATTAACAGTAAGTTTAAGCTTCTCTTCAATCACCGATTGACGTTTAAACTTAGAAGCTGTTGTCATCGGCAGGTATAAAACGGGAATATCTTAAAATCTGAAGTTTAACTGTCAAACTGCAGTTTAAACTAATGCTATAATACCGGCCCTTAGTCATGGATTGATCAATGCATTCCCAGTAAAAAGGAGCGATGCACAGGTACATTTTAATCTGTCGAATCGAAAAAAGAATCCGACCGAAACATATGAAAATTATGCTTATGAAATGCTGTTCATGGCACAGGGTACTAATATATTTATGTGACAGCATGGTACTAGAATATGTGATTCGGGGAATTACGGATGACGACCTTCGATATGCAGTAGCAGGGAACGACTACGGCTCCATGACTTCATTATTGGAATCCATATACCTGTATGAGAGCAGGATACAGCCAACGAAGAATATGCAGCATAAAGCGCAGCAAAAGTCAAAAGGTGAGCAGTCAAATGTCAAATGTTTTAATTGTGGCATGAGCGGACACGTAAAAAAGGATTGCACCGTACCCAACAAAAAGAATGTGTGTTATTCATGTCATGACCAAGGTCACATTGCTAAAACAGTGTCCGAAAAATAAAAAGACTGATCCGGAAAAAGAAAAAAAGGAGTGTACTGTGCAACCGAAAATGGGAAAGCCACGAGTAAATAGGACATGGAAAGTGTTTGCATCGATGGACAGTACATGTCAGCGCTGATACTGGATACTGGATGCTCGTGCGTCAAGATGAGAGAAGGTGCAGCGAAAGAAGGCAAGTTCGAATATCTTCCATATAGTGGAAGTCTCAGGGGTTTTGGAGGAAAGCAACACGCCGTTGGCAGCAGGAGGCTGGTCATCTCAGTTGATGGCGTCAAAGCAGAAGTTGACGTAGTGATTGTCCCGAATCGAGCACAAGAGGAAGACATGATCATCGGCAGAACCTTCCTGGACCAGCCACATATAGCTTTTCGAAAAGAAGGGAATAAATTCATCATCGAAACGACAAGCCAAGAGGACGAGTCAGCTGACATGGCCATGGAGGTAGAAGATGATGACTGCGATAAGCATCTAGAAGATATTATGGCTATTGACGTTTTCGAGAAAGAAAAAGCAGGTGGACAGGGATTAGAAAAGGTGATCAAAGAGTACAAAGATTTATTAGCAACGTCAATGACCCACCTCGGAGAGACCACAAGAGGGAAGATTAAGATCGAACTGATCACTGACGAACCGATTTTGCACCGACCTTATCAATTACCTGTCAAGCACCAAGAAACAGCAAAGAAAATCATTGAAGATCTTTTGCAAGCAGGCACAATCCGAGAAACTAAATCTAACTTTACAAGTCCCGTCATCTTCACGGAAAAAAAGAATGGACAAACCAGAATGTGCGTTGATTATCGGAAGCTGAACAACATCACAAAAAAAGATTAAAGATTAAAGTATCCTATGCCACGTATAGATGATCAGATCAGTATTCTTGCAGGAAAGAGATACTTTACAACACTTGACATGGCTAGTGGGTATTACCAGATACCAGTTGAAGAAGAGTCGAAGGAGAAAACAGCGTTTATCCTGCCGTTTGGGTTGTACGAGTGTAACAGGATGCCTTTCGGCTTGGTAAATGCCCCGGCAGTGTTCCAAAGGGCAGTGGACAAAGTATTCTCGGACATGAGGAACGAAGTCTTGGTATACATGGACGACTTGCTGATACCGAGCGTTACTGTCGAAGAGGGCCTGAAAACTCTGGAGGAGGTATTTCGAAGCTTGAAAGCCGCAGGATTCAAACTCCGAGGAAGCAAATGCAAATACTTCCAGTCAAAGGTTGACTACCTTGGGTACACGGTATCAGAGGGGCGAGTCCAACCTGGTGCAAGGAAATTAGAGGCTGTACAGAAGTTCAAGACACCAGAAGACGTCAAGGGAGTACGAAGCTTCCTTGGTTTAGCTAGCTACTTCCGACGTTTCGTGCCCAGGTTCGCAGATGTGTCAATTCCGCTTAGGGACCTACTGAAAAACAACGCTACGTTCATCTGGGAAGAACGCCAGCAACAAGCATTTACAGCACTAAAGAAGTCGCTAATAAGTGAACCAGTGCTAGCTCTATACGATCCAACCAAAGAGCACGAAGTCCACACGGACGCAAGTAATAACGGCCTGGCAGGAGTTTTACTACAGAGAGAGGGAGATGGCAAATTGCACCCAGTCATGTACTTTAGTAGGGCGACCACGAGTGCAGAAGAGAAATACCACAGCTATGAACTTGAGACGCTTGCGGTGGTGGAAACGTTGAGTCGATTTCGAGTCTATCTTCTCAACAAGAGGTTTGCTACCTACCTAATTATGTCAAAATAATTGACCTTAAATAGATTGCGTGCGACGAGGGAAACTCTTCTGCATTGGTGAATAACCTACCTGAAATTATGCCCAGCTCAGTGAAGATGGGGAATATATATATAATCATGGGAAGCTCGATCCCTCGGAACTAGATACGGTATTTAAATATGTATCAAACTTAACAATACAAGCGTATTTACGCGATTACCGGTAAGGATATCCCAAGCGGTTTACAGAGAATATTTACAATTAGTAATTTCTGTCAATTTTGACAGTAAGTTCTTAAGGCTCCGCTGTAGTCATATCTAACACTATAGTAAAATAGTACATACGTAGAATCCGTTTTACAGACGTATTATTATAGTTGAAAAAATGCTTGCAATCTAGAAATGTTCGTTTTTGTAAACTACAGTGCGGAGACATTTTCTTTTTTTCAAAATGTAAGTAGTTTTTCTTTAATTATTATTTTTGTGATAAACTAAGAATCCGTTTTTCTCGGGGTAACAAAACAAAATTATTCAATGAAATTTATATGAAAATATAGGTTAGCTTAAAATTAACTTAAAATGCGGAGACATTTTCTTTTTAAGTAAAACTTGAACGTTTAAGTTAAATTAGCAATTAAAAGGTCCGATAGCACATCGAAAAAACGAATGAATTAGGCAAGTTTATGTACAGTGTTAGGATGATTTATGACCGTGTACCTGAACTCCAGCGGGAACCCTCTGGAAAATTCTCTCGAAGCTATTAAATATGGAGCTTCACCAATAAACAGTGATTTAATAATTTTGTTTAAAAACGGATTGATAGGATATCTTCAAGTTGTTAAAAGTGATTTAAAATTTTTTGCAGAGTTGTTATCAACGTCAATAAACTGGACGACAATGCCGCTATACGATATAAATGTTTAGCGAAATTTATGTATAGCGGGCTATTATAAAATTCATTTCACGCATTTGGATTGCTTGCACCATTTTTTTTCAAAAATATTTTTCACATTTTCAATGATCGTTAAAAATGTGACGCGGTCCATTTAGAATATAATTTTTTAAATTTTGAATACGATTTTGTGTTGGCAAGTCCTCTTTTTTTGCATTTGTTATAGCTGTTCGAAACTTCATTAAGTTATGTTAATGTTTTACGTAACTACTGCAAGAAACTAAGGGATATTTCAAAAACGTCTGGACAAAACATATTTTTAAGACAATTTATAGGTAACAATATCATTATATTGTTACCTATAAATTGTCTTAAAAATATAACAATATAATGATATTGTTACCTATAAATTGTCTTAAAAATATGTTTTGTCCAGACGTTTTTGAAATATCCCTTAGTTTCTTGCAGTAGTTACGTAAAACATGACTACGACATTCTATTTTTTCAATAAAAATGTTAGGACCGTAGGGTTTAGCATCACGAATTTTTCTATATACGCTACTGTGACCGTCGTCTATAATTTTGCCGTATACAGGGTGCCCGGATTTCGTAGGGATAACATGGGTAACTTTTTTATTCGAAGAGATAGAGAGATGGTTAAATTAGTAAAAAGGTGCGGGTTCAAGAGCTCATTGAGAATACATTTTCAAATTTTACTTGTCATGGCTAACATGCATTAAAAGATAGTTCTTTTCCACACTCCCACATTTATAGTAAAATCTACTTTTCAATCCAAATAGCCTTTCATTGATAAATTATTAATTTCCATGTTAAAAAAAGGACAACCAAAACCTTCATGTAGAATTGATTTGAATGCCGAAAAAAAGGCGCCATTATCCACAATTCGACGACCGCTAATTACGTGTGGAGTTTTAGGCTCGATGCACACGTGCGGTTTTTGGCCGTGCGGCACCGGAGCGGTAAAATGCCGCACGTGTGCATTAGTCAATAAATACGTATGTACCCAAGTACCGCAAAAGTCATAAATTCACGTACGGCACAGCAGCGGTACCGCAGCGTGCGTGTGCAGTGCCTCATTTGATCTATGGTTACACAGACCGCAACTCCGGCGCCGCTGCGGTGCCGCACGGCCAAAAACCGCACGTGTGCATCGAGCCTTAGCATTAGAGTTTGAATAATCCATTTCGATAGACAAATCTGAAGAAGATCAATCGTACCCATTTCGATAGACAAATCTGAAGAAGATCAATCGTACTGGAGAGTATCGATGTTAGCATTACCTATACAGGGTCATTCAAGCAAACCGTTCGTTAAAAGTTTTCAAAAAGAAGTTTAGATAGAAATTTGAAATTTACGGAGGAGAGATACTTTGAAACGATCTTTTCAAATAAAATAAAATTGACTTCCAGTCACTTCCGGTTATACCGGAAGTCCCTATCGACTCGCTTATTTTAAATGAGATGCTACATTTTTTATCACGTTTTTGAATTCTACATTTAAAAATATGTAAATTTGTAATACATTTCCCTATTTCATCAACATCATATCACAGCTATTATTGAAGCAATTTTATTTGTAACAGCTAATGTTGTAGTTGAGGCTTTAAGGTTTTTAAAAAATTCATAAACATAATCTATTAAGCTGCAGGGCGTCTAAAATATACCCCTCCACTAGAAGACATTCAAACACAGAAAAATACACCATTGCATGTAGAATTAAATGCTGCGTTGAACTGTATTAGCATTCCCTATACGGCTATACCTAACTTTAACAGTTTTTGAGTAATGAAACATTTTTGATTTAATTCATAAAAAATTACAATTTTAATAGATCAATTATTTTTAATTTTGTTAATATAGCATGAAAATGATAACAGCTTGCATTTTACTATTTATTGTTACTACAAATTTTGTAGTAGAGCAAAGAAAATAGCGTTTCGCAAATGTAAATTCGGAAATTTTAATTGTTCTTTGATCATCCTTTTTTTTGGAATGCTTGTAATCTTATAAAAGGTTAAAGAATGAATTTCATTACCACGGATCGGTGCCATATATTTTGCGCGGTTCAAATTCTAATGCAATGGCAAAGTTGTTATGCTGCAGCGGACACTCCTAGCGTGTTAATTGAGTATTGCCGCGAAAAAATAAGGATGCGAACTAACTAATGTGGCTCGTATAGCATCATAAAACAATTACAGTCGCACAGTAAAATTTAGTTTTCACAAAATGGAGTGATTCCGTAACTCACAGTGCTGATCAATTGTACCCTGACCTTTGGATTTGCCGTATAATTGCGTCAGAACCATATAGGCGTAGAAGAATAAAATTTCCGGGCAAAATTACGAAGAAAAAATTATAACTTAATTTAAATTTTAAAATAACGCATCGAGCTGCGAGCCTGCTATCACCAGGCACGCCGCTGATGAGATGACGTCCATTTATATTTCCCCGATCCCTATTCATTACATTGAATGGAAGAAAATAGCCGCTAGTTTGCAGCTTTCCGGGTTGGCGTAAAAGTGTTTTAAAACCATTGCCTGATTATCTTCGTTATTTGTTACTGAAGTTCGTCTCGTTTTCATACATCTTTTCAAGTTCCAAAAAGTTAGGTTCATACCTTCCAAACTTTGTTTTTTTCGTATGAGACAAGAGGAGATATATTTCATTGAACACACATTCTCTTCTCTCAACAATTTTAGATCATTCTTCATGAAATTAGAATAGATTTAAAATATCAACGTTTGAATAATTTTATTTTGATTCTCAACTTTTTTTGCTTTCGTTTAAAATTTACTGTAACGCGAAATTCAAAATGCATTGTTGTTTTCATGGCTATATCAACAAAATTAAAAATATTTAAATTAATAAAATTGTAAATTTTTATGAATTAAATCAAAAATATCACATAACTCAAAAACTGTTGAAGATGGATATAAGGAATGCTAATACAGATCGATGCAGCATTTAATTCAACATACCATGTTGTATTAAAATAATTAATTAATTAATTAATTAATTAATAATACATACTAATTTTTAATTAAGAAAATTGATTACAGCCCAGCAGAAAGTAAAAGTGTCATAAAAATGTATTCAATAAAGCCAAATTGTAACATTTGATTTGTTTTCTTTTTTAATTTATCAAGCACCTATATTAGTATAATAATAATTTGTGGGAGAAGATGTGTGTATTAGAAATATAAAATTAGCAATATAAATTTCGGTAATTCTCCTGTTTCGGGACCTGACCAAGGTAATGCCTTGTAAGCAAGCGATTGCTTTACTTGCACGTGCGGTGATTTTTTGCTTTGTATATTTCAGAACAATATCCAGTTTAAATTGTTTATTTTTAATGTTTGCTTTATTTTATGTTTATCACAATTTAAACAATAACATACTTCATTTTTAATCGAGAATAACTATATTTTATTGAAAAATTTTTTAATAAAAACATAAAATGAAGCAAACACCAAAAAAAACGGGTTAAAATAATTTACATGGACTGCAAGGAAGTTTCTGAACGACGTAATTGGAACCTTTGGAGCATCCGTTACTCTCATCACCGATCGAGGAACGGCATTCACTGCTAAAGCGTTTGAAGAGTATGTCGCTGAGCAGGGGATTTACCATCAGAAAAATGCTACGGCCTCCCCATGGGCCCGTGGGCGAACGGACAGGTGGAGCGCTATAACATTACGTTGGTAGAATCACTGGCAGCCATGGCCACGATAGATGAAAAATGGGACGAAAACCTGAGAGCAATCCAATGGGGATTAAATTCAACTCAACACTCTGTGACCAAAAGGTCTCCACACGAACTGTTACTCGGTTATGAACCGCGAAATTCTATCGGCAACAAGTTAACGTTAGCCCTACCCCTGCAGGGCTAACGGAGCTGGGCGGTTTACAGGGGCAAACCGCCCAGCTATAGAAGAGGACAAACGACGACAAGCCAGCGCCAAGAACGAGCACACTCGAAAACCTAGGAAATATCAAGTCGGAGATTTTGTCCTTGTCACGAGACGCCAACAGCCACCGGAGAAAGTCGCAAACTACGTCTGAAGAGACGAGGGCCGTATGAAGTAGAAACGACCGCTATGTCCTGAAGGACATACAGGGAACCGAGCATACACAACGAACGTTCGACCAGGTCTACTCGGCTTACAAGATGCAACCGTGAGTCACCGTGGAGAAGATGGGGGATCTGAGCACCTCCGAGGAGACTGGGGAAACTACGGAGTGAGGTCACTCTGAACATCAGGACGGCCGACTGTAGCGGAACATTTTAAATCGCCCGCCACAGTAACAGTTGGCAATGGAAGTAGCCACCCAACGGGGAGGGGGCAGCAGTCTTACCACTCTACGCCCGTAAGTAGGGTCAATTTTTGCACGCTTCGCTATTGTATTTGTAAACGTTAAATAAACCATTGTAAGTAATTCCCCGTCTTTTACAAGAACATAAAAATTATACAAAAGACGATAAAAGTGATAATAAATCATTTGATCATATTCCCACGTGCATCCACTGAACCTCGAGAGAGAGTTGTCGGGCACTACTCTCTCGCTAGGTACTCGACTACCACGCTCGACTACGACTGCCACTCTTATACAGGGTCCGGCAGTTTTAGTCTCAGTGTCACCCAAGGTAGAAGCAAGAAATTGGAAAGAAAACGGTGTAATGCGATTCCAAGTATGGAAATTTTGTATTTATGAAGCAGTGGGGTCATGAGCATCGGCTTTCGTCATAGAGGCGTTGTAATGTTTCGAGTTACCAGAGATACGGCGAAATGATACTCAGGATGTAAGAACTACACTTATCGTTTATTAATTACTTTATATTACATCTTATCGATCCGCGATCGGTATTTTCCTGTTCGCGATTACATTTTCTCTGCTATCTATTACCTTACGCTCAGCTTATATTATATGGGTTAGTTGCAACATGCCAGAGGTGCATTTTTACCACTACAACGTATTTCAAAAACGGCGATTCCGTTACGATTACGTAACGAAAGTTCCGCCGGCATTTCAATCTTCCTCCCCGCGAAGTATTCCTACACGGAACTGTTGTGGGTGCAAAACTTTCGCACTACGTCTTCAGCTATGCCAAGGAAGAGGGGTGAGGGGTTTTTTCCCAATTTTTTGCTCCTACCTTGGGTGACATTCAAGCGAAAACCGTCAGGTTGGACTGCCGGATCCTGTAGCATAGCCTGTATAATCTCTAGGGTGACCAAAAAAAAGCGTACACGAAAAAAGCCCACACGAAAATTGCGCACAAAAAAAAGCCCACAGCGAACAATGCGGACAAGAAAAAAGCGCATAACGATAATTGCGCACACCGAAAAATGCCCACATGGAAAAATGCGTACACGGAAAATTGCTCACACCGAAAAATGTTCACATAGAAAAATGCGCACATGGAAAATTACCCACACTGAAAAATGCCCACAGAGAAAATTGCGCACACAGAAAATTGCTCACACCGAAAAATGCTCACCCAGAAAAGTGCCCACATAGAAAAATACGCACATTATATTTTATTTTCACATAAAAATGAAATTTATGCGCATTTCCATTACCGTACATGGTGTGTTAAATAACGTGCTTTTTTTAAAATTTCTCCTCGTAGTTCTGGACGGACTATACTTGAAGGTTGTCCCTCTAAAAAAAATTTCAAGGAAGATCTTAGACTCTTATTTGAAGCAGTTCAAACAATTTGAACATCTTTTATAATCTGTTAGTGTTAATATTGTTTGTAGTTGTTTTAATAATTTGTTAATTTTTGGTCAAAATATGTCACTTAACGATTGTCGTTATGAATTACGGAATAAGGACGTTAGTTGTATAAAATGCTGTTAAAACACATGATTACTTAATAAAAGCATTAGCATTTAAAGCTCTCCAAATAGTGGACTCAGAAAATAAAGTTATTTTTTATAAATAGAAGTAAATTTGAATTTTGCCATCTTGTATAAAAAGTAAATGTTACATTTGAGTCCGTATTTGGAGAGTTTTAAACGCTCATGCTTTTATCAAAAATTAACAAATTATTAAAACAACTACAAACAATATTAACACCAACTGATTAAAAAATATGTTCAAATTGTTCCCCATTAATTGTTTGAACTGCCTCAAATAACAGTCTCAGATCTTCCTTGAAATTTTTCTTTACAACCAACGATGAATTGAATACTACCTTAATTACTATTAAGGTAGCATTCCTTTCAAGAGATTCAAGCTCCGTACAGCACGTACAGTCGCAATCATAAGTAATAATGCTTACAGAAAGCTTATAGGACATCCTTCAAAACGATGAATGTCGAATATATCCAAATCTTACTAATACTCAAAAATGAATCCGGGATGTCGTAAATTATTTTTTGTTCGGAAACCACAAATAAAATGAGCTTTTCTGTGAAGCTTATGTCATGAATTATGATTGCGATTGTACATTGAACTGTTCTGTGCTGTTCAGAACTGTTCTAGTTTGTGAAAGGAATGCTATTAGTGGCAGCATTCAAGTGAGAGAGGGAACCGTTACGTCATAGCATACCTGCTTCTCCCTCTAATACAACTGTCAACCGTGACAGTTAATATTGGTTAATAATTATTGTGTAAAAGGAGAAGCGGGTATGCGATGACGTTGTGGTTCGCGATCTCACTTGCGGGAATGCTGCCACCGTTAGTATTCAATTTACCGTGGGTACAACCCTTAAAATAATATAGTCCGTCTAGAACAGTGGTTCCCAACCTTTTTTTAATCGCGACCCTTTTAGATTTTTTAAAAATGTTCGCGGTCCTGCTTCTCATTTGCCATATTTGATAGTATGCATAGTATACTACATAGTATATAGAATGCATACACCGGCCATTAAATTTTTGCTTTTAAAACCGATGGCGACCCACTAGAAAACCCAAGGCGATCCCCGTTTGGGTCGCGACCCACCGGTTGGGAACCACTGGTCTAAAAAGTATCCGAAAAAAAGAAAATAACACTGCCACTTCCAATTCCAATTTAGGAATGAAACAATAACAATAGAGGACAATGATTCTAGTTATTTGTTTATGTAATTTCTTTTTAATTCTGAGAATTATATTAAACGTTCAGAAAACCTGAAATCAAATCAACTGCATCCTGAGTAGTCTTGGCGTTTCATGGATATAAAATTGATGCTATAATTTTTTTTTTACATTTCTTAGTTGAAACGATTTTAAAATCCTTTTTCTTTAATTATGAATCTCTCTGTTGAAAATATCATCAGGTTTCTCTTTTCTTAAATTTGATACTATTACTCAAATTTTTCTGTTTGTTTAAAATCGTTGACATTCAACATCGGTGGGTGGTCACTTTCTTTGTTAGATTCTTTGTTTTTAAGCCAGGAGTAATTTGAATTTTGCCCGCCAAAAACTGTTACTCCTTCTAGTTTAAAAATAGACTATAGTAAAGCTTAATTCACATATCAGGCAATGTTCGTTTCATTCATTCGTTCGTTTCGTTCATTTCGGTTTTGGACAAATATTTTCTTATGTGTTTCAATGATTGTATTCATATCTAGCCGAGCGTATCCGTTCATGCAGCTACCGTTTATGCGGCACTCAATACATGTGAAAAAAATTTGCCGAATTGCTCGATAATGTTAATCCAGCTGAAAACCAATTTTTATATATCTACGTACAATCGCCGGCACTAAAAGAGAAACGAAAAGCAATAAACTCGTTCGAAAATGAACCTTAGCCAGTGCTACTTACGGCTGTAGCCTTGGTATTGCGTTTCGTTTTAAGTGCCGGCGGACACCGACGGTTCCAACTTTTTTGTCCGCTTATAGGAGCTGTCTGCTTATAAGAAAGCTTTAAGTGAGATAAAATTAAATTTTGGTTCCAGAAAAATTGTCCGGTCATAAGAGATGTTCGCTTATGAGAGCTGTCCGTATGGAGAACTATCACGGTATACATCACTCGTTCAAATTGAAAAAGGAACGCCTTTATAGGAATGTTTGTAAAGTAACATTTACTATTTATTACTTGGCTTGAGAGTATTGATGTGTTTCATACGGATAAAATCAATGACGTGCGTAAAAAGATTCATTTAACAAACTATATTTTATGACTTATGACATTTGTTAAGTTCAGAAATTTCTTTTAATAAAAAAAAAACATAAGGTTATGATATACGTATGTCAATTTAAGTTTCAAGCAAGGCTAGTTCACAACTACATAACAATTCTCGGCCAACTACGAGGAGAAATTTTAAAAAACCACGTTATTTAACACACCATGTACGGTAATGGAAATGCGCATAAATTTCATTTTTATGTGAAAATAAAATATAATGTGCGTATTTTTCTATGTGAGCATTTTTCGGTGTGAGCAATTTTCTGTGTGCGCAATTTTCTTTGTGGGCATTTTTCAGTGTGGGTAATTTTCCATGTGCGCATTTTTCTGTGCGAGCATTTTTCGGTGTGAGCAATTTTCCGTGTACGCATTTTTCCATGTGGGCATTTTTCGGTGTGCGCAATTTTCGTTGTACGTTTTTTTCTTGTCCGCATTTTTCGCTGTGGGCTTTTTTTTGTGCGCAATTTTCGTGTGGGCTTTTTTCGTGTACGCCTGTCCTAGAAAAGGATTCCATGAAAAAATTCATGGAATCCTTTTCTAGGACAGGGCCGAGCACGGTTAGGGAACAGTGCCACCACCCCTTATACTTCTCCGCAAGTGTTTGGCGCTTATTTCCATTTAAATTGAAATCGGCACGCCTACAACCAACGACGTAACATTATTTTGTACGCATAAAATTCTCCATTCCCAATCTAATTTACAAGATGGTCTAGTTATTCGCTTATCGTTATTATTTGTGGTTGATACTCGAGTTAAACGCGCAATATAATGTCTCAACGAGAGGCGGATATTTTCGGGTATCATCAATTACAATTGTTGCTTGTGGAGGGGATGTGTTCACCAGAATGCCGGTGCCCAGCACTGTTCCAGGGGGGCGTTCAAGTTTTACGCCGAACGTTACCGGACGTTGTGTTTGTCGTTCACAATCAACGCGGACTATTTTGTCAAGCGTTCATATTTAATGCCAGACGTCGTCGGACAGAGCAACTTTTTATCTATCTTTAACAGATGGGTAAAAATTGTCCCGCATGCGCAAAAGTATGTTTTGTGTTATTGCACGTCTTGTTGTCTGTCGTGCTAACCTAATCCGTTAATAAACAACACCACAAAACAAATAGCAATATTGAATATAATGGAAAATAATAGATTGCAATCTCTATTTGATGCAAGCTCTGGCCAGACATGTGCTTATGTGCAATGTGCTTATATCTGTCCATGATTATAATAAAGCCATTGCAGGTACTTAAAGAGATTAATTATCTTAATACAAAGGACATACTTTGAATATTTTGCCATAATTGTGGATCTGATATTCAACGCTATACCCGTGCTATACTTTAATTACCCGACCTTTGCACATAACCTATAATGTAAACACGAATGAATACTGCTATTAGCTGTTTTAAAGCGTTTTGGGCGTTCACAAAAAAAACTACGTCCGGTACGTTAACCGACGCTTTTCCTAAAACAACCGGTTGTGAAGCTTGAACGCCCCCCAGGATGTTTTGGTTAATCGAAATGATGCCCCGCCTACCGTGTCTAAGCTATTATCTATCTCACTCGCACACTCTCTCCTTGCGTTCGCCTGCCGACACCAGGGGGTATAATTCTTCCCTACTGAGCAACGAGAACAATTATTTTGCTTAATCAAATGTGTTCGTTTGCAACATTTAGTGCAAATTTAGTGCAACTGGAGGTTAGTTTAGTTTATACATATTTTTCATCTTGGAAACAGTGTAATTAGGTTAATCCTGTATTGTTTTAAAATAAATAAATAAATTTATATTTCATTTTTGTAAGTAGATTTTTTAGTGCTTTGTGTGTGCTTTCGCTTGCGGCTTGTATTGGGTTTTCGATCACTCCAAATGCCGCGGCCAGATATGGATTTAATGTAACGCCTAACGTGATTTTCAACATCTAATTTGACATAAATCTGCGGTTGCACTTAAGTTTAATATCAAAGTATTCGTTATAAATTTGTTTTCTTTTCCATAATATTATCATATCACAAGTAAAAACTACACCAAACTAGTCAACTTAGACTCGCAAATCACGTTAGGCGTTACGTTAAACGTAAATGTGGCGCACCATAAGTAAATCATTGACGCTGTCACTATTTTAATACGATGGATCATTTTTTGGCCGCGGTTTACTCTACGCTTTCTTTCTTTTTTATAGTTTTCCATATTTTTTGTAGTTTCCGTTAGACATGGCCAGTAAATGTTAGTAGGTATAGTAGGCCGGTACGGTGACAGTTTCAAGGTCACGCGCGCTCCGGGTGGATCGTGTCCATCCGAGATTAGGGTGGGGGGGTTCGTTGAGGGTGTGTGCAAGTGGTTGTGGTCGTCTGCAGGGACCTGGTGGACCTGGTGGGGAGTGAAGTCTGTGAAGAGGTCGATGACCGAAGGCTAACGCGTTTCAACGTGTTGTGCGCAAGCAGACTAAACAAGTGAGCTATTCCCGAGAAGTAAATAAAAAACAAACAATCAATAAGATTTATGCATTTTGTGCAGCTCATCACAAATAATATTATGTTGTTGTTGTTTTACAAACGCTGAATAAATATCAGAGGTGGCGGTTTATTTATCATAATTTATTATCGGAATATAAACATTTTAGAAGTTTAGTCTTTTGGTAAGATGCCTGCGATGTAAATAAAATCACATAAAGATGGCAGCATCGCAACGGTACAAGGTTGGCGACATTGTGTTTAGCAAGGGATACACAAATATGTTGCTTTAAAAAAAAAACGTTGAATAAATAAATCAGAGGCGGTGGTTTATATATATATTATATATATATCATACCTATGAAGATTTTCTGAGCTCTTGAAATTTTTCTATTGAAATATCTTGATACAATTTGAGAATGGCATTTTCTAAGTCATCATCATCGGACGACATTTTCTTGTAATAATTCTAACTAGATACTTTTGAATTAAAATTGAAGTACAAATCGTAATGTAGTACAGTAATTGCAGAACTGGAGCTGATTGATTTTTGTAATCGGTAGAAATAACAAGAAGTTTTGTGGCGCATGCGTCTTTTTCTATCATTTTCCAATGCAAGTCTTCAGAGGTACCTACCATCTTGAAATATAATCCTCGTCTTATATTGTGTACTATTATTAGGTATCGAAGTGTAAAATGTAGGAATGTGATTGTTAATAAGGTGGGATGCCATTTTTACCCATCCTGAACAACCGCTGTTATTTCTCAATCCAGCTATATCGAAACAGGAAAAAACTTCTTTCGAATTGTACGGTTGATGTATGTAAAGAATATTTTGGAATATCGCATGTAAAAGTATAAAGTGTGGTGAACTTAGTACCACCATGATTGCAGATACACTAATGATTTGCTTACAAATAATATCTATGTATTTCTTAATATACAGAGTGGTCCCGAAGGAAGGTGCCAAAAAGCAATCGGTTATAGCAGATGATGAGTAAAACTCATATACAAAAAAAATTTCCTAATAAAACTCTTTTCGTTTTTGAGATAAAAATAATTGAAAATTTGCTGTATGCTAATGAGTTTAGATGTTACAGGTACCGTTGCTAAAAAAAATGCAAATATTGTTGCCATACAACCAGAATCACCTTTTCAATCCCTATTAACATTAGCGTACAGCAAATTTTCAACACATTTTCAATTATTTTTATCTCAAAAACGAAAAGACTTAGAAACATTTTTTGTATATGAGTTTTACTCAGCATCTCCTATAACTGATTGCTTTTTGGCACCTTCTGTCGGGACCAACCTGTATACAGGTTCAAAAATAATGTTATAAAGCAATAAAAAATACCCGTATCAGTAATGTCTATTTATTACCTAATACTACAGCAGCTTCCATGCTTTTCCCACAGACTTTCTGTGAAAAATTACAGTCTATACGGCTTGCAATAGAAGTAGAAATTCTCGATCATTTGTGCAACAAATTT
>OY284479.1:17042756-17132993 GCA_958336345.1 Dorcus parallelipipedus
TAATTCTTACTATTGATTCAAAATCTTGAATATTTTCATATTTCAGTTCAAAAGGAAATTGTTCTTTGTAATGATTAGATATTTTCTGTAGTTCTGAAAATAAATCTTTACCCTTCATTATACTAGGATGCAATGTTTTTAGTTTGCAAAAAGTAATAGAGTTCTCTACATCTTGCAAAATATTTAAAATAACATTGTAAAGAATTATTAATTGATTATATAAATCCTTGGCGAATAGAACATCTTGATGTTTAAAATTATCGATCAAAATTTGTTTTATTTGCATAATTCGTGATTTTAGTACAAGCTCATTATGCTGGATATCTTGTCATTGTTATCATTAAATTTTGAATAATTTTCTCGTTAACGGTATATTGCATTTTTAATTGATTCTGAATAAGATTTTGATTACTTTGTAAATGTTTTAAAATATTTTCAATTTTCTCACCATCATTCGCATCTAAGTTGCCAGTTATCGTCTTAACTATCGTTCCTAATCCATTGATTAGTCCTCTTTTGGATCTATCAATAATTGAATGCGATCTAATATTATTAATTTTGTCGCTAATAATATTTATATTATATTGAACTACCTTATCATAATTGCTTAATTCTTTAGCATATATAGAAAAATTCGAAGTAGTGCCTTTTAAATATTCGTATTGAGAATTTAAATTTTCATATTCGTTATATAGCGATTGTAAGTCATAATAATGGACAAAAGTGTGTTCTGTGCGTTGTAATTTGGCAGGACCTAAATTAATTGGTAGTATACCTGGGTTTTGTGTAATATTTCTTATTTCTGTTCCTTGTCCGGCTGCGAGGAACCTGAAAATTTTTTAAATTTGTAAGTTTTCTTCCTAGGCCTTTTAACATTAGAAAGGTGTGTGTTTTGCGTAGTATATGATGTGTCGGAGTTATTTTTGCCGTTTTTAATTCATAATTAATACTTTGGATTTTACCGGCTTAAATTTATTATTAGTTTTACGTTGTTTTTGTTTATTTTTTACATAAATCTTCGTAGGAATTTCAGGAAGGTTTTCCTTAGTTTCGTTTAGTTTAGTAATTACGTGTTCTTTCTTTTGTTGTAATTTTTCATTAAGTTTTTGATATAATATCTTGATTTTGTTTTTGTGATTTTCAATATAATTGTTGGCTAATTGTTTATCGATATCGATATTAAATGGAGATTCTATTTCTAGGTGACCTGTAGTTATTTCGTAAGGTCTTAAATTTGTCATAGAATGAATTGAATTATTATAGGCTAATAGCGCATAATTAATTTTTATTTCAATATGTTGTTTTTGATATTCTGTTTGATTATTTAGCAATCTAATATGTTCAATTAAAGTCGAATGAAATCTTTCTATAAGACCATTAGATTCGGGATGTTGTGAGCTAATAAAATGTATTTTTATTTTATGAACTTCTAATAGTTCCTTAAATAAACTATTCTTAAATTCTACACCATTATCCGATATAATTTGTTCAGGAATACAATGATGCCTAAATATTTAATTAAGTTATTCACCACTTCTATACCTTGAGATGAATTTAATTTGTAAGCTTGAGCGTATTTGGAAAAGGAATCAATTATGGTTAAAAATTTAACATTCTCTAACGTGATACTATCGATATGTAAAATTTGGAATGGCTTGACAGCAGTTGGAGTAATATTAAACTCTAGTTTTAATGGTTTCCTATCGTATTTTGTTACTTGACAAATTTCACAGTTATTAATATAGGTTTGAAGAGACCTTCGTTGATTAGGCCAATAATAAATTTCTTTTATTCTATTTTCAGTTTCATCAAGTCCTCTGTGATTATTCTTGCCACCGTGATAATTTTGAATTGTTTGCAAAATTTCATCATTGTCGCTAATATCTATTAATTTTTTCGTACACTTCAGCATTTTAATTTCCGAATTTTTATAATATTTCTGAAGTATTGCACAAGGTTTTTCGTACAATGGATCTTCAAAATATAAATAATATTTTACTTTAGGTACAATAAATTCTTTTATGAAATTAATCATTTCTCGCTCGTAATTATTTTTTGAAAATTGTATAAGTATTCGTTGTTTAGTTTGATATAATTTTATTCTAGTAGGAACTGAAGGTGCGTAATTTACTTCTGAAATAATAATTTGATTTTTGCCAAAATTTACGGGACATTCAACAATTGGAATACCAGCTATTGGTTCTTCTTGATTAGTGTGAATGGTCTCGTTATCATCCTCGTTATTATTATCTGCTTCTACTATCAAAGATTTGGTTTCTAATTCTTTATTAAAATTTTCCATGTATTCGAAAATTTCTTTACTATCGTCACTATTCATCATATTTAATTCAATCCGCGATAAAGCGTCCGCGTTTTTATTTAAAGAACCTTTTTTTATAAACAATTTCGTAGTCGTACTCTTCGAGTTTGAGTCGCCATCTAACTAATTTTGAATTTGGTTCTTTTAAAGAGAACAGCCATTGAAGTGGTTTATGGTCAGTTACAATTTTAAACTTTCGGCCATATAAATAAGGTCGGAAATTTTTTACTGCCCAAACAATCGCGAGTAATTCTTTTTCGATGGTCGAATAATTTGTTTCTGAATTGTTCAATGTTCTACTAGCGTAAGCTACCGATAAATCGGAACCTATTTTTCCTTGCGACAATACTGCACCTATTGCGAAATTGCTTGCGTCAGTTGTCAAATTAAACGGTTGGTTGAAATCTGGATATTGAAGTATAGGCTCGTTTATTAAAAGGTTTTTACACAAATCAAAACATTTTACATATTCAGGATCTTTGATATTAATCTCAGCTTCTTTTTTTAAACATTTGGTAAGCGATTTTGTTATTTTTGCAAAATCCTTTATAAATTTTCTGTAATAGCCTTAATAATCCTTTTATTTGTTTAGTAGTTTTTGGAATTGGGTAATTTTGTATAGCTTTTATTTTATCGGGGTTCGGTTTAACGCCTTCAGGGGTGACAATATGTCCTAAATAAGCAACTTCTTTTCTGACGAATTCAGACTTATCTAATTGAATTTTAAAATTTGATTGTCTCAATCTATCAAATACTTCTTTTAATCTTTCTATGTGTTCCTGGAGACTGGTACTAAAAATTATTATGTCATCTAAATAAACAAGACACTTTTCATTTTGAATTCCACGTAAAATATTGTCTATTACTCTTTGAAAAGTTGCAGGCGCATTTTTGAGCCCAAATGGCATACGTAAAAATTCGTAATGGCCATTTTCTGTATTAAATGCTGTCTTTTGTATATCTTCTTTACACATTTCTATTTGGTGAAAACCAGATGCAAGGTCTAAAGTCGAAAAATATTTGCATTTGCCTAGTTTATCTAATAAATCCGTAATATTCGGTAAAGGGTAGCGGTCGTCGATAGTTTTATCGTTTAATTTACGATAGTCTATGACTATACGCCACTTACGTTTTCCTGATGCATCTAACTTCTTTGGTACAACCCAAAGAGGTGAGCTCCATGGTGAATGAGAAGGTTGAATTATTTTTTGATCAAGCATACTCTGAATTTGTGTTTTAACTTCTTGTCGATGTATTTCAGGATAGCGATAAGATTTAGTATAAACTGGTAATTCGTCTTTAGTTTTTATTTTATGTTTAATTTTACTTGTAAACGTCAATTGTTTGTTTTCCAAATGAAATATATCTGAATATTGTTTAATTAATTTAATTATTGCATCTTTTTCTTGAGAATTCATATGATCAGTACGAATTCTTGATAACAAATCAATTTGGATTTTTTGTGATTCTAAATTATTAATATTCGGACTAAGATTTTGTTCATTTTCATCAAAATTTTCAGCAATGATTGGTTCATTTAAATTAAACATTATTTTCTTTTCTGTCGGATTTAAGACCGTACATAAAGCTTGATGATTATTAACTTTTACCAAACATTCAGGAATTTCTAATTCATTAAATTTTTTGTAAGGAATTATTGCTTCACCATCTCTGACATTTTTAATATTGATTTTTATAATTTGCTCAGATCTAGGGTGAGCGATAATAAAATTCGTATTATTAGATAAATTATGAAATTTTATTTTGATTTTACGTGTTGGGGTAATTAATTGATTTGTATTATAATCAATCATTCAATCAAGCATTTAATTTCTTTAGATTGTCAGTACCTAATAAACAATGAAAGTAATTATGAAACTTGAAAAGATGGAATTTTAAAGAAAACTTTGATTTTTTATTGAGCAATTTACTAAATGATATAGTAGTACTATATTTTTCGGTCGATGTGCCATGTGCAGTTGAAATTTGAAACGGATCTTCAATAATTGAATCTTTAAAATATTTTTTAGCTATTTCTGGATTAATAAATGATTTTGAACTACCGGTGTCTAATAAAATTTTTAAATTATTTTCGGGAAAAATTATATACGGTAATTCACTATAATTATTTGTTAAGTTCATTAATTCATATCGAGGTCCGAGGCTATCTCGCATAAAAAAGAATTTGGATCTTCCTCGATTTGTTCGTCATGCATTTCGTCTGGTAAATTTATTTCTTCAGGTAAATCATCCTGTAGATCATTTTCATCAATATTATGTAATTCTTCGAATACAAAATTACGTTGGGCGTTAGGGTTTTGATTTCTAAAATAATTATTTTGATTTGAACTTTGTTGCTGAGGGCGGAAAGTGTTCCGTGTTGAAATGCTCATTGGTGTTGGTTTTTGAAATTTTGGTTTGATTTAAACGCATTAGTGCTCGAATTCGGATTATTAAAATTATTTTTATTGAAATGTTGTTGCTGATTTAAGTTAACATTTGATTTTCCTGGGAATTGCCAATTTTTCGTAACGTTAGGCTGTTGCGATCTAACGGGTGTTTCATTAACAAAATTTGGCTTTGTGAAAAATTTATTTTTTTCAATTTTCTGTTGATTGATCATACTGAAAATCATTTGTTAACATGCTTAACGCATTATTTAAATCTGTGGGATCCTTGGTACGCATTAAAGATCCTAGCGGTTCTTTTAATCCGCGTAATAGTATTCGCAAAGCATAGTTGCGAAAATAATTAGATAACACAAGTGGTTCGTTCGCATCATAGTGTGTAGCTAAATACGAGATTTGCAGATTAAGTGAATGCTGTATACGATTATAAAAATCGAATGGAGATTCGTTACCTTGCTTTAATTCGGTCATTTCAATGTTTAAACTATAGCAATCTCTTTTATCTGCATACGCATTAATAAGAGAGTTTTTCAAATCTTGCCAACTATTAATGATACAAGACGAGATATTGATAGCAGCTTCTCCTTTAATAAAAATTAAATTAAAATTAGCAAAAGCTAAGACACTAGATATCAGATATTAATTCTGAAAGTCGTTTTTATTTTGCGCATTATAAAATTTATTTACTAGTTTTTCACTAATTTCAATAAATCTAGGTAATAATTCCGTTTCCCCATTGAAATCAGGAATCATCTCTAAATATTCTTTTTTAAGAACAGGTACTTATGTAAAATGATCGTCCACTCCATGTAGTCTCAATGTTCCCTTGCGACGGCGGAGTATTCTTTCTTCGATATTCCTTCGAAAAAGTTGAATGTTGTTTCGCCTTTTCGATATGCTCTCGAAACTTGTCCCTCGAAGTGCCTTCGATGTCCACTCGGAGTTCTTCTCGTTAAGCTACTCAATTACTTAACTGGGAAAGCGAATTTCTTGATCACCAATAAATCGTTGACACGAACCAAATATTATATTCACTAATATTTGTTTGGCTATCCTACTGACTGCGCCAATTTTCTATCAATTTTACGTGAAACTCTTTTTAAAAACTTTTATTAGTTATAATCGATACAAAAATTATAGTGATACTAAAAGCATGTGTTTTACTATGCGTCTAATTACTGACTGCCTTGCTTGAGCGACGGAAGTTTCTAACGCTCCGCGGGATTCTGCAAACTACACAAAAATAATAGGATGATGAAATGATGATCAGCGGCTTTCAAGGTGTGACCGACTCGTAAGATGCTGATGCTATGGGAAAGTCGTCCTATAACTTGGGGTAATAAAGTAAAAAACCGAACGTTAAGGCAGGTTAAGAATTCGGGCCGCTCTCACCTATTGTACGTTTTAAAAATATACGATTCTCCTTTCCCTTCGATTATCTCAAAACTTATTCATTTAAAAAAAAATATTATAGGAAACTTTTATTTCTTTTTACGATATCTACCAACATACCGAGTTTGGTGCTTCTTCACCGAAACAGCCTGTATGTGTGGTTTAAGAAATAGTTTTAAGCTTTACAACCAATCGGTTGTATTTAAATTTACCTAAATAAATACTTTAATTTAATGATGTTACTTATTTCTCCACCCCTCTTCCTCCTCCTCCTAATTAAACTCTTATTATACTACCTGGTAATTTTCAGTCGTTTACCAGATATCATAGCAGTGAGATGTCATCTTCAGATAAATTAAAATTATTGTTAAAAAAACATTCTCAAAAATTACAGCAGTTACAATAAACTATAAGATTTTACAAGAAAAAAAGCGTATGTTTTTAAGTTTTAATAATTTACATATTGACTACAACGACGACGACGATAACGGTGATAGAAGACGATGTGGAAAATTTTTACGTGCTACGACAGCAAGAAGAATTACCCCTCAAAAAATGTCACAACCATGTGGTCATATAGCCAATTCTATAAACAGTCGTTGTAAAGTATGTGAGTGTCGCGAAAAAGAATAGATGGAATGTAAAATTTGTTGCACAAATGATCGAGAATTTCTACTTCTATTGCAAGCCGTATAGACTGTAATTTTTCACAGAAAGTCTGTGGGAAAAGCATGGAAGCTGCTGTAGTATTAGGTAATAAATAGACATTACTGATACGGGTATTTTTTATTGCTTTATAACATTATTTTTGAACCTGTATACAGGTGGGTCCCGACAGAAGGTGTACAACGGTACCTGTAACATCTAAACTCATTAGCATACAGCAAATTTTCAATTATTTTTATCTCAAAAACGAAAAGAGTTTTATTAGGAAAATTTTTTGTATATGAGTTTTACTCATCATCTGCTATAACCGATTGCTTTTTGGCACCTTCTTTCGGGACCACCCTGTATTTTAAGAAATAAATAGATATTATTTGTAAGCAAATCATTAGTGTATCTGCAATCATGGTGGTACTAAGTTCACCACACTTTATACTTTTACATGCAATATTCCAAAATATTCTTTACATACATCAACCGTACAATTCGAAAGAAGTTTTTTCCTGTTTCGATATAGCTGGATTGAGAAATAACAGCGGTTGTTCAGGATGGGTAAAAATGGCATCCCACCTTATTAACAATCACATTCCTACATTTTACACATCGATACCTAATAATAGTACACAATATAAGACGAGGATTATATTTCAAGATGGTAGGTACCTCTGAAGACTTGCATTGGAAAATGATAGAAAAAGACGCATGCGCCACAAAACTTCTTGTTATTTCTACCGATTACAAAAATCAATCAGCTCCAGTTCTGCAATTACTGTACTACATTACGCTTTGTACTTCAATTTTAATTCAAAAGTGTCTAGTTAGAATTATTACAAGAAAATGTCGTCCGATGATGATGACTTAGAAAACGCCATTCTCAAATTGTATCAAGATATTTCAATAGAAAAATTTCAAGAGCTCAGAAAATCTTCCACTACTATATATCATGCTAGGGATGATAGAACTAATGCTTTGGTTTGTTATAATCACTTAGAGTACACACTGAAAATATATTGTCGAGCTGAAGAATTATATACACATCTTTTACGAAAACTCATTACTCTCGATGTGTTTTTAAAAGAAATGCTTTCAGAGGGTTTCTTTCATATGTTAGTCTCTATTAGAAATGTCATACCTAACGGATTTATTGTAAAATATAAATAATATTAATAATTATGACTGTATTGATTAAATTTTATGCTAATTATAAGGTTTCTATTAGAAATGTCATAGGTATCTAACGAATATATTGCATTTACTTTCAGTTAAAGCTTCGTTTGTTGAATATTATACTTCATCTTAAATGTTTATAGTCGGTCGAGCGACTTAGGTGGACGCTTCACGAACGCCGAGAAACGGGTTTGAATCTCTCTCCGGACGGAGGAAAAAAATTGACGCAACCAACATCTCGAACTGATACGAGCAACTGCTCGTATCAGTTCGAGATGTGTAATAATAACAACGCGCGGCGAAGGATGTCGTTTTTTTTTCGTCGAACACGGATGCGATGGTGGTTGCGTCCGGCGGTGTCCATCTGGTGACGAATTGCGAAAGGCCGATCGCCGGCGTCCGTCTCGGAGACGTCGCGTCGTTGGCTTTCTGTAAAAAGAATGACGCGCGCGGGAGCATAGATCGCTGCATGCGGCGGCGTCGCGGGAATTTCGAAAAAATGGATCCTCGGGGCGTGCGCATTTCCGCGAGCAGAAGCGGACGAAAACGAAGCTTGCGTGCCTGTATAAATGTAAAACGTCTTAAATAAAATTCTAAAAATAAAAAATACGTTTTACTTACGTATGTATAATATAAAATGCTTTATTAACACAAATTACATACAATTTAATTTCAATACATAATTACCAAATTACACACAATTTCATTTTTATTTATAATGTCCCAACGGCACGAATTAATGTCCGTTACAAGATCGTAATGTCGTTTGTCATCTTGAGCATCTAAGGCAGTTTTATTTATGGTAACGGTTAATAATTGATGATTTATTGATCTGATGCTATTGAATTTTGACATTAATTTTTTATTATCAAACAAACTGTCATAATAATCCTGAAAAGTTATTTTTTAATTCCTGAACGACTACGCCCTTCAATTTTTTAAATTTTACTTCTTTTCCCACTCTGATGGCGTAAACTTTAGCTTTAATTCCAATGAACTCAGTTATTATCTGTCCGCAGAGTTCGTCTTTAAATTTACCGATAACTTTCTTATTAACCAAAGGTATTCCGAAAGGGTTATCTGCGGCGTAATCTGAAGTTTCAAAAATTTTATTTGCATCCCGTTTTATAATTTCATAAATACTCGAGACGCGTTCGGGATGTTTTGGAGAGAATTTAAAAATAAAACTGTCCGTGTCCGTGTAACATACTGTGACATTAAATAAGGGCTCCACATTTTCTCTGATGTAATCATAAAGAAAACTATACATGACTGTTTTTGAAATGTCAAGGACTGCCATGCCAACGTAGATCGGTTTATCAAATTTCACGGATAATTTGTTCAGTTCAATTGCGATCAATATATTTTTCAGCGGATTTCCATTTCTTTGTCAACATGATATTTCTGTATTTGCGCACAGATTCCATAAGTTTTCCGAAAACCATATTCGACATGCCCTTGTAAAAATCTTTATCGAAAGCGATGGCAGACTTTGCCCTCAGATCGCTATTTAATTTAATGTATTTTTCTAACCAATTGCTCTCGTCAAATTGTATCGCACGATGAATTGTTTTTAATTTTTAGCCGTGTTTTAAACTTTGAAGTAAAACGTGTAAATGGAGGACGTACTTCTCTTTATTACATAAAGTTAGCATTAATTTTTTGTCGTCCTTTTTACCTGTAGGGGATCTGTGTTCCGGACAAAATGGAAAAAATATATGAGAATCGTGCAAATCTTCAGGATATTCTAAGTCAACTTCTAAAATACAAGATTTACCCGTTTCATCCCCGTAATACATCGAACAGTCAATGTCGGTCGTAATGAGCATTTCTAAAAAATTCGTTAGTTTTTCGTCACTTACCCAGTTGAAGTTGTCGCATGGTAGTTTTGTCGTCATCGCGTAAGAATAGAGTCCGTTCGCGTCTACGTAAATAATTTCGCTAACTTCCTTATCAGGGTCGAAATCGGTTCCCATGTGTACAGAATTCGCTTTTGCATATCGGGAACTAACTTGAGTTATACCGCCGCGTAAACCTTTTTCTATAAATAAAATCATATTGATGTCTTGTGAAAGAGGAAGTTAAATTTTTGTTGTTTTAAGAGTCGCCGAAAATGATAGGCCCGGAGCTGTGAAAAATCCACACGCATCTAACTCGTAAGTTTTGAACGTCAATTTTCTAAAATTTTTAAAAATGTCTGCCAATTGAAATACGTCAATTTTTAAATACAAGTCCGCGTATTCACCGAAAGTTTTACATTGAAAATGTTGCCAAACGTTTACGGCGTGCTGGTAATCCTCATCGTTGACGTTTTCACCATGTAATTTATTATAAAATAGGGATTTATCGGAAAGACTTGTCTCTTCCAATTTGTCAACAGAATTCACGTAATCATCGGGAAAACATCCTTTACGAGTTACTAATTTATAAGAATCCGGATTCGGAAACGTTTTTTGTACGAACTTTATTTGTTCTGGTTTCAAATATTTCGCTAATGTTTCAGGAGACGAGGGCATGAAACGCAACGAATCTAAGAAATGTAATTTCACATCGCCTACCCTTTTCAAGAACGATATGTAAGTTTCAGTTGTGTTTGCTAAAATTTCGACATTTTCGTCGTTTACGTTTGCCAGAGCTTCTATTATAAAGTGACTATCGTAATGAGATAAATTGTGTAAAATCACGGGAATAATATTTTTAACGCGACATTGTAAATTACAATTATTGCACAAAGCTGCAATATAGTTCCCGGTAAAATGGTCGTGGTGATAAGTTTTAGCATTATTTTCGTTAAAATTAGAATCACAAATCTCACACTTTTCGGCATTTGCATGTGCCGTAGATTCTTCAAACGTTAAATCTTTCATAGGAACGGTAACGTGATTTTTTAATATTTCTTGAACATTCTGCTTCATTCATGCTTCTCCTAATAATTTATTTACGAACCACTCAGCCGGGTTTTCGCCGCAGTAAATTTCAAAATGATTTAGTCGATCATCGTAAGAACAGACTGTTGAATATGCAACGCTAAAGGCTTCGTGCCGTTGATAGGTGTTCGTGAATGCTTTTTCTAAACTATCGTCACAGGAATGAATAGGTTTCGTTAGAGCTTCGAAGTCCGCGTAAATGACAAACGGCAAAGGCATGGTGGCTGCAAATAGTTTGAATTTAACAAATATCGAATCACTTCCGACAGCGGTGGAAGATTTCCAAAACTGTCGAAATACAGCACGTGTTTATCTCTTTTAAAATAAGCGACCCAGTGCGTTCCGGAACTGTTTTTCGAATCTAAATTTATTATGCCGCTTTCGAATTTACGAGGTTTTCTAGGTAAATCGTCACGTATAAAAACGCTTCTAAAATGTGGCACGTTTTTGTTTGCAATTTTGCCAGATGGAAATCGATCAGGGCTGTTCGGGGCAGTCTATCAATTAGTTTTTTTGTTGTTTCGGTTGACGAATGTAGAGACCGAGTCCCTTACGATATGGTTTCAAATATAATCCGTTGCCCTTCTTTCCCAGCGCGATGGTCTCCATTGTTCGATTGTGTCGTTTTGCTTCTTCCAACTTCCTTCTCGCCTCCTTAGCTCTGCCAATTGCGTGCGCAATGCTCGCGATCCTCCGGCAAGGGAACCCGCCGCGCTGAGACCCGCTAACAACGGTATGAGAAACGGTATGACGCGCCTCCTACTTTCGAGGTTTTCGAATGTTCTTCTTACCGCCGGCTTGTTTCAAAACAACCTTGGCCGATGCTCTCGCGAGTTTTAGAGCTTCGTTCGCATTGTCCAGACGATCGAATTCCTGACAACTTCTCCCAAGGCCACTTTACGAGAACCTCCGCCGTGACCGCTTCCAAGTTTTCGTTTGATTTTCATCGCAGAAGTAACACCAAGAGACGCTATTCTCTCTCCGGGTTTCGCGTCTTTCGATTTAACGCGATTCCAAGCGCGCTCTTCTAGCTTCTTGTCTGCCAAATGTCTGTTCGGTAAATCTTTGTACCTGGAGTACGCTATGTCGTGTTCTTTGTAGGCTCGATCTAATTCGTTAATGCCGACGTCTCCGCGTTCCAAACGCTCTTTTAATTTCGTACCGGGTCCGCAGAATTGATAACCTCCGGGTAGATGCAATTCGAACGGTAATTTATTGATGAGAGAATTTAAGAGACCTGCACCACTACGTGCAGTCATTTGGTCTGAGAGACTGCGGTCAACAGAAGCAGAAGTTAAATTTATATGTGCGCGCGCGTGTACGTGAAACATGCGAATTGTCAGGCAGGCGCATAAGCTTCCCGTAATGAATATGAATTTTTTGTGCGAAGAGACAGAATTGAACTGTCACCCTTTATTACCCTCAACGATGAGATGTCTCGTCGCGGGAACGTCAAATTCTGGAAAAACCAACATCGCGATTTCTTTGATCGTCCATCCGAACGGTCTGTCTTTCGAAAATGTTTACGTTTACTCCAAGTCCCTGTACCAACCGACATACCGAGCGTTGGAGCAAATTCTAAGTGAAGTGAAAGAAGTACACTACTTTCCGTTCAAGGACAACGAAGAAATACTGAATCCGGAGGATGCAAAAGAGAATTCGGTTTTCATATTCGACGACATCGCTTGCGATAAGCAGGATAAGATACGAGATTACTTTAGTATGGGTCGTCATAAAAGGATTAATTGTTTTTATCTCTGTCAAACTTACACCCGAATCCCTAAACATTTAATTCGCGACAACGCTAACTTTTTGATTTTATTTAAACAAGACGAGACGAATTTGCGGCATATATTTGAGGACCACGTATGCATGGACATGTCATTCGATCAATTTAAGTCGATGTGTGCTGAGTGTTGGAAGAAGAAATACGGGTTTATTTGCATTGATAAGGAGCATGATATAAAAGACGGAAGATATCGTAAAGGATTTGACAGTTACATACTGCTATAAGCGTCGCCGCATCCAGACAACTAAAACAGTATCAAAACAGCTTTACAACCGGTAGCTGATCGGTAGAACAACTGGTTTTAACTGCTCGGAAACGGTGGAAGAACTGGGCCCGGACAACTAAAACAGCTTTACAATTGCTCGGAAACGGATATTAACCGGTGGAAGAACTGGACCAGACAACTAAAACAGCTTTACAACTGCTTTTAACTGCTCGGAAACGGATATTAACCGGCCATTTGGTTTAAGAATGGACAAAAAGAAGAAAATGAAATTAGAAATTATCAAAGCAAGTAAAGCAATAAGAAACAAGTATCTGGCTTTGAAAAGAGGTAAATTGGAACGAGACTATGAGCTGGCGCAAAAGTATAAACAGATCACCAAGTCTCTCAAAGAACTTGAGCGAACGGTAAAAACTGAAAAAGATTCCGCTAATTACTTACCTGTGTAACAACGCAAAACGTGTTACGAATGTATATATTGTATATAAGTGTAAATAATGTTTTTGTAGATAGTTTAGTTTAGCAGAATTCCTCCGCGGTGTTTCAGTTTTAACAAATATATTTTAAGTTTGGGAAGGGGATTTTGTTGTGGGGATTCCCTCTCCTTTACTCCGACCGTATATAAGGCGCAGAAGCTCGCTCCAGGGACCAGTCTGCCAGCCGGCCAGTCAGCGAAGACATCGCAGTCCACCAGTCAGCTCGCTCTCGGGTAACGCGACAGATCTACGGGTGCTTCAAGCAGAGTAAGTAATATCAATAATTTTCCGCCGCAACGGTCTCCGTCCCCGGACAAGCGTCTTGTTCACTCCGCTACACCCCGCATAAGTGTCTTATGCCACCTACCTGAGGACAAGCGTCTTGTTCAGTCCGCCACTCCGCATAAGTGTCTTATGCCACCTACCTGAGGACAAGCGTCTTGTTCACTCCGCCACCCCGCATAAGCGTCTTATGCCACCTACCTGAGGACAAGCGTCTTGTTCACTCCGCTACCCCGCATAAGCGTCTTATGCTATCTACCTGAGAACAAGCGTCTTGTTCATACCGTCCTCGCACAAGCGTCTCGTGCTACCGTCCCCGAACAAGCGTCTTGTTCACACCGTCCCCGCACAAGCGTCTTGTGCTACTTACCTTGAACAAGCGTCTTGTTCACGCCGTCCCCGCACAAGCGTCTTGTGCTTACTTACCGAGGAATAAGTGTTTTATTCACGCCGTTCCCGCACAATTAACATCAGAACGATTCGTTTTTCGTGTTACCTACCTGAGACCGAGAGCTGTTACGCGTTTTTGTGCCGAACAATAACCGACGCATAGTTTTGTTTCACAACGTGTAACACCGCCGTGTATAAGCCTAGTTAGCATAAGTGATATTTTGCAAGTAAAATTTTTGAACATTCGTAAATAAAGCTTCTGTTGTGGATACCTGCCTTTTTTTTACGAACCTGGACACCGACGAGCTCATACCTAGACACCACCGTTCCGAACGTAGCTGAGCCTGACGAAGGATTGCAACTGGAGAAAATCGGCAACGTTACACCTGTAAAGAAATCTGCCGACGATAGCATGGTGGAACCAGAAAGAAAACTGCAAAAGCAAGTCGGTCTTCCGCAACCCAGTTTTGTTGAATCGGAAGCTGCTGACGGATATCCCGAAAGCGGACTATATATATATATATATATATATATATATATATATAGATGTTGCCGGATATAATTCGTTTTCGTCCGAGGAGGAAGAAGAAACCGATGAAGAGAGAAGGCCTTCCGATTACCAAAATTTATATCAAATAATGTCTCTCACTCCTAGAAACGAATACCTTAAGATGTACGATCCACTTCCCAGAGCATACATTGATGGTTTATTACAAGACGTCAATAAGGAGTACGACAATGTGTACGGCATTCGCTATAATCCTGTTACGGACGTTTGGCGAATCGGCGATAGCGACGTGCAATTAAAAAAAAAGATTTGATAATTAAAGATGTTACATATATTGGCACAGCGGGGCTTTATGAATTACTCTTTAAAAAGCAACCGATCTGTCATAAGAACGAAGATCTCGAGAACTATCATCATATACTAGATCGCACGCACGCTCACAGAAGAGGCAATGATCCGGCAAGGCAATTAAAGGGAAGTCGAAGTGAAAAATACAGAAATATAATTCAACCGTTGTTCGAAAGAAGATCTCGCGCTAAAACTTCGAGCGGTAAAGAATTAGAAATTGAAAATAAACCGTTTCAGTATATATACTGGGATAACATCAACGAGCTGGTGGATCATATGAAATTGTTGAAGGCTTCTCAACAGGCAGGACACACGGGTCATAATAACGAGATTATTGCGATCATCGAAGAACTGAAAGAAGCTGATGTAATAGAATGAGCGTCGATAAATTTGGCAGATATTTACGCAAAACGAAAACAACTCGAGGGCCTCCCGGTTTAGGATTTTCTCTCACAAGTGATAAACATTATGATATCGGGAACAAACGACTGTGCAATGTCGGCTCGAGCATCAATCCAAGAGACGCGACCAATAAACAATACGTGGACGAGATAAATGAAAAAATAAAAAATGATTCTAGGACCATACAAAATCAAGTTACGGACGTGAAATCGAAAATCGAAGGAATATTTCGATCGCAAGCTCTCTACCTCGGCGATCTGAAACGAGAGCTAAACATATTTCAAGAACAAGTGAAGCTGATTAATGTTAGATTAGATAAGTTGGAGCAGCTGTTTGGTGAAGGGCACAATAAAATTGCCAGCAATGAGCCAAATTAAACGTGACGTCGTCAATGAGTTACACAAACCTGCGAGGAAAATTTTTCGAGATCCATAAAGTCTGTGGACAATCTTTGGCAAGCTGATCTGTGCGAATTTATTCCTTATGCGCGTGAAAATAAAGGTTATAATTACATTTTAGTTGTCATAGATTGCTTTTGTAAGTATTTGTGGGTGCAATCGGTGAAAAGGAAGACAGGCGAGCTCGTAACTCAAGCTATGCTCGAAATATTGAATACCGACAAGAGGACGCCCACAAATTTACACACCGACGAGGGAAAAGAGTTCTACAACCAAAAGTTTAAAGATTTGACAAGTAGATACGGAATAAATCATTACTCAACATTTTTTCCGATAAAGGCCACCATGGTAGAGAGAGAGTTATACGGACAATTAAAGAAAATCTGTACAGAGAATTCAGTATGCGCGGCAAATTTAAATGGTTGGATTTATTGCAAACGATTGTGGACAAATACAACGCGAGTGTGCACAGAACAATAGGCATGGCTCCTAAAGATGTGAACAAGACAAATGAAAAGACGCTTTTAGATACGGTATACAATAAGATTAAAATTGCGGGCAAAGCGAAATTTCGTGTCGGCGTTCGCATCAGCAAATATAAAGGAGTATTCGAAAAGGGGTTTATTCCGTCGTGCTCCACGAAACTGTTCAAAATCGTTAAAATTCAAGTTACTAATCCCGTTACTTACCTGCTACAAGACATGTCGAAGCAACCGATTTTGGGCGCCTTCTATAACGAAGAACTCCAACGAGCTAAACACGAAGATGTTTATTTGGTGGAAAAAATTTTGAGAAAAAAAGGAGGAAAAGCCTACGTGAAATGGTTGGGCATTCCTGAAAAATCTTGGGTTAAACTGTCAAATATTGTTTAATTGTATGAACGTAGAAATAAATTTATTTGCTTTTTTTAAAGAAAAATAGTTTTATTAATTCCTCTTATTTAAAAAACACATTTTATATGGCACATACAAATTATTGTTAACAATATATTGAAAAACAGTGCGATACAACTTACGAAAAATGCATGCGAATAATAAGTATTTTCATTATCGTTATACAAAAACAAATTATGATTAAAATCAATTTGCGTCAAGTTGGCATATTCCGAGTCGAAAAAATAATCTGCATATTCGTGCGAAATATTTAGCGCAATCTTCCAGTCGCCGTCTTCAACTTGCCGACGACCTTGATGAAAATAACGAAGTTTGTAATACAGCAACGTCTGATCTTGATTTGTTAAATTTACGTCGAACATGTTTGAACCTTTCCATGCAAGCTGAATCCAATTCTTAGGCCAAACGCTATTTTCGTAATCTGTACACATGTAACACTCAGTTATGTTCGAATTATTAATGTTTATATAAAACGTATTGTTCGCAATTACCGCGAAAACAATCGCGGCAGCTAGGAGACCCATTTTCATACGGACGCACTCTCGTCGTCGTTTAGGCGCACAGAGCACAAATGCAGAGAAATCGGAGGTCCGTCCCACTGCGTTTCGCCGGTGTTATAATTAAAGCCAAGCATAGTGATGTCAAGGTCAACGTTAGGCAAGCGCAGAGCGCGTTCTGAGTCCGCCGTAGCCATAAGCGTCACTTCCAGCATCAGGAACAGAAACAGACGTTTTACATAACTATTAATAAATTAAATGTATGTCATTAAAAAGAAATTCAATTGGGTGTTAAGATAATACTGCAAAAAGATAAGTGTACTCTAAATAAAATGGAATACTAAAAACCGAAAATACCACGCACGACGAAGACGAAATGATAAATGCTGTTTCAGCGACGCCGCTGGCACTCGCTATCCAACTTAATGCAATGACTATCGCGCAAGCGTGACATTTCTGTGCCGAACTTTAGTTATAATGTAAATAACAAGGTAATTTACGCTGCAGCTCTTTATCTTGCTTCAAACGATCGGGTAATCGCTCCCAAATATCAATTAAATTTAACGTAGATTGTTGCAGTAAAATGTATCTGGGAATGTAGGGAATTAGATCCGTATTGATATTGCTCAAACCGAAATTTTGATTGTTATATTCCAATATTTTACCCACGATTTCAAGTATCTCTTCTAACGTTTTCATTGCGACTGACTGACGATGGCTGATCCCATTAAAATCGAGTTTTTATATCTCCCCACGTCGAGTTTTATTTTGTCCTCGTGATTTGCCAACAATTCCAGCAAACAATCGATCCTTTCTGAATACCATTGCACATTTCCGTCCTCTGCTTTTGGGATTCCGATAATAAAATTACGGGCATACGAAATTAAGTTTTCATTATCCGGGAGATAATTCTATAATTTTATTGTAGTAGCCGTTGAAGGTAAGTTTTTCGAGCCTTTTGATGCGGTAACCGACGACATGTAATTATTTACTTAATATTTTAAACATAAATTTATCCAATTCTATTTCTGTTTCGCCTTTAATAATTTTCACTTTAAATTTACCTTTGGACTCGATAAAAACTAATTTGATATCACTGTCGCAAAGCTCGAAATTGGAAAACGTCTTCGTGTCTTCCTCCGTGCACGCACATTGTTGGCACCTCGTACTTTTTAATTTCAGATGATCTTCGATGCGAGGAAAATATTCGATGAATTGATTCCACTCGTCGCCGTTAAACATTTTGGTTTTGAGCTGTACGTTAGTTTTACCAACGGTTCAAAATTATTCGTTACACTGAGTCCCGTTGAAATTTTTGCAGATCTGCTTAGCTTGTAAGACACCTCGCTAACAAAACGATAATCACTATTTCGTCTGCATTCTTGCAGAAAACTTTCCAGAAACTCTAACGACGACGATGATGCCATTTTCAGATGTATACTTGCACTTATTTACACACGCCGCGAAACTAAACGATCGAAAGCAAACTTGGGCTCTTAAATAAGGAGGAGAGGAAAAAATGTGAGCGTAATTTATTTTAAACCAATAAAAAAAGACGTATTATACACGATGTTTCATAACTCGAAGTGAAGAATTAAGAAACGTACGTGTACGCGGTGATAAAAATGTTATATATTTTTGTAAGTTATGAAATAAATATTTTACTTTTTTTATCACTCCGTATACGTTCCTCAATTCTACGCCGCGAGTTATGAAACATACTGTATTTTTAATTTTAAATCTAGTGCGCACACGTAGATTACTCATTGCATTGCAATTTACTGATAAGAAAAATGCGCCACGAACTGCAGCACTGACTGCACTTTAGTTTGTATCATCTGCCCCTACAGAAAAGAGTTCATTTTACGTTTTCTCTGTGCGCGTTAATTATGGATACCATTTCGAATATAAATAGTGCTACTTTGTTAAAATCATTACCTATTAAGAAGTTGTCGGAGCTGGAAATCGACCGCAAGTATTCGTTGTCCGATTTAAAATATGTAAAAACGAAATTTGGAGAATCATTGCTGGCGGAAATCGATCAGGAGTTTGTCGTGTTTCTGCCTCGTCGATTTAACAAGGCCATATCCGAAGATAAGATAGGTGAGGTGTTGTCTTCGCAATGCGGCTTGATTTACAAAGGATTGGTGAAATTAGCCAGTAAACCACAGCCGGCTTATGACACTGAATTTGAGAAATATTAAAAACACAAGTACAAAATTTATTATCTTATTTCAAGTCGTTAGAATTTTTTTTGCAGCTCGTTAACGTAAAAAAATATTAGCTTAGTTATAAACATAATTTTAAAATTAGATTACTATCAAACATTGAAATGGATTTACGAGAATATTTAAATGTGTTTCGCTTATTGGATAAGTGCGAGGATAAATCAGATGCTTATAAAATTGCAACTAAATAAAAAAAAATTAAAACATTAAACGAGCTAATGAGAAATTGTCGGTCGATGCACGATAAGAAACAAATTGAAAGCTTAATTGAAAATTACATTCATTCGACGTAAAACTGGAATTAAAAATTAAAACGTTGCCGATTGGTCGAGGTTTAAGAACAAGTCGTCGTCCCGGAACAGAACGGAGAATTAATAAAATCAACCGAATTCAGTGGAAGGATGTAAGTTTTAAATTAAATGCGTAGGTATTTTTTCTAATTTAGTTTTTTTTTTAATTTACAACTGCAATCTGCATTTAAAAGCAGAATTCGTACCGGAGTATAATCATACACAACCGCGAAGCCTTTTCCTAGACGCCTCGTCTCTGATTAGAACTAGAATCGGAAATCAATTGGTGAAAACACCTTCGATGAAGATAAATTTTGGTATTTTGCGGTGAATTTGTAAAACCTCAAACCGATGTCTCGGAATATAAGTTTTTCAATACCAAAAATCACGTGATCAATATTGGAGCAAATCTAGACGAAATTTTAAGCGAATTGTTTAACGAAATCATGGTGCAGGTAAGTTTAAAACGAAATAAGCTGCCACATATTAATTTTCTTTTTTTCATTTTCTTATCAGCTTTCAGAATTTCAAGAGAGACACAGCGGTTGGTCGTTATCGGCAATCATGAACCTGGTCGTGGCGTTTTGCAAGTACACGCCGTTGAGAGGAGGAGGAAAGAAAGATAACGGTAGCACTTACGTAAATCTGTAAATCTGCGCGACTTACAGAAATTCGAAAACGCCAATAAATTTATTTCAATTAACGTATACGGTTATGAAAACAAGAGCATCGTGGGTCCGCTTTATCATACAAAAAATGTCAAGAACTGCAACGCAAATTTATTATATTTTTCATCCAAGGACAAATTAAATCGTCATGTGTCAGATTGCTCGCGTCATGAGGCCGTAAAAATTGAATTACCTAAAGACGGAGAAAACATTGTTAAATTCAAACAATTTGCAGCCACCATGCCTTTGCCGTTTGTCATTTACGCGGACTTCGAAGCTCTAACGAAACCTATTCATTCCTGTGACGATAGTTTAGAAAAAGCATTCACGAACGCCTATCAATGGCACGAAGTCTTTAGCGTTGCATATTCAACAGTCTGTTCTTACGATGATGGACTAAATCATTTTGAAATTTACCGCGGCGAAAACCCGGCTGAGTGGTTGGTAAATAAATTATTAGGAGAAGCATGAATGAAGCAGAATGTTCAAGAAATATTAAAAAAATCACGTTACCGTTCCTATGAAAGATTTAACGTTTGAAGAATCTACGGCACATGCAAATGCCGAAAAGTGTGAGATTTGTGATTCTAATTTTAACGAAAATAATGCTAAAACTTATCACCACGACCATTTTACCGGGAACTATATTGCAGCTTTGTGCAATAATTGTAATTTACAATGTCGCGTTAAAAATGTTATTCCCGTGATTTTACACAATTTATCTCATTACGATAGTCACTTTATAATAGAAGCTCTGGCAAACGTAAACGACGAAAATGTCGAAACTTTAGCAAACACAACTGAAACTTACATATCGTTCTTGAAAAGGGTAGGCGATGTGAAATTACGTTTCTTAGATTCGTTTCGTTTCATGCCCTCGTCTCTTGAAACATTAGCTAAAAATTTGAAACCAGAACAAATAAAGTTCGTACAAAAAGCGTTTCCGAATCCGGATTCTTATAAATTAGTAACTCGTAAAGGATGTTTTCCCTATGATTAGGTGAATTCTGTTGACAAATTGGAAGAAACAAGTCTTCCCGATAAATCCCTATTTTTTAATAAATTACATGGTGAAATCGTCAACGATGAGGATTACCAGCACGCCGTGAACGTTTGGCAACATTTTCAATGTAAAACCCCACTTTCCCCTAATTCGAGAAAATCACTGCGTTGATTATATTTTGATTTTGAAATTAATTGAAGTTTGAAATTTTTGTAGCATTTGAAATTTTCATTAGGTCGTAGCCCATCTTTTAATAGAAACTGATGTGTTTCTTAGTCTAGTTCAACAGAATTTTTTCTTGATGACTACTCTGATACTAAATACTTCATAATTTCCTTGAAAATAGTTTAAAACAGAGGGGTCGTAAACCTCAATAAATTATGCTCTATTCCAAGTATGTAAAAATATATAGGTAAGGTACTCCATTTAAAATACAAAAGTTGACATCACTTCCGGCGAAACCGGAAGTTCTACTGCACTCAATGCTATGTCGCAAAATTCATTTTTGTGTTTAATCCCTTCCAAATTTCATGTAAATCGATTAAAAAATTAAAATTCTTTAAAGATGAACACATGACGTGGGACACCTGGTATAACAGAAAACAATTTTGCAATAATTTATTTAAAGCTTACAAATTTAAATTTCACATTTAACCGCTGGACTTTTTTAAATATAACGAAACTTCCAATTCAGACGAGAATCACTTTATCCACTAGACAGTAGTATAAAAATGATACCTATTCACTATGATTCACTATAGCCGAAAACTTTTGCAATAATTTATTTGTAACTTACAAATTCACACTGAGGCTTCCAATTGATATGAAAATCTCTTTATTCAGTAGATTATAATGTAAAAATGATATTAGTTTACTCCACTATAGCGAAAAACATTTGCAATAATTTATTTGAGGCTTACAAATTTACATTGATAACTGGAATTTTTCTTTAAATTTTTTTATTCTAACGAAGCTTCCAAGTGATACGAAAATCTCTTTATTCACTAGATTGTAATGTAAAAATATTAGTTTGCTACAGCTAAAAACATTTGCAATAATTTATTTGAGATTTACAAATTCACATTGACAGCTGGAGTTTTTTTTAAATTGAAACGAAACTCCCAATTGGCACGAAAACCACTTTATTCACTAGATAGTATTGTAAAAATGCTGCTAGTTTGCTCACTAGAGCCAAAAACATTTGCAATAATTTACTTGGGGCTTACAAATTCACATTGACAGTTGGAATTTTTTTTTCTTTTTTAATGAAACAATACTTCCAATTGGCACGAAAACCACTTTATTCACTAAATAGTAATGTAAAAATGCTGTTAGTTTGCTCAACTATAGCCAAAAACATTTGCAATAATTTATTTGGGGCTTACAAATTCACATTGACAGCTGGAGTTTTTTTTTTATGAAACGAAACTTCCAATTGGCACGAAAACCACTTTATTAACTAGATAGTAATGTGAAAATGCTGCTAGTTTGCTCAACTATAGCCAAAAACATTTGCAATAATTTATTTGGGACTTACAAATTCACATTGACCGCTTGAGTTTTTTTTTTCTTTTAAATATCTATCTAAATATAAAGTTAACAGTACTTTATTAATATGTCAATTATTGCTATACAAACATATGTATATGATACATATATTACTTACAATAAACCAACAATCTCAATATTTTTAATGAATCCGTATTTAAACTTTCATGTAACCGCTACTGACTCACATATTTGTCAAAGCGCATATCTCCCGAGCAGCCACTCAACCATTTAAAATTTGACGTATTTCTATTGGCAGACATTTTTGAAAATTTTAGAAAATTGACGTTCAAAACTTACGGGTTAGATGCGTGTGGATTTTTCACAGCTCCGGGTCTATCATTTTCGGCGGCTCTTAAAACAACAAAAATTGAACTTTTATAAGACATCGATACGATTTTATTTATAGAAAAAGGTTTACGCGGCGGTATAACTCAAGTTAGTTCCCGATATGCAAAAGCGAATTCTGTACACATGAGAACCGATTTCGACCCTGATAAGGAAATTAGCGAAATTATTTACGTAGACGCGAACGGACTCTATTCTTACGCGATGACGACAAAACTACCATGCGACAACTTCAACTGGGTAAGTGACGAAAAACTAACGAATTTTATAGAAATGCTCAGTACGACCGACATTGACTGTTCGATGTATTACGGGGATGAAACGGGTAAATCTTGTATTTTAGAAGTTGACTTAGAATATCCTGAAAATTTGCACGATTCCCATATATTTTTTCCATTTTGTCCGGAACACAGATCCACTACAGGTAAAAAGGACGACAAAAAATTAATGCTAACTTTATGTAATAAAGAGAAGTACGTCCTCCATTTATACGTTTTACTTCAAAGTTTAAAACACGGCTTAAAATTAAAAACAATTCATCGTGCGATAGAATTTGACGAGAGCAATTGGTTACAAAAATACATTAAATTAATAATAATAACTGATAACTGATAAAAGATAATAACTGAGTTCATTGGAATTAGAGCTAAAGTTTACGCCATCAGAGTGGGAAAAGAAGTAAAATTTAAAAAATTGAAGGGCTCTCTCTCGCTCCATCTCACTCTTTACCACGGGCTCAGATGAGGTAGAAAACTGGACCGGAAGTTAATGCATTTCAAGTGGGGAAAAATGGATGTGGTCTGTTTTTTATATCTACTTCCATACAAAAATTAATATGTTCTACGTTGATCACAGATGGCGGTGTTGAATTTTCACCTAGTTCACGTAATTTTCTATTGAGAAATTCTTGCTTCTGATATCCTTTTACGTACACCATATCAGCAACACCATTAAGCAGGTGAATACGTAATATGTCATCCAAGTCAGCATAACTTACATAACGACTGCTATATTTTAGGCCATTATGAAAAGATTCTAAATATTTCACTTGTCTCTTTATATCGTGACTTAACGTACTGTAGGGCACTGGAGGTTTTAAGAAATAGTGAGCAGAATTTGGTGTCCATTAATGAACGATATTTCTTTAAAAAAATGTTGTGCAAATCGGTTTTGATTACAGCGGATTCCTCGAGCAGGCTCTGTACAGCTGTTTCAGGCCTAGTTGGGCCTTCGTCAGCAGAACCGTAGCTCGAGAACTCTACTGCAAACCAAACCGATTTGTCCTAGGTTATTCGCCAATGCGATGTTGAAGTAATGAACATTTTAAGTAGCGACATCTTTCGATCGCTTTTTGACCTGACATTGCAGTAGGATTGACAAATTAAAATGTTCGATATTTCTTTAGGATGAAATTCGGGAAGATTAAATCCCAACAACCAATTTCATGTTTATCAATGTATAGTTCTTCCATTACTGAAATAATATGGCGTAACTCTTTTCTTACATAGCATTTCTTATTTTTCCACTTAGAGGTAAATATTCCACCGCCCGATCGAGAATAATTATGCAATAAGTTTTAGTATTCTGCGGGAATGCTTTTTTGCTTTCAATCTCTAGTTTAACATCTATAGTGGAAGACTTTATTGATTCATTTCTCTTGGAACAATCTGTAATGAATAATGCTCGGTTACAGAATGTCCCACACCTGGCCGTTTTATGAGCATAGGACCAGTGATGAATATACCGGATTTCAACTTGATCGTTAAACTGATCTTTTTGTTGCGCTGTTCTTTGCCGCCTCTATCATCGTTATTCTTGGTGATGGTTCTGATGATGATGTCATCGTCAAGATTGCAACTGATGCTGATGAGTGATGGAAACGTCTATATATAAAAGTGTTGTATAGATTAAAGTGATGTGAGTTTATGATGCGTGTTCAAAGACAAAAGGTGTCTCTCCCTGTGGAGAATTTAGATTTATTAACGAAACATTCCAATGATGAAAATAAGAAACATGACGAGTTATTTCCTAGTACTCTAAGAACAATCGTATGCGGACCCAGTGGTGCAGGCAAAACTAATCTACTAAGCCTATTATTCGATTCTAATGGTTTGTGGTTTGAGAATGTATACGTGTACTCCAAGTCTCTGTATCAATCTAAATATAAATTATTAGAAGATGTACTGAAGAACGTGAAAGGTGTTGGATATTTCCCATACGCATGTAACGAGAATATCATTGATTCCTCCGAAGCTAAAACTAATTCAGTATTTATATTCGATGATGTGGCTTGCGATAAACAGGATAAAATAAGAGCATATTTCAGTATGGGTAGACATAAACTTGTAGACTGCTTCTATCTCTGTCAGACTTATACTCGAATACCAAAGCATCTCATTCGCGACAACTGTAACTGTATAATTTTGAAATTATCAGCTAAACATCTTCTCGTTGTAAAATGAATTATAATTAATGCAATTATAAGTTTGAGTTGGTTAACGATATATTTTATAAATTTTTGTGCAAATCGGTTTTGATTGCAGCGGATTCCCCGAGCAGGCTCTGTACAGCTGTTTCAGGCCTAGTTGGGCCTTCGTCAGCAGAACCGTAGCCCGAGAACTCCACTGCAAACCAAATGTCCGATATATTTTATATTTAAGTGAATTGTAAAATTTGGTAATAGTTATGTCTAAATATCTGATGGAATTCTTAATTTCTTTTGAACATATAATTTACTTTACCATGAGGTAAAATTAAAAAAATATCGTCAACATATCTGTAATATAAAGTTAATTGTTAGAATAGTGAACTAGTTTATCATCACAGCAACAGAACGGCGGATTAAGCATTTTATTCCATAAAGTCCGTCATTCGGCGGTATTATTACTTTTTAGAAAAGTGTTCCGCCGTACGTGCGCAAATCAGTTGAATTTTCGGCGGAATTGTGGGCTAAGATTATTTAAATCCGCCGGACGGCGGAATTTAGAAATACAGTGCCATTTTTCCGCCGGCGGACGTTTAGCCACATCGATAAAATAAAATTTTGAAGGTTTGAACCTAACTTTTTGAAACTTGAAAAGATAAAATGTAAAAAAACGAAACGGAGATCAGTAACAAATAACGAAGATAATCAGGCAATGATTTTAAAACACTTTCACCCGTAGAGTTGCAAAACTAGCGACTCTTTCTTCAATTCTAAATAATGAAATTCATCCTTTAACCTTTTATAAGATTACAAGCATTAAAAAAAACGATTATCAAACAACAATTAAAATTTCTAAATTTACATTTGCGAAACTCTATTTTCTTTCCTTTACTACAAAATTTGAACTAACCATAAATATCAAAATGCAAGTTTTTTCATTTCCATGCTATCTTAACAAAATTAAATATATTTGACCTATTAAAATTGTACATTTTATGAATTAAATAAAAAATGTTTCATAACTCAGAAACTGTTAAAGTTAGGTATAGGGAATGCTAATACAGTTCGACGCAAAATTTAATTCTACATGCGATGGTGTATTAAAATATTTGGAAAAAGTATTTTTCAGTTAGAATATTTTCTAGTGGAGTGGTATATTTTAGACAGCCTGTAGTTTAATTATAATTATGTTTATGAAATTTTTAAGAACCTTAGCGCCTCTCCACCACAATATTAGCTGTTACAAATAAAATTGCTTCAATAATAGCTATGACATGTTTTTTGAAAATCAGATTGCAGATCCAGATTTCTAAGAAAACTCAAAATATCTCAAAAATGATGCAATGTTACATATTTTTACATGTGGAATTAAAAAACGTGATAAAAAATATAGCATCCCATTTAAAAGAAGCGAGTTGATAGGTATAACTGGAAGTGACTGGAAATCAATTTTATTTTAATTGGAAAGATCATTTCGATGTATTTCTCCTTGTAAATTTCAAATTTCTATCTTCTTTCTTGAAAACTTTTAATGAACGGCTTGTGTGAATAACCCTGCATATAATGATAATGAACAATTTTACTCCCTAATTTGAGGGAGTAAAGTGGTTGTTTTACTCCTTTGGGCTTTTGCCATGGCCAATTTAATATTCCATTTGTAATCCATCAGAACAGATATGATTTCTGTGTTCGTAAAATAAGAATGTCATGTTCACACTTGAAAATAAAAAGTTTCAACTTTTTCAATTAAAATTGTTGTATCGTGCAAAAAATAATATATACATCTCGGGAGTGAATGATTTTTCTCGCTCGGTGCTTTGTAGAACCCTCGGGGTACAAGCTACACCTTGGGTAAAAATTATACACTTCACTCCATAATCTACTATTAAATCACGCACGCATCTCTACTGCACTACTATTGATTTAAATAGCCAAGGTTATCATTTCGGTGCGAAAAATCAAACGTTCCGCCGCGAGTGCTGCTTCTGTATAGATTAGTATTCTATGGTATTACTATAGTCCGTCTAGAAAGTATCCGGAAAAAGAAAAATAACACTGCAACTTCCAGTTTTTTTAATTTATGAACGAAATAATTACAAATAGGAGAAAACAATTCTAGTTATTTGTTTATGTTATTTTTGTTTAATCCTGAGGATTGTATTAAATGTTCCGAGAACTTGAAACCAAATCCTGAAAAGACTTGGTGTTTTATGCATGATGCTATTATTTTATTTTTTGTCGAACCAACTCTACAAATCCATTTTCTAATTATGAACCCTTTTCTCTTTTTCTAAATTTGATTTGATTCAACTTTTCCTTTTTTTTTTTTTAAATTGTTAAGATTCAACATCTGTGGTCACTTTTTTGATAGATTCCTTGAAAAATAAGATTTTGACAAAAATATTGCGCCTTTAACATATCGAGAATATAAGATAATCTCATAATAAGCAAAATATTGATAGAAATTTCAAAATTCCGGAAACTTTTTAGACGAATTATATTTGTTGATCATTCTTCAGCACTCTATGTTACTAATATAATCTTGAATTTAGATCATTTGAAGAAAATATAAAAACAGCTACGAATTAAAAAAAAAAATATGTAAATATAATAATAATTGATGATAGCAATAAACTTCTCACCTCTTGCAGCTTTAAAGGTATCTCAGTGATATTTCCCCGGACGTTAATTTGTCGCATCAAAACAACCTGTCGTAGATGCTCGCTATCCAAACCTAATAAATTCGAAATGATGTCTAGGATCTCCTCGTCTTCCTCCGCCAGTTGACATTTTTCGCCGTCGACGTCCTGCAAGATTTGTACGAGCATGTTTATGTAAGCTAGACATGCATCAAGAACTTACCTGAAATGTCAAATTACCTAGCCATAAAATCGCAGAAAGGGTCTGAAAAATACCATTGCACATATTCGGAGGGACTTGAAGAACGTTGAAGGCGAGCCTTAGGTTGTCCAAGCGACGAGCGTCTCCTTCCATTTTGATGCAGTCACTTTGATTCAAATAGTTGTAAAATTCTGCTGTCCTTAAACACAACTGGGTTGCCAATTCTTTATTATTCTGAAAAAATAAAATTGGAATGAAAAAATATACAAGCTAAATATTTTTTTTCAATTTTTTGAAGTTATGCAAATTAAATTCACATTTAGATAAACTATACATAGAAAGCTTATAGGTGTTTCATTTAAATATCAATTTTGTACTATATTTTTAAAAAATATACATAGATCTGAATAAAGCCAAATATATAATAAATATTTAGGTTATTAAAGAAGTTATTGCATGAAGGAATACATAATTATCAATGAATAATATTCTAGACAAAATATTTTAAAAAATACCTTTGCACCTTCGACTAGTTGATAAAATACGTGGTAATTTCTTTCGCCAGGTCCTTGACACGTTAACCTACATTGTTCTAATAAATAATCCTGTATGATGCACCCTGCAATCATCCATCGCGAATCGAAACACACTTGCATGAATTTTCCAAATCTGCTTGAATTGTCATTGCGTATAGTTTTGGCATTTCCTGGATAACAAAAAAATAATAGTTTAGTATACTTTTATAATATATCTTATCTAACATCTTTTAATAAAAACAAAATAACCAGAAAATATGTAATTACAATTATTATTACTTTTTTTAATCTGTGGCGGTTGCCCAACGGGGTCCTAAGTCAAAGACTTGTCAGGACCTCAGGAGCGGGAGTGTATTTGGTGTGTGTAAAGTGTTCCATGGTTTTGTTACTTCCAACCTTCTCGCTGTTTAAGGGGAAGCAGTGTCGAATTTTATCCTCAACACTGAAGGGTGCCTGAAGTCGATACCGACCACCCCCGAGAAAAATCCCGAGTGCGGTTCGAACCGACGATCATGCAATTGCAAGGCCGGTCCTCTTACCACTGGACCGTTCAGGCGTTGATCGGACATTTTGAAAAAATTGATATAAATGTCGACGTTTCGCTAATCGTTTGACAGCTTTTTCAGGATAAATAATAAAATAATTATATTTTTTATCGTAAAGAAGCTGTCAAACGTATGGCGTACATCGGCCAAGAAAGTGCTTCAATTAAAAATAATTTTAAAAAAACCTTCAATTATATTACGTAATTAAAGCACTTTCTTGTCCGTTGGAAATTATCACAAAATTTATAAGTAATCGTCTCTAAAAATGATTATCGCAAATATGTACTTTTCAGCTTTTATGTGTGTGTTACAAGTAGGGCTGTCAGAATTTATCGATATATCGATATTATCGATAGTTATCGATTTTAGATTAATATGGTACATTTATTTTGATGTTTTAAATTTAGATTTATTTTGTATTTCAAATACATTTTTTCTTGGGAGCTGACATTTATTAAAAATTTTGAGTTATATCACTCTTAAAATTTATAATTTAAGTAGCGACATTTTGCAATCGCTTTTTGACCTAACATCGCAGTAGGATTGACAAATTGAAGCTAGTTCGACACATAATAAGTCATCCATCCCATTTAAAAAAAAAAAAATTTTTTCTAAAAAAAATTTTCTAAAAAAAAAATTTTTCTTAAAATTTATGTATCATATGATAAATTCATTTAAACTAAATAATTTTATCTGTTTGTCAGGTTTTTGTAAATTTGTTCAGGTTTAGAAATAATTGTATAATAATAATTTGAAAACAAATATACACGGGGTTTAGTTGTTCGAAACTAATTTGGCAATGTTGGTCCCATTCAAACGGACGACCTTCTTCAGTGAGTTTTGTCAACGGTTTAGCGATGTCCGCAAATCCGGGAACATAGCGACGATAGTAAGTGCATAGGCCTAGGAAACTCCTTATCTGGTGTTTATTCTTGGGAGTTGGCCAGTCCTTCACGACCTGAATCTTTACTGGGTCCACGGCGATTCCATTCCCATTAACAATATGGCCTAGATAATTCACTTCCTTCTGGAAAAGGTGGCACTTCTTGAGACTAAGCTTTAGTCCAGCTCCGCGAAGCCGCTGGAACACTCCTTCCAGATTCTTCAGGTGGTCGTCGAAAGTTTTCCCCACCACAATCATGTCGTCCAGGTATACCATGCACGTTGTCCAGGACAGACCCTTCAGAACCGTCTCCATCAGCCTCTCGAATGTCGCTGGTGCATTACATAACCCGAACGGCATCACCGTGAATTGCCATAGGCCCATACCAAGGGAAAACGCCGTTTTTTCTCGATCTTCGGGCGCTAGTTCCACTTGCCAATAACCACTCTTTAGATCCAAGGTCGAGAAGATCTTTGAACCGGCCAGGGTGTCCAGGGTGTCATCAATCCGTGGCAGAGGATAGCTATCCTTTTTGGTGACGTTGTTGAGCAATCGATAGTCTACGCAGAACCGTGTGGATCCATCCTTTTTCTTCACAAGCACTACCGGTGACGCCCATGGGCTGCTCGATGGCTCAATTACATTGTCCTTTTCCATCTCACGAATAATGCGTTCTGCTTCCTCACGCTTCGCCAATGGTAACCTCCTTGGAGCTTGACGGATGGGCCTTTCTTCTCCTGTCTCTATCTTGTGTTTGACGATGTCGGTTCTTCCCTTAGGTCCATTGTCTACCTCGAACACATCTTGATAGCGACATATCAGGTTCTTCCCTTTTGTCTTTTGTTCTGGAGTCAATTCCTGGGTCATTGACATGACCATTTCCAACAACTTCTTCGGGACCTTCGAGTCTTGTACGTTTGCTTCTATTTGGCAGGAGATGGAGGACACCATGGCACAGCTTCCCAAGATCGTACCTTTCTTGATGTTGACAGAGAAACAGTTCACATTCATCAGGCGGACTGGTATTTCCTTCTTTGCTGTCAAAAACATTTTTCCAACGAGAACTCCTTTTCCAATCTTCTGATCGTCAGTGTTAGGTTCGACCATAATGACTTGCCCATCTTGGAAAGCGCCGTTCAGGTTTGCGTCGACTATAACCTCGGTTCTGCTAGGCAATACGACATCTTCTGCGAGAACAACTCGAGCGGCCACGTCCTCTCGTTGATGTAGAACCAACTCCTCGTGGTTAACCGCCATTACGACACGCTTCAGATCCAATTGGAACCCATGGGCAGACATGATGTCCATGCCCAGAATCGCCTCATCCTCTATTTCTGCTACCAGCGCACGGTGTTTGATGGGAGTCGCTCCAATCGTAATGGTCACCTCTACTTCACCATGGACAGTCGCTGATGTTCCGGTTGCTGTCCTCAGTCTCCATTTAGTCGGCTCAGTGCGTCTTGATGACTTGATAACGTCGGGCCTCAAGATAGTCTTCGTCGCACCCGTATCCAATAACATGGTGTGAGGGATGTCATCAATGGTGGCATCCACGAAGACACTGCTGGTTAATCGCCGCAGGGCTATTACTTTCGTGGCTTTTGTCTTTGGGAGCCTTTGAATACGGGTCGACGTTCGCCACTCTGCACCGACCCGGCTTAGTTTCCCTGTGGCTTCCTTCGTGGAGGATCTTGCCTGGCCTTGGGACACCGCCTGCGAACATGTCCCTCTTCTTGGCAGTTCCAACACACCAGCGGATTCTTCCGCCTCAGGACTTGTTCCACAATGCGGCGAATATCCTCCTCTGTGGTATTATCCTTGGGCCGCTCCTCTCCAGCAGATCGCACCTTGACGCTGGCGAGTTCTTCTTCTTGGGAGTCCATGGCAGCTCGTACCTTGACGTGTCCTCTTGAAACTTGCTTCGTCGCCTCGTATTCCAAGGCGTAGGCCAATGCGTTCTTGGATGTCTTAGGGTGGGCCATTCTTAATGCCTGCTGATTGTCCGGATCACGGATTCCACCCACGAAGGTTTGCAGCGTCAAACATTGCAGGAAATCATCAGGAGCTGCAGGATATGCCAACCGGGCTAGGCGCGCTACATCAGCCTCGAATTCCTGAAGACTCTCTCCGGATTTCTGGTAACGGTTTCTCAGCTGCGCATGGTACACGTCGGTCAGATGCGCCTGGCCGTAACGCATCTCCAGCCGGTTCACCAGCTTGTTGAAGTCTTCTTGTTCCTCTAGCGGCATCATTTGTAGCACATCGATAGCGTCCCCCCTCAAGGCCACAATTAACGAAGTGGCTTTTTCACTGGCCGTCCATCCATTCGCTTTTGCTGCAGCTTCGAACTGTTTGAAATAGTTAGGCCAAGATGACTTCCCATCGAATGTCGGTGGTTTAATTTTTAATTTCGAAGTTTCCGCTGGCCCTACCACAGTTTGGGCCTCATTATTTTCTGGTACTTCTGCTGATGACGGATCCCCGGATATTCTCAATCCTGCCATGATTTGTTCGAGATTCTTAATTTTGTTGTCCTGCTGGAATAGTATTTCTTCCACATTTTCTTGCAGATTCCTTGTCTCTTCTGATATTTTTACCACTAGTTTATCTTCGAGCCCTTTTGATTGCTCTGGAAATTCATCCTTCAAATTTCCAGACTGTTCTTGTAATTTAGTTTCCAGATTTTTCGATTGTTGTATCAATTTATTTTCTAAAAATTTCACATTTTCTTCCGTGTTTCTAGAGTATTCCATTAATTTATCCAGATCGTCTTTCAAATTTCCGGATTGTTCCAACAATTTATTTTGCAATTCCTCCTTAAAACTTCTGGATTGTTCCATTAATTTAGCTTCCAAATTTCCAGATTGTTCCTTTAATTTAGCTTCTAAATTTCCAGATTGTTCCATCAATTTATTTTGCAATTCATCTTTGAAGTTTCCAGATTGTTCCTTTAATTTAGTTTCTAAATTTCCAGATTGTTCCTTTAATTTAGTTTCTAAATTTCCAGATAGTTCCATTAATTTATTTTGCAATTCATCTTTGAAGTTTCCTGATTGTTCCTTTAATTTATCTTCTAATATCTTACTTAAATCTGCAGGACCGCCCGAGATTTCAAATAGAAAGGCTTCTGGATCCTCCTCTGCTTCTAGTAGCGCTTGGTGTAGTCTCTCTTGCAAAATCGATTTCTTTCCGGAGATTTCCAATTCGCGCTCTTCTAATTCGGCTTTTAATTCGGTCACTTTTAACTCTTTTAACAACACTTTCCTTGAAGCCATTGTCTTTTTTTTTTGACACTGTATTTTGTTTAATAATTTGTTTAATTTCAATTTAATTTTAATTGCTTAACAAAAAAATAATAGTTTAGTATACTTTTATAATATATCTTATCTAACATCTTTTAATAAAAACAAAATAACCAGAAAATATGTAATTACAATTATTATTATTTTTTTTAATCTGTGGCGGTTGCCCAACGGGGTCCTAAGTCAAAGACTTGTCAGGACCTCAGGAGCGGGAGTGTATTTGGTGTGTGTAAAGTGTTCCATGGTTTTGTTACTTCCAACCTTCTCGCTGTTTAAGGGGAAGCAGTGTCGAATTTTATCCTCAACACTGAAGGGTGCCTGAAGTCGATACCGACCACCCCCGAGAAAAATCCCGAGTGCGGTTCGAACCGACGATCATGCAATTGCAAGGCCGGTCCTCTTACCACTGGACCGTTCAGGCGTTGATCGGACATTTTGTAAAAATTGATATAAATGTCGACGTTTCGCTAATCGTTTGACAGCTTTTTCAGGATAAATAATAAAATAATTATATTTTTTATCGTAAAGAAGCTGTCAAACGTATGGCGTACATCGGCCAAGAAAGTGCTTCAATTAAAAATAATTTTAAAAAAACCTTCAATTATATTACGTAATTAAAGCACTTTCTTGTCCGTTGGAAATTATCACAAAATTTATAAGTAATCGTCTCTAAAAATGATTATCGCAAATATGTACTTTTCAGCTTTTATGTGTGTGTTACAAGTAGGGCTGCCAGAATTTATCGATATATCGATATTATCGATAGTTATCGATTTTAGATTAATATGGTACATTTATTTTGATGTTTTGAATTTAGATTTATTTTGTATTTCAAATACATTTTTTCTTGGGAGCTGACATTTATTAAAAATTTTGAGTTATATCACTCTTAAAATTTATAATTTAAGTAGCGACATTTTGCAATCGCTTTTTGACCTAACATCGCAGTAGGATTGACAAATTGAAGCTAGTTCGACACATAATAAGTCATCCATCCCATTTAAAAAAAAAAAAAAATTTTTTCTAAAAAAAATTTTCTAAAAAAAAAATTTTTCTTAAAATTTATGTATCATATGATAAATTCATTTAAAATATATAATTTTATCTGTTTGTCAGGTTTTCGTAAATTTGTTCAGGTTTAGAAATAATTGTATAATAATAATTTGAAAACAAATATACACGGGGTGAGTCGAGAGGGATGCACCAAACGTCAGGAGTGTATTTTACTTATAAATATGAGACAAAAAGAACCCAAAAGTTGTAATCCAATATTTATTTGTTTTCAAGTTACAATATCTTATAAAATCCCATCATGCAAAATGTTGGTTGCGAGTCGGCAGGATCGCAATGGGGCCCCCGAGCATATTCTGTATAGCTATTTCGGCCCTAATTGGGGCCTCATTTTTTTCAAATGGAACGATCAATATTTTAATACACCATCGTAGGTGGAAGTGCGTCGAACTGTATTAGCATTCCCTATACCTAACTTTAACAGTTTTTGAGTTATGAAACATTTTTGATTTAATTTATAAAAAAATACAATTTTAATAGATCAAATATTTTAAATTTATGTATGTTTTATTGTACAGAGGGGAACAAACTGATTCTCATCTAGTTACCTTTGCATTATCCATGTAAATATACGAAGTGCCACTACGAAAATAAGGAAGACAGTACCCTAACATCAAAATATACATCAAAATTCAAAATGTGATTTATTGCGAAGGGATGATATAAATGCAAATTTGAGTTTGAAATTGAAAAGAGAGCCAACGAAAGTAAATCGAAGCAAATATTGAAAGTGGCCACCATTTTGCTGTATGCATATAACTAACTACACGACGTTTCATATTATTAAAAATATGCTGCAATATATCCGGTGTTATCTCGTTGTATTTTAATGTAATCCTTGCCATAAGTTTTTATTATTATTAATTAATTATTAATTCTTTCTTTGTAGACCTCATTTTTAAGAAAGCCAAATATGAAGAAGTCTAATGGGGTGAGGTCTGGTGGTTTTGCTGGCGAAGTTCCCCTGCTTACAATTCGGCCAGGAAAAAAACTCTTCAAAAAATTCTAAATTTTTTCGAGTAGTATGAGCGGTTGCTCTATCTTGCTGAAAGTAAATCATTTTCAAATTCATCGGGATGCACCTGCTCTAAAAATGGGGTCAACAATTGTTCTCTATAACGTTGACCATTAATTGTATCGTGGAAGAACATTGGCCCTATGATTCTACGGCGGGATACAGCTATCTTATTCCTATCTTAACAGGATGTAAAGGTGCCTCAAGGAAATTGTGGGGATTAACAACAGACCATGTTCGGTAATTTTGTTTGTTTACATAACCACTATGGAACTAAGCTTCATCCATGAAAAAACTTAGATCGAGAACGTCGTCATTGTTTAAGTTTTCTTGGTAAAAGTTACGGTACTGCATTCGACTGCCGCATAGCCGCGACACCATGCGACTGTTTTCTGACCTATAATTGTGCTGTGAATAGCAAATTCGCAATGATACTGCTGCGTCAATAAGCTACCACGCACGAGATAACCAGGGTGGACAATTAGGCATGTTTGCAATTACGCGCTATCTTTGCCTAAGTCTTGTTGGTCGTCGGGATTGCCATGGAGTTCTCGAGCTACTCTTCTGGATGAGGCTCCAGTTACGGCCGAGATAGCTATACAGAGGATGCTTTGCGGCCCCATTGCAATCCACCCAAAATTTTGCAATTGCATTCGACTGTTGCGATCTCTCGGCAAGATTTCTTGGACTACAGACACTTTGTATGGATGCATGTGTACACGACGCTTCAGAATTCTTCTAACGGTGGTATAGGACACATTCGTTTGAGCAGATATACGACATGCTCAGGAATGCGGATTTTCTACAACTAGCTCTTATACTTGCTCGACGACATTTTGGTCAGTTTGAGGCGAAGGCCTCAGGAAATCCATTAGAAGTAATGGATTTCTCCTTCATTACGCTTCCCATTCTGTGGAATTTCTCGACAATTTGGTGGCCTTGCACCAAGCAAGGCAGTTTCTTCAACAATATTGTTCGGAAAACTAACTCGAAACTGTGCTTTGCATTCAAGAATGGAATTTTCCACTTACTACACGTCTCGATTGGAAATAAGCTTTAATAATGAAAGTTTTTTCTTGCAGGTACACATTTTAATCGCTTAACGATTTTATTGCTTTTCATTCGGATACTTTTAAGCACCAGTATACACTTAGGCCCAGTTTTACAATCGTGGAATAAGGACGGAATAACTGTTCGCCGAATATCCTTTAATGTTCCTCCATATCTACGTCACACCTACGTCACGTTATTCTAAGAATAATGCTTAGCCGAACATTGTAAAATCTGGCCTTACACTTTAATAAATTTTGCGTCGGAAAAAGTTTTGAGGTTTGCGGCACGATCTGGACTATAAGTAGTAATAGTAGTAGTAATAGTAGTAATTAATAGTAGTAATTAATAAGTAATTATTTATGTTTTTATCGAGCTTTTTATAAGCAATTTGAATAAATTGTTAGACTCTGTTTCACATTTAAAATGCAACATATTGTGACGATTGCGGTGCCAACCCGTTTGATGCGTCACCGCCGACGTGTCTTAGACGAGAAGCTTCGGACGCTTCGACATCACGTCAGCGATGGAATCAATCTGAGACTTTCCGTCGCGCACTCGAATGTTCGAGATAAACAACCCCGGCCGGTGAAACACGCGGCCGGTGAATTCGAAAATTTATTCAGCATTTGACAGCTCGGAATCAAAGTCGTGTTATAAACTTTCGCTCGGCTGTTAAAATAAATTACGTATAAGTTTATAAATAAATTATTGTTTAAGTTAGTGTTAATTCGTTTGTTTTTAAATAAATTAGTTTAACTATTTCGTGTTTTGTTTTAAAATAAAAATTAATAGAACCTTAATAAATAAACAATTAAAATTGAATTAAATTTAAACAAATTATTAAACAAAGTGCAGTGTTGGAAAAAAAAACAATGGCTTCAAAGAAAGTGCTGTTAAAAGACTTAAAAGTGAACGACTTAAAAGCCGAATTAGAAGAGCGCGAATTGGAAATTTCTGGAAAGAAATCGATTTTGCAACAAAGACTTCACCAAGCACTACTAGAAGCAGGAGAGGACCCGGAAACCTTTCTTTTTGAAATCTCGAGCGGACCTGCAGATTTAAGTAAAATGTTAGACGAGAAATTTCGGGAACAATCTGGAAATTTCAAAGATGAATTGCTGGAGCGATCCAGAAGTTTCAAAGACGAACTGCAAACTAAATTGCTGGAACAATCTGGAAATTTAGACTAGAAACTTCGAGAACAATCTGGAAATTTCAAAGACGAACTGCAAATTAAATTGCTGGAACAATCTAGAAACTTAGACGAGAAACTTCGAGAACAGTCTGGAAACTTAAAGGATGAATTTCTAGAGCAATCAAAAGGGCTCGAAGATAAACTAGTAGTAAAAATATCAGAAGAGATAAGGAATCTGCAGGAAAATGTGGAAGAAATACTATTCCAGCAGGATAACAAAATTAAGAATCTCGAGCAAATCATGGCAGGGTTACGAATGTTCGGGGATCCGTCACCAGCAGGAATGCCAGAAAATAATGAGGCCCAAACTGTGGTAGGACCAGCGGAAACTTCTAAATTGAAAATAAAACCACCGACGTTCGATGGGAAGTGTTCTTGGCCTAACTACTTCAAACAGTTTGAAGCTGCAGCAAAAGCGAATGGATGGACGGCCAGTGAAAAAGCCACTTCGTTAATTGTGGCCTTGAGGGGGGACGCTAGCGATGTGCTACAAATGATGCCGCTAGAGGAACAAGAATACTTCAACAAGCTGGTGAACCGGCTGGAGATGCGATACGGCCAGGCGCATCTGACCGACGTGTACCATGCGCAGCTGAGAAACCGTTACCAGAAATCCGGAGAGAGTCTTCAGGAATTCGAGGCTGATGTAGCGCGCTTAGCCCGGTTGTCATATCTTGCAGCTCCTGACGATTTCCTGCAATGTTTGACGCTGCAGACCTTCGTGGGTGGAATCCGTGATCCGGACAATCAGCAGGCATTGAGAATGGCCCACCCTAAGACATCTAAGAATGCATTGGCCTACGCCTTGGAATACGAGGCGGCGAAGCGAGTTTCAAGAGGACACGTCAAGGTACGAGCTGCCATGGACTCCCAAGAAGAAGAACTCGCCAGCATCCAGGTGCGATCTGCTGCAGAGGAGCGGCCCAAGGACTATACCACCACGGAGGATGTTCGCCGCATTGTGGTCTTGAGGCAGAAGAATCCTCTTGTGTGTTGGAATTGCCAGGTCTTCCAGGACTTGCCAGGGACATGTTCGCAGGCGGTGTCCAAAGGCCAGGCAGGAGCCTTCACGAGGGAAGCCACAGGGAAACTAAGCCGGGTCGGCGCAGAGGGGCAAACGTCGACCCGTATTCAAAGGCCCCCAAAGACAAGAGCCACGAAAGTAATAGCCCTGCGGCGATTAACCAGCAGTGTCTTCGTGGATGCCACCATTGATAACATCTCTCACACCATGTTATTGGATACGGGTGCGACGAAGACTATCTTGAGCCCCGACGTTATCAAGTCATCAAGATGCACCGAGCCGACTAAATGGAGACTGAGGACAGCAACCGGAACATCAGCGACTGTCGATGGTGAAGTAGAGGTGACCATTACGATTGGAGCGACTCCCATCAAACACCGTGCGCTGGTAGCAGAAATAGAGGATGAGGCGATTCTGGGCATGGACATGATGTGTGCCCATGGGTTCCAATTGGATCTGAAGCGTGGCGTAATGGCGGTTAACAACGAGGAGTTGGTTCTACATCAACGAGAGGACCTAGCCGCTCGAGTTATTCTCGCAGAAGATGTCGTGTTGCCCAACAGAACCGAGGTTATACTTGACGCGAACCTGAATGGCGCTTTCCAAGATGGGCAAGTCATTATGGTCGAACCTAATACCGACGATCAGAAGACTGGAAAAGGAATTCTCGTTGGAAAAATGTTGTTGACAGCGAGGAAGGAGATACCAGTCCGCCTAATGAATGTGAACTGTTTCCTCGTCAACATCAAGAAAGGTACGATCTTGGGAAGCTGTGCCATGGTGTCCTCCATCTCCCGCCAAATAGAAGCAAACGTACAAGAGACGAAGGTCCCGAAGAAGTTGTTGGAAATGGTCATGTCGACGGCCCAGGAACTGACTCCAGAAAAAAAGACAAAAGCGAAGAACCTGATCTGTCAGTACCAAAATGTGTTCGAAGTAGAAAATGGACCTAAGGGAAGAACCGACATAGTCAAACACAAGATAGAGACCGGAGAAGAAAGGCCCATCCGTCAAGCTCCAAGGAGGTTACCTTTGGCAAAGCGTGAGGAAGCAGAACGCATTATTCGTGAGATGGGAAAAGACAATGTAATTGAGCCATTGAGTAGCCCATGGGCGTCACTGGTAGTGCTTGTGAAGAAAAAGGATGGATCCACACGGTTCTGCGTAGACTATCGATTGCTCAACAACGTCACCAAAAAGGACAGCTATCCTCTGCCACGGATTGATGACACCCTGGCCGGTTCAAAGATCTTCTCAACCTTGGATCTAAAGAGTGGTTATTGGCAAGTGGAACTAGCGCCCGAAGATCGAGAAAAAACGTCGTTTTCCCTTGGTATGGGTCTATGGCAATTCACGGTGATTGCCGTTCGGGTTATGTAATGCTCCAGCGACATTCGAGAGGCTGATGGAGACGGTTCTGAAGGGTCTGACCTGGACAACGTGCATGGTATACCTGGACGACATAATTGTGGTGGGGAAAACTTTCGACGACCATCTGAAGAATCTGGAAGGAGTGTTCCAGCGGCTTCGCGGAGCTGGACTAAAGCTTAGTCTCAAGAAGTGCCACCTGTTCCAGAAGGAAGTTAATTATCTAGGCCATATTGTTAATGGGAATGGCATCGCCGTGAACCCAGTAAAGATTCAAGTCGTGAAAGACTGGCCAACTCCCAAGAATAAACACCAGATAAGGAGTTTCCTAGGCCTATGCATTTACTATCGTCGCTGTGTTCCCGGATTTGCGGACATCGCTAAGCCGTTGACAAAACTCACCGAAGAAGGTCGTCCGTTTGAATGGGACCAGCATTGCCAAATTAGTTTTGAATAACTAAAACAGTACTTGATAAGTGCTCCTATTCTAAGTTACCCTCTCCCAGAAGGCAAGTTCATCGTGGACACTGACGCTAGCAATGTTGGTATCGGTGGCGTACTGTCCCAGATACAAGAAGGGCTAGAGAAGGTGATTGGCTACTTCAGTAAAGTCCTGTCAAAGCCGGAACGAAATTATTGCGCCACTAGAAGGGAATTGCTAGCCGTGGTCAAGTCCATAGAACATTTCTACAAGTACTTATATGGCAGACACTTTCTTCTGAGGACGGACCATGCCGCTTTAAAATGGCTCCTCCGATTCAAGAATCCTGAAGGACAAGTCGCACGATGGATCGAACGACTTCAGGAATACGATTTTGAAATCCAGCATCGGGCCGGAACTAGCCATAGAAATGCCGATGCTTTGTCGAGAAGACCTTGTGCCGAAGACTGTAAGCACTGTAGTCGGCTGGAGGAGAAAGTGGCCACGACTGCGAGGACGGCCGTCGTAGACGACAAATGGCAAGGTGAAGAATTGCGACGAGACCAGGAGAACGATCTGGATTTGAAATTGGTGCTGTAATGGAAAGGGGGGCAAGGCCTACCCGTGTGCACCATCCGTGAAATCGTACTGGGCGCAGTGGGACTCCATAGTGCTGGATCATGGTCTTCTGAAACGAACCATCGAGAACCAGGAAGGCACGGAACAGAAGACACAGTTACTGATCCCTAAGAATAGGGTGCCGGAAGTTCTGAGGGAACTTCACGATGGAACTTCGGGAGGGCATCTGGGAATCAAGAAGACTATGGAAAAGGTGCGCGAGCGATTCTACTGGGTGAACTGCAAGGAAGACGTAAAGGACTGGTGTAGAAAGTGCGTAGTCTGCGCAGCTAGTAACGGCCCCCACAGACGAGGCAAGGCAGGCGCCTATGTTTCATAGGAATGAAACAGTACAACGTGGGAAGTCCTTTTGAGAGAGTTGCCATAGATGTAGCCGGCCCATTTCCACAAACGAATAGTGGAAATAAGTACATTGTCGTGGTGATGGACTACTTTAGCAAGTGGGTTGAAGCATACGCCCTACCAAACCAAGAGGTGATAACTATTGCTGAAGTCCTTGTCCGAGAATGGATCAGTCGGTACGGCGCGCCTATGGAGCTGCATTTAGACCAAGGAAGGAACTTTGAATCGGCTTTATTCAAGAACGTGTGTACTCTGCTCGGCGTCCGGAAAACTAGAACCACTGCACTTCACCCGCAGTCAGATGGAATGGTGGAAAGATTCAACAGAAGCATCAACCGACATTTGTCCAAGGTAGTCTCCGATCATCAGAGAGACTGGGACACGTACATTCCCCTTTTTCTACTGGCATACCGTTCGTCCGTTCATGACACTACAGGAGAGACACCAGCAAAAGTGGTATTTGGGCGAGAGCCAAGACTGCCCTGCGATCTGAAATTTGGCGTGAAGCCTGGCGAAATCCCTGCCGACAAAGACTACGTGAGCGGTCTACGCAGAAAAATGGACGACATTCACAATCAAGTGCGTCACAACATACAGACAGCCAGCGACCGAATGAAGGAGCATTATGACATCAACGCTCAGAATGGGGGATACGAACCTGGAGCGCTGGTCTGGCTTTATAATCCTCAAAGACGTCGAGGTCTATCGCCAAAACTGCAGACATCTTGGGAAGGTCCTTACAAAGTGATGAAACGGATCAACGATGTCATCTACCGCATCAGGAAGGTTCCGCATGGCAAACCCAAAGTTATCCACTTCAACCGAATGGCTCCTTACAACGAAGAAGAAAATGAGGGGACAGTACAACGGACGCAAGGTTCCGAAGTAAACTTCGAAACCTTCATGTTTCATCACGCCACAGGAAGTAAGGCGCGATTCGGAGTGACCACAGAGAGACAGCAAGACCTTTTTCAAGTGTCACCAGAGTACAGTCTGGCCCACTGTGTGGCAGAAGACCTAAGGATGTCCAAGGGGATAGCCCAAGTCTTCCGGAAGAAATTTGGTCAGGTCGAGGAACTCCTAAGACAGCACTCCATGGTGGGCAAGAGCCTGCAGATCATCCACACGGAGGCGGAACGAAGACGACACTACTTAGTCATCAAGAAGACATCAAGCGGTAAGCCTGACTATCGCAGTATTTGAAGAGCTTTATGTAGCCTGAAGAGACAGCTGGTGGAAGGCAACGAGATGAAATTAGCCATTCCCAAGATAGGCTGCGGCTGGACTGGAGGGTCGTTCGCAGCATGATAGAAGTCATCTTCAACGGAACGGGAATTGAAGTCTGCAGTCACCCCCCACAGGCAGCTGTTGGCAGTAGGAAAACCGTAGACTGCTATTTCTTCCAGACCGGATGTTGTAAAGAGGGACCAGCATGCCGATTTCGACATTCTCCTTCAAGGCTATCACGAGGAACGTTCCGAGACGAAATGTTCTTAAGAAGGGGGCAGTGTGACGATTGCGGTGCCAGCCCGTCTGATGCGTCACCGCCGACGCGTCTTAGACGAGAAGCTTCGGACGCATCGCCATCACCTCAGCGATGGAATCAATCTGAGACTTTCCGTCGCGCACTCGAATGTTCGAGATAAACAACCCCGGCTTATAAAACACGCGGCCGGTGAATTCGAAAATTAATTCAGCATTTGACAGTTCGGAATCAAAGTCGCGTTATAAACTTTCACTCAGCTGTTAACATAAATTACGTATAAGTTTATAAATAAATTATTGTTTAAGTTAGTGTTAATTCGTTTGTTTTTAAATAAATTAGTTTAACTATTTCGTGTTTTGTTTTAAAGTAAAAATTAATAGAACCTTTGAAATTGTTACAATATATTTTACAGGCGATTTCAATACTGATTTGAATGGAAGCTCAATGGAACTATTGCTGCTTCAGGAATTAATTTTCAATATGAAACACGTAATACATGAAGCCACTAGAATTTGTAATGGCTCTTCAAGCACTATAGATAATATATTTACCAATAATCAAGTCCAACTTTTGTTAGTTTAAGAGATGTTTATTACTCGGACCATAAAATGGTTCTATACTTGCTATGGGTTTTAAATCTCAGAATTAGTGCTAAAATGTCCTTTTATATACATACATTTTATCAAAAAATGTCTTCATAAAAATTGTTTAGGTTTCCATTCCGCATAGTTTAAAATTGTTTCCAATTATATAAGGTTGTTCATTTAAAAGTTACACACCTAACTTATGATTTTTTTATATGGAACCCTATATGTTTTATTGCGGTTTTGGTTAGCCCTTGAAGAGCTGATGTAAATGATATGACAACATATTTATTTATTTCGAGTATTTACTGAGTTATTTTTCATTTTATGCAAAAATTGGACTATATTCGATCGGTTGCTAAATTGTAATTTTTAATTATAACGAGCGTCTAAATAAAAACCTGGTCAAGTGGGTTGTGATCGAGAATTTATCCATTGCATAAGATTTATAATTGGGAAAAATAATAAAAAAAGATTGATCATTGCTTCAGATATTTTATTATTTACCGATAAGTAATATTTTTGCATAATTCTTACGTTTTTGATGGAAGGTGCTTTTAGGAGAAATATTTTTCATTGATAAATAATGTGTTAAAATGGCTTGTAAAAACTACAATCCACCCCTGTTAATTAATTACTTTGACGAGGCCCCAAATAGGGCCGAAACAGCTGTACAGAGGATGCTCGAGGAATCCAATATAATCAAAACTGACTTGCAACGAAATTTTTAAAACTTTCATTATGCTTTGACAGCACGCATGGCCGCCTTGTATGGGATGACTTATTAAGTAGCAAACTGACTGCAATTTGTCAGTCCTAATACAATGTTAGGTCAAAAAGTGATCGTAGGATGTCGCGACTTAAACTTTTCATTATATATTTCTATTTATTTTTCCTGTGGGACGATTTTTAGAAACGATATCACATATCACAGATTTCAGAACAAACGGTATATTATAAGTGTACAAAAAGTAGTGTGATCAAATAATTTAGATGCAAACAAGTAAAATCTTCAAATGACAGCAACAGGCTCGTGAGCCCACAACTCACCAAAAGCTTCTAATATTGTATTCGCCTCCAAAATTTGTTGCTCCACCCACGTGGAAACTCCGCTCGTGACCGAGCATAAATATTGAAGAATGAAGCGAGTGGTTTCCGTTTTTCCGGCGCCACTTTCGCCGCTGATGACTAGACTCTGGTTCTTACAGCCTCCCCCTGGCTTATCCATCTGGAGCGACGCATATGCCGCTTCCGCCAGCGCAAAAACGTGAGGTTCGGCACCCCCCAATTTTTTTCGATGATATCTCGAAACATAGGCCTGAAACAAAGATTCGATTTCAATTCAAATTAATTTTTTTGTCTGCAAACAAAGCTGCGGACCAAACAATATTTAAACCCATTAAAGAAAATCGATATACAAAATTGGCTGATGAATTCAATATTGGTTTCAAAATGAATGACGTCAGTAGGTAAAGGGTGCAGAATTTCATTAGTGGTGTCTGTCTCCTTCCATTCAACAATACCGCGACCCTTTCTGTTTTAACGCACTGATAAACATTTTATGGTAAATTTACCTGAATAATCATTGTTATTTGTGGCCAGTAATAATCATGGTAAAAATACTGTAAAAATACGTGTTAGTTTACCATGAAATGGTAAGAATACATGTAAATTTACCATTTCATGATAAACCTACATGTATTTTTACCATGATTATTGCTGGCCACAAATAACCAATGATTATTATGGTAAATTTACCATGAAATTTTTTACAGTGCGGTACCTAAACTCTATTATTAATAGAGAGTCTACATTTAGCTCAGTTTTTTATGTGTGGTAGTCGACCAAGTGGAAACGGCATATTTCTTATATGCCTTCTTATCTTATCTTCTTCTATATAAATTTGACACTTCGTGAATGTATTACATTAATTAATTCAGTTAATCATAGACATTGCACCGCCTAGTCTAACCTGATTTCTTTTGCTCACTTTTTATATTTTATGAACGCAATCCCTGCTTTCTTAGTTTACTTTCTGTTCTCGTGTCACGGCATTTTCTCAAAACTTCTGGCGATAAATTCTACACTTCTAGTCGGATGTTTTCCTTTAGGGCCGCCAAGGTCTGTAGCTTGTTCGTATAGACCCGTGACTTCAAAAAAATCCCAAACCTCAAAGAAAGAAGTTAAATCGGGCGATCTTGTGGGCCGAGGGGGCGATTTGCGTTCGTTAGGGTTAAACAAATTATAGACAAATACAATCGTAAAAATACACTTGAAAAAAAATTTGCTTTTAAACTAATTTGCAACAATAAAGAAAATTTGTATACAGGTTATGCACAATTCGGAGAAAAATGACTTGAGAGGGGGGGTATGACCGCGCCTGGATGTAAATCGCCAAAACGAGAGATTAAAGGCCAGTACACAATGGATTTGCATAAAACATAAGACATAAGCCGTAACAGTAATTCGACCTATGTAAAGAAGTGATTTAGTGTCCGGTTAAAAGATTTTGTGATACAAATTTTATCGGACAAGAACCAACTTTAAAAATTAAAAGTAAAGAATGTTGGAGAGGCACTGAGAACCTATAGGAATACATATCGCAGACAATTATAAGAAACTAAGAAAAGGTATTATGATGATTATATAGAAAATGTTGGTTACCCTTCCAGAGCCCTGTGGGAGATGGTTTCTGAGCATAAGGAAAAAGTTTCGGCACAGCAAGAAATAAATATAACACCTGATGTTTTCAATGAATAATTCATCAGTGCTGCTGAGGACATTATTGGGGATTTACCGGATAGTAAATGTGATACCCCTTTTATACATAAGGCCAGCGAGTTACGTACGGATTTTGAATTTAAAGAAATGTCCATAAATGAAACGAGATATTTAATCCACAGCTTGAAAAATAGTGCCACTAAAGATATTTTTGGAATAAATACCAAAATAATAAAGGCAATTACGCATGAAGTAGTTAGTCCTCTAACAAGATTATATAACTGCCGCATAAGGGAAAATGTTTTTCCATCAGCTTTGAAAATTAGTAGAGTAATTCCCATTCATGAAAAGGGGCCCACGGAAGACCCGAGCAACTACCGTCCTATCTCAATTGTTCCATATTGGGCCAAGATTTTGGAGAAAACAATGAAGGAAAGAATGTGCGACCATCTGGAGACCAATGGTATATTGACAGCATCACAGTACGGCTTCCGAAAATCTCTACCTACAACGGATGCGATTGGTTTCGATTTTAAACAATGCATTTAAGGAGTGTGCACATGCTTCAGCTGTTTTTTATGACCTACCTCGTGCATTCGAGTGTGTTTCATTTAATATTTTTGTTCAAAAATTAAAATTCTATGGATTTTCAGAGTGCCTGCTGCTTACTGAACTCTTATTTGCGAGGTAGAAGACAATTGATAACTTTGGGTAACGCCAAATCAAGTTGTCGTGAAATGTTCCATGGTGTACCACAAGGTTCGGTACTGGGACCGATACTGTTCTTACTTTATATCAATGATCTCCCATGCGCAGTTCCGGGATCCGACTTAATCCTCTTTGCAGACGATACGACGATTATAAATATTGGTTCTGACATAGATGAACTAAATAATAAAATGGAAGCCGCCAAACTAGATCTTGAGGAATGGTTTGTTCTCAACAAGCTGAAATTAAACGAAAACAAAACTGAAAAACTATTATTTACGTTGAAAAAAGTTGATATGGAAATAACGTCAAATGAAAATGTAAAATTTTTAGGGATACATCTGGACTCGAAACTAATCTGGGATAATCACACAAATCACGTAGTGACAAAGACGGCATCGAACACGTATCTACTACGAAATCTGGGCAGGATGGTTTCGGCAAGGGTTCTAGTAACTGTTTATCATGGATTAATACAATGAATGTCCTATGCTTTACTAGTTTGGGGCCATGCATCTTCAGCTCATAGAATTTTTTCGCTACAGAGACGTATAGCGGGACTTTCATATAGGGATGATTGTAAATCTGCTTTTATTCGTCTCCGTATTCTAACTCTGCCGTGTCTCTATATACTGCAATGTCTTCTATATGTTAAAGTGTAGCGGACTATCAAACGCACGAAAATAAGCATAATTATGACACTAGAAACAAAATTAATATTTATATTGATCAGCAGCGAATTAAGAAAACCTGTTCTGGGATTAACTACTACGGCCCTAAAGTTTTTAATTTATTGCCTGTAGAAATAAGAAACTTACCTTTTAACCGCTTTAAACAATGCATTATTTTTTAACGAGAGCATTCTATAGCATAGAGGAAATTATAAACAATAGGTTTGTAGAAATCAATTGTGTATAGGCCTTAATTATGTTATTTTGACTTGTGTAAACATTTTATGACAAATGTCCTAACATGAATAAAAATATTATCATTATTATTATTAAGTACATAGTTCACTTGTGTTAGAATCGGATACCTAAAAATTATTTTAACTTTTTTAGCGCGATTTTTTATAAGCAGTCAAATTCTCGCAAAATTTCGTTGCAGTGATTCACTTTTCAAGCCGAATATTAAGGCAGAGTAATTGAATAAAGCATACCTAAGTATTAAAAATCAATGACAATAATTTATTAAAGAAACATTTTAAATAAATCAAAAATAAAATTCATACTTTCAGCGTAAAACTGAATATTTTTCAATCGCGCGCGGTTGTTGCATCGAACGCACGGTTCGAGCGAACGGCACTGGACAAACACTGGGAACTCGATTTGTGATCTGGAGGGAGGTGTTTCGTGACGTTTCAATATTTTTAGCATCTCTCTAATTATGTTTTTATTTGCGAGTTATTTCTTTTTGTTTTTTGTTCTTATTAACACATTACTTTATTAAACATAAATCATGTTAATCAAAATATGTAAATGATTATGAATATTGCTTTGTCAACGTTGAGTCAGTTGAGTTTAATAATAAGAATTTTTGCTGTTTTGTTTTCCAACAAAAGTTTTATTTTTCAAACTTTTTTTGTAACAATAAAGTTTTTTTCCATAAAATATTAAGCTTTTTTTTAATTTATTTTTTTAATTTTAATTTTTACTGTGCTTATAAATCCGCTCTCTAGTTATAAGATCTCAAATATGAAATCATGGCTGACTACGATGAAAAAAAATTTTTATTCACATATTTTTGGAAAATATTCCAGTTTTTACTGGAAAATTAGTGAATAATTTTTTTTTCATCGTATCAATGCGTGTATCGTAAAACGTTAAATGGATAGACCTGGATGTGTCTTCGGGTGTGATAGAAATACACTCTGGAATTTACTTTTCGTTCAGTTACTATACAAAAATTATAAATGAAAGGCTAAAAAGTTCAAATAGAGTAAAAACAAACTTTCTAATGAAAGAAATGCTAGAAATAAGGGTATATAACCTGATATCAGTAGAAAGCTAAGTTTAAGAACTACCCATTTCTAAAATAAAAATAGGTTACTCCATTTAAAAAAATGAGATACTGGGTGCTTCGCAAGTACTTTTTGCCCTGCATAATGCTAAAAGATATTTTAACTTTTTTCAATTTTTCATAAAGTCCAAAGTCCTAAGAATACTTTGTTATATTTTCGTAAGTCTGTGTCATCTCCATAGTCAGAAACATAAGTTAGTAGGTATAGTAGGCCGGTACGGTGACAGTTTCAAGGTCACGCGTGCTCCGGATGGATCGTGTCCATCCGAGATTAGGGTGGGGGGGTTCGTTGGGAGTGTATGGAAGTGGTGGTGGTCGTCTGCAGGGAGCTGGTGGGGGGCTAAGAAGTGAAGTGTACACCGGGTTGCACTATCCACCCTTCGTCAAAAGGATGTGTAACGAGTGTAGTGGGCGGAGTTTCCGTGTCAGCTGTTTGAAAGCGAGTTTTAAGATTTCTATAACCTCATTGTGTTTTGAGTTTGTAATTCTGTTTTAACGGTTACTGATGTGAAAAACTTTGTGTTAAAAATTAAAAATGACCAGCTCACAGTTAAAACGTATTCATGCGTTTTTAGAAAGTGAAGAAAGTACTAGCAGCAGTAGTACAAGTGATGAAGGCAATATAAGTACAGATGATAATGAATTATTGGAGTACTTACAAAAAGACAAAAGGAAAAGACATTACATAAAAGGTTATTTTGAAACTGTGGTGCCCACTTACACAGATGAAGAGTTTATTAAACATTTTCGTGTCAGCCGCAGAGTTTATGAAATTTGAAGGTTCAAAAACATATCAATCTATGAAAAATCATTACCATGTAATTTCTTCACAAAAGCATACAGCACTTTTTCTGTGGTTTGCGGCACATGAAGCTTGTTCATATAGGGACATCGCTGATAGATTTGACATGTCAATTTCTACTGTGAATTTAATAATTCACAGAGTAATGATTGTTATTAGTAATATGTCAAAAGATGTAATTGTATGGCCAAATGAGGAAGAAAAAGCTCTTTCGGCTAGACACTTTTTCGAAGAGAGAGAAACCGGAAAGTTTCCTGGAGTAATTGGTAATTCATTTATTTATTCGTTCGTATTAATTATTAAATGTTTTGATAATTGATAAGTGTAAAAGTGATAATTGTATTGTTACTTATTTATTTGTTGTTGTTCTTGCTCGTGAAGTTATATGAAAAAGAAAAAAAAAACGGTTTGTATCAAGCTAAAAAATATATTTATTACTTACTGACGTTTCACAAGTTTGATTTCTTGATTTGTCAAAGCAAGAAATCAAACTTGCGAAACGTCAGTAAGTAATAAATATATTTTTTAGCTTGATACAAACCGTTTTTTCTCTTTCATACTTATTTATTATTGTAAAATATTTTACTTCTCAGGTGCTATTGATGCTACAAAAATTATAATAGATCCTCCAAGAAAATGTCCTGACGACTACATTGACAGAAAAGGAAACAGAAGTATAAGTTTACAAGCAATTTGTAATAAAGATTTAAAATTTTTGGATATTTTTGTTGGGTATCCAGGTTCGGTACATGATGGGAGAATATTTACCAATTCACTGTGTACCGAAATCTTCCAGAATTATGTGGAAGAGGTACATTTTGTGAATTTAATTTTCAATGGGTAAAGTTTCTCTTTTTAGATTATTTTATTCTTGGTAATTCTGCATACCCTTGCTTGAAAATGTTGTTGACCCCATATAAGGATAATGGTCATCTTACAAGAGGTCAAAGAAAATTCAATACAGTTCTTAGTTCTTGTAGGGTTATTATCGAAAACGCATTTGGCCTCTTAAAACAACGATTTCGTCAATTATATTATTTAACAATAAAGGGAATTAAAAACATTTTCCATTTTATCAGAGCTTGTTGCGTGTTACACAACTTGGCTGATAAAAATGATTTTATTTTAGAAGAATAAGACATCTGTACTGAAGACACCGAATTTCCAGTACCCTCAACTGAGAATGGAAAGGATTTAAGGGATGAAATTTGCAGGCAATTACAAACGCTGCCATAAAACAAATAAAAATTATTATAAAAATTTATTAAAAATATTCTTTATATTATTAACAGGACAAAATAAATAGTTTTTACTGCATTTTGTTTCGTACTTTAACAAAATCTTTGGTGTAATGTAATACAAAATAAAAGCAATATTCTGAATACTATTTTTTTTTAAATATGTAATTGCACACAAACTAAACAACAATTTCTCACGTGTACAGATTTTTTAAAATATTTTTCACCCTATCTAGAGGCTTTATTTTAGGAGCGAGAGAAAAACCTTAAAAACAAATTGTATTTTGCTATTTTTGATAACTTAGTCCTACCACTTTCGTATTTAAAGTTTTTCTCTAGCTCTGAAAATAAAATCTCTGAAAAGGGTGCAAAATGTAAAAAATAAACCGGTACATATAACAAGGTAGGTATAACAAGAAGTACTTAACATCCTACATATTTTTATTCATAGATTTCAAAAATTCTTCGAATAAATCGTTTTTTCTTTTCATTTCCTTATTTCTTTCTACATACACTTCAAAATTTTTTTTTAATTTCTAAGAACTCATGATAAAATTCTTTCTTGTAAGTTAACACATCAGATATTTCCTGATTTATTGATTTCTTTCTACTTTTTTTTGCAGGTATAGTTTGATGTGATTCAGAAGAATCTGTTTGCTCTGTGGTAGCAATTTCTGTGTGAGGTGTCTGAAGTGATGAATTTGTAGAATTTCCATTAGAAATCGGAGAAACTGAGCGTGTTGACGGTCTAGAATGAATACCACTTTCCTCAATCTGCTGAGATTTGTCTTTCCCCTCTATGGTACTGCCCAGTATAAATTCTGGGAATATAGCTGCCTTTTTCTCTAATATACTTCCTAATTCACTATATTTAAAATTAATTTGTGTTAAACATAACAGAATCAAGTTATTGACAATGTACAACCTCATACCTTTCATATGAACATGTTAATCTATTACGACCTGTTTGTTTATTGTTGTTTATTTCATTTTTATATCCTCTCTCCAACGTTTTCCATCGATTCTCAATCTGCAGTGCTGTAAATATGTGTCCCTTCTCCTTCATTTTTTGTTCAATTGCAATCCACATTTTCTTTTTAGTTTTTAATTTTATCGTATGACCAACCTTGGGTTGTAACTCTTCCACTAATGAAATTAATAACTTAGTATTTTGACTATTCCATGCGGAAATCGATGCTTCTGATGATCCTTCAACAAATGAAGAATCTAAAAAAAAAAAAAATAAATCACGCAATGAAATTAAAAAAGTTAGATTACTCATATTTACTTTCGTAATTTTCTCTTGCACATTCTTTCATCATATTGAAAGCATAGATAAAATCTGATTTTCTTCTCTCTCTATCTAAAATTTTATTCACTAAATTTGGACCTAGAAATAAAATAGATTTTATTACATTTTCTTTAATAAAACTATTCACACTGTACCGGTGTGTATATTTTCTATTTCCGTTTCTGTGCATTGGCATTTATAAGCAGTGCCATCAACATCGGTGATTTCAATTTCCATTTTTCTTTTTCTTTAATATCACAAGTACTTCTTCCCTTGCTAACTTATTATGTGTAAGTCCGGCCCTGTCGAATTAATCAAGCCAGTAATTGCGACCAGAAAACAAACGCGCAAAAAAAATGTTCGACGCTGGAACGTGATTGTCAAATCAATTTGACATTCAACACTAATTACACCAAACGTGTTCGGTATATCTGATATCCATCACTGCTACACTACGCAAACTCGTTACACTAAATGCACTACACGCACTACACTGAATAGATATATCGAACAGACCTAATATTATGTTGTTGTTGTTTTAAAAACGCTGAATAAATATCAAAGGTGACGGTTTATTTATCATAATTTATAATCGGAATATAAACATTTTGGAAGTTTATTCTTTTGGTAAGATCCCTGCGATGTAAATAAAATCACATTAAGTTGGCAGCATCGCAACAGTACAAGGTTGGCGACGTTGTGTTTAGCAAGGGATACACGCCTCACAAATATGTTGCTTTAAAAAAAAACGTTGAATAAATAAATCAGAGGCGGTGGATTATCATAATTTATTATCGAAATATAAACATTTAAGATGAAGTATAATATTCAACAAACGAAGCTTTAACTGAAAGTAAATGCAATATATTCGTTAGGTACCTATGATATTTCTAATAGAAATCTTATAATTAGCATAAAATTTAATCAATACAGTCGTAATTATTAATATTATATTTTACAATATATCCGTTAGGTATGACATTTCTAATAGAGAATAACATATGAAAGAAACCTTTTGAAAGCATTTCTTTTAAAAACACATCGAGAGTAATGAGTTTTCGTAAAAGATGTGTGCATAATTCTTCAGCTCGACAATATACACAGTGTGTACTCTAAGTGATTATAACAAACCAAAGCATTAGTTCTATCATCCCTAGCATTATATATAGTAGTGGAAGATTTTCTGAGCTCTTGAAATTTTTCTATTGAAATATCTTGATACAATTTGAGAATGGCATTTTTTAAGTCATCATCATCGGACGACATTTCTTGTAATAATTCTAACTAGACACTTTTGAATTAAAATCGAAGTACAAAGCGTAATGTAGCACAGTAATTGCAGAACTGGAGCTGATTGATTATTGTAATCTGTAGAAATATCAAGAAGTTTTGTGGCGCATGCGTCTTTTTCTATCATTTTCCAATGCAAGTCTTCAGAGGTACCTACCATCTTGAAATATAATCCTCGTCTTATATTGTGTACTATTATTAGGTATCGAAGTGTAAAATGTAGGAATGTGAATGTTAATAAGGTGGGATGCCATTTTTACCCATCCTGAACAACCGCTGTTATTTTTCAATTCAGCTATATCGAAACAGGCAAAAACTTCTTTCGAATTGTACATTTTTGCGAAACATTTTTTGTATATGAGTTTTACTCATCATCTCCTAAAACTGATTGCTTTTTGGCACCTTCTGTCGGGACCAACCTGTATACAGGTTCAAAAATAATGTTATAAAGCAATAAAAAATACCCGTATCAGTAATGTCTATTTATTACCTAATACTACAGCAGCTTCCATGCTTTTCCCACAGGCTTTCTGTGAAAAATTACAGTCTATACGGCTCGCAATATGTCCACAAGGTAGAAATTCTCGATCATTTGTGCAACAAATTTTACATTCCATCTCTTCTTTTTCGCGACACTCACATACTTTACAACGACTGTTTATAGAATTGAGGGGTAATTCTTCTTGCTGTCGTTGCACGTAAAAATTTTCCACATCGTCTTCTATCACCGTTATCGTCGTCGTCGTCGTAGTCAATATGTAAATTATTAAAACTTAAAAACATACGCTTTTTTTCTACTTTATTGTAACTGCTGTAATTTTTGAGAATGTTTTTTTAACAATAATTTTAATTTATCTGAAGATGACATCTCACTGCTATGATATCTGGTAAACATGCAAGTGACGGTTTAGACAGTCGTTGATTCTGTTCGAGAGCCTTTCCAAGAGCATGATGGTACTTTTGTTTTTTTGATAGGCATATTGGTTTCTATCTATTATATTATTATTTTGTAGGTATGCTATCTATATATTGGATAAGTATCTTTCGAGAACCTTGTCAAATGCCGGAAGAATCGAGATGGGTCTATAATTCAGATAAGTATTTCTTGATTTACTCTTATAAATAGGTCTTATAATGTCTCTTTTTAATTCATCTGGGACCACCCCCTTTTCAATTGACAGATTTATGAGTTTTTGTAGTGGATAACAGAAAATATCGGGCCATTTTTTAAGGTCCGAAGGTCTAATATTATCCATGCCAGGTCCCTTATTCTCATTAATACAAGTCAGTAAATCATAAACAGCCCATTCCGAGGCATATGGTAGGTACATTGAATTTAAAGGCGCAGCAGTAATAGTCTGGTATTTAGAAGGATCCCCCGAATCAAATAGCCGTAGTTGACATTTATGTCCTATTATTTGTATTTAGTCATGGAATGACGTTGCAAAATTATCAGCTATAGCCTGTTCTGAATCTCGCAGATATTTCACAATTTGAACATCGGACGATTTGGAACATCTTCCAAGAGCTTCACTGATATTAGCTCAGGTCTTCTTCATATCATATTTGTGCGTTTCGATTTGTTCAGTATAATGTTTGTTTTTAGCTGATTTTATGTCCGCAGTAATTTTATTTCTCAATTTTTTGTATTCAGTTCTTAATTGTTCCTTATTTTCAGGTATGTCCTTGGATCTCATGCATTTCTGGAATAGTCTATATAATAGTCTATAATATAATAATATAATATAATAGTCTATATAATCTGTATAATAATAATAATAATAATAATAATCGTTTATTAATCTACTGCAACAACAATACATCAAAAACAACTCAAAACTGTTTACGTAGATTAATAGGGCCTCGGCAATCCGAATTGCTGATCTTCAACCTACGCCAATTAATAATTATACTACACAAATAGGTATGAGAGAAAGACAAGTAAATTCAATGTGAAAGAATACACATGTACACAAATGTGATTATGTGATTATTATAAATGCTCAGCCTTCTTCAATGCTACTAATTGGCGCTTAAATGTTATTTGAGAGAGACTTTTAAGTTGGAATTATTAGGAGTTATTACTATTTATTAGTTAGTAAAAGTGTCGCATATGTCAAAATAGAATTAAAGGAGATTTTAATTTGAAGTCACCACGATAATATGAAAACGAACGTATTTTTAGGGATTCAGGTAAATTTAAATCTGAAGCTCCGTTGAGAAAACGGCCCGATTGTGATATTATTGTGCAAATAAATGTGTGCGTTCGTAATTTGTTGTTGTTTATAATTTTATTTTATCGGGAATAATAATAATTCAAGAAAACGTAATGCCGCAGCGAAAACAAATATGAAAAAATTTTTAAAAACGTTTACAAATACTCCAATGTCAAGTCGGAACAAAAAAAAAGGATTATGTAATAATAACAATAATAATAAAAATTGGGAAAACATGATCTAAACAATTACTACTTCGAGGACGAGGGCGGTAAAGATCAAAGGTCATAGTTAGGACAAAAAATTCTGGAATTTTTTTTTAATTCGAACATCGAGAACGAGGCATCGTAAAGGTCATAGGAAAGTTTTTAAAAAAATGTTATATCTCGATGACGAGGCATCTTAAAGGTCAGAGGTCAAGGAAAGCGACAAAAAATTGCGGGAAATTTTTTAAAAATTTTGATTTTCGAGAACGAGGCATCGTAAAGGTTTTAGGTCAAGGCAAGAAATTGGAAAAGATTATGGAATATTTTTTTAAAAATTTTGAATTTCGAGAACGAGGCTTTAAGGTCTAAGGTGGTCAAAGGTCACGGTGACGTCAAAGAATTCGGTAAAATTTGGAGACGGTCTTTATTAAAATAAAAATTAGAATTTAGAGAGACGAACTTCGGACGACATTCGCCGGCGATCGCCCGTCGCTACCGGTAACCGACGGAGAAAATATATGAAGCTTTGAAAAAATTTCGAAACTAATTTAAAAATTTAAGTCAAGGTTAAGGTAGAGACAAAAATTTCGGTACAAATGGGGAAAAATATTAAAAAAATTTACAGACAAACCGGACTGACATACCGACGACATCTTGGAATCAAAGATGGGCGCATCGTAAAGGTAGCATATGAAATGCGGCCCTTGCTCTTCCTTTAAACCTTGGGTGAGAGGAACTTAAATAAAAGAAAATGCTAATACCTAAATCTATGAAACTACAGTAAATTATAACTAAGTCTGTGATTATTAGTCCAATTGATAATTAATTTAGTAGGCAAATCAATCCCATTAATTACCACATTACATTGGGTGCGTTTAGCGAACAGCAGCTGCTGAGTTGCTTACTCAGCAATCGTTTGTGATTGGCTATTACCTTAATGTGAACCAATCACAAACGATTGCTGACTAAGCAACTCAGCAGCTGCTGTTCGCTAAACGCGCCCATTATTAAATAAGAAACATAGCGGAATCATTATGGCACACGTGAATTCCAAAGCAATTTTTTATACTCTGATTGAAAACGATTAAGAGAAAGTTTTTTAAAATCAAAAGGGACAGTATTTAGAGTTTTTGCAATTTGGAAAGAATAGGATCTTTGATACAAAGTTGTTCGATGGATAGGAGGTGTGAGCGTACCTTTATATCTTAGATTAAGCGTATGTACCTCTGTTCTAAATGTGATTTTGTTAAATAAATATGCAGGTTGCTTGGAAGTAAGTATTTTAAAAAACAGACAAGTTTTTCTTAAAGACCTGTAAGCTGTCATATTTAACCAACCAATGTGATTTAGCTTGTGGGAGATATGATCGTATTTCCTTATCCCAAATATTAAGCGCAAACAGGAATTTTGTACCCTTTGTATACGAGCACTAGTGTCGACAGTTAGACAAGGGCCATAAACTGACGAACAATAGGAAAAGTGAGATAACACTAGTGTTTCACAAAGAGTTTTCTTAGCTTGAATTGAAAGATAATGTCTGCGGGGATAAATTAGTTTAATATTTAAATATGCTTTTCTGATATATTCTCTGATATATTCATTTGGGAATTGTAACGAAATGAATTATCTATTATCAATCCCAAGTTTTTAGGTTTCTCCATTACAGGGATATTCAGGTGTATTCCATAATGCAGTGGTTATCTGTCATTTTATTAACACTGTGCTTAATAATAACTTCATAACCACTGATTGAAGACGTATTTCATATGCACACGGTGGTTATTTTACAATTTTAAACATTAGTTAACTTCATTTGTAAAATATAATCACTGAACATAATTGCATATCCTTCCGGATATGCAAATCCGTCATTTGCGCTTGTGGAATAGCAAAATGTTTAAAAAATGGTTAAAAGCGACAGTACATGCGCATAATTCAGTGTGTATAATCATTGATATGTGGAATACACCAGATTGACACCATTTATAGATAAGGAAATACGCTCCCGAACAAAGTTGACATTTTTCTTATTTCCGAACACCAACAGAACATATTTCGTTGGATTTAAAATCAGCGAATGTTTGGCTGATATTTCCAAATTTCGGGCGCCAGTTGCCAAATTAAGGGCAGAACCACCAACAAAAAACACAAACAAACTGTATCAGCACTACCACAATTAACTAGAACGATATTAACTGAGGTTTTTGTACCCCACTTCTGAAATATTAGGGGAAGCAGTAAAACACGTCTTGTTCCCAGAACGAAATAATTTTTAATGAACTTCGATTACCATTACATAACTATTGTGTCACCTAATCCTATGTTTAGTGCATTACACATATTTTGGCGGTGATTCATTAGTGGACACTGGATCGATAGCAGCAGCATTGCAGTGTTACTTAACACTAATGAATGTACATGGAGTGTTTACGAAACCTAACAATATTTCTTTCACAAGAGAAGACTGGAATTATTTCATTACTTACCTTCAACAATTTATCGCAAATTATTTTGATGCTGTGAGGGAATCAAAAGAAGACGAACAAGAAGAGGAAGAAGTTCAGTTTTCCAATTATACACTAATAAAATCACCATTTATTGGTAATAAGATGCTGAAAGTGACTGATGGTTCCTGTACATTTTATTTATCTGGAAATACTGTACGCGAGTTTATAAATATTAACAAAATTGTATCATCTCATATGGATTTATTACATAGTTTAAGTTTTGAAAATTACTATAATAACTTTTTAAACGTAACTAATAATATTCTAAGTGAATCTAATAATTGTGAATTGACTCCATGTACTATTATGTTAAGTTTATGTGACTTGTATCCTTGTAATATTCAGACACTGTATGCGTGAATGTTTATTTTATAATGTAAATAAGGTTATGAATGACTTAGATAGAAAAATGTTTTTATCAAGTGCTTAAATAAAAATATTGATAGAATATTTTTGTACTTTTTATTTTTAGGTTAGGTTTGAAATAAAAAATCATTAAATTGTTTCAATACATATAATAAAAGAAAATATGAATAATTACGATTAAAATATATAATATATATATAATTACAATGAAAATACATATAATAGACAAAGTTTTTTAAAGAATCTCGGTGATGGAATTAGGAGGAGTCCAGGATTGAATAGTGACCCCATGGGACAGTATTGTGAGCCTCAGGAAAAGTGCACCGCTTATCATTCAAAGGATTAAGAGCAATTGTAATACCCTGTATAATGTAACAAAAGAAATGCTTACGGTGCGCTAATGTACTGCACCGGATGTTTAGCCGGGAGAAAAGAAGGAGGCACTAACCAACTAAATATCGAAGTGCAGAGACGAGAGATTCGGTTCTAGTACTAGTTAGAGTTCGGTTCAGCTTAGAGATCAAAATTTAAATTATATATTCAAGCATCTAGTTTCGATTAATACGTTAAGTGAAAGTTCTATAGTGTGGCAACCGAACACCTCATCAAACTCAGGTCGTATAAAATCCCGTTAAGCATTTCACTGTTTCAACCCTCACCCCCTCTTCTCAACCCTTTGGCGCTAATATACGAGCGTTGTTAAATAACAACGTGTGTAAATGTAAATACATTTCCCAACTTTAATATAGTAGTTTATAAGTTTACCGCTTTTTATTCATCGATATTAGCTGATCAACTCACAAAAAGAACCCCCCCATCCTCCGAAGGGTACAACTCTTCCTTTGCTCTTTGAGCTGGTGGCAGCGATACCAAAATTAAACGGATTACATTAAATAATACGAATTACCAAAGTAAGTGACCGGGCTAACCCGGTCACGTTATTCCCCTCAGTACTGCCCTGATCAACGGGCTGGGGTGTAACATTGTTGGCAGCGAACGGTGGGATTGATCAGCTATAACTGTTTATAACAAATTAATTATTGATTGATTAGTTAAATTCTGTGAAGCAAGGGATACGATCGATCAGTTAATTTTGTAACAGCGAAGGGTGCAGTGTTTACGTGATTAGCTATCCTTATATTAAAAACAAATTTTGTTTGGCGTAGAAAAATGTATGTAATGCACCTCTGTTAATTAAAGCGGACCGCAGTAACTTGAGATCGTTGCGAATAGACCAGAGCTTATCAAAGCTCGCATGCATCTTGGCTTATCGCGTACTTATGCGTTACTTGCATACAAAGGAATTCGCAGTAATTTTGTTTTTTTTTCTCTCTTCGTACATTTTTGAAAAAAATAGATAGTAGTAACGTTTATTTATCGATTTCAAAAGTTAGGATGAAATTACAAAAAATTAATAAACAAAGAAACTTCTGTATTTTCGCGTTGTAATAAGTTTCCGTAGATTGTAACAAAATGACCGACGATAATAATCCGACTGTAAATTATCGTACACTAACTATGGGAATTATTGCTAATACAGTAGAGTCGTTTTCGGGAAAAGAAAATGTTAAGGAATATTTCGAAAAAATTGAACAAAGATCGCGATTAGATAACTAGAACGAAGCCACAACAATTAAAATTGTTAAATACAGATTAAGTGGAGATGCTTACAGATATTTTAAGACCGATTCAGAATTAGACGGGGATACCATTTCTTACGCTGATTTTAAGAAAAAACTTGCTCCTATTTCAATACCGGGTGAAGCGTTACTGAAACTAAGTAGATGTTTTCAGAGACACGATGAATCAATATCAAAATTCGTTACTAGACTAAAATTGTTAGGCGCAAAAATATTAGAGGAAGATTTATCGACAGCAAGTAATTACGAGAAACCGGGACTCGAAAAGAAATGTAATCAATTAGTTTTGAATCAATTTAAAGCGGGTGTACGGCGAGATATAATGCGAAATCTAGGAGCTGTTTTAATGCGTGCGGAAAATGTAACTATCGATAAAGCGGAAGAATTAGCGCGACACGAAGAATTAAATGAATTAATGTTGCAAAATAGAAATCCAAATAAAAATGTAATGTCGGTTGATTACCAAACCAAGTGTTATCGATGCGGAAAATTTGGACACTTTGCTCGAGATTGCGAATTCAATATGGACTATCAGAGACAAAATCGTGAGCCGGATTATACATACAGGTTGACCACGAAAATAGAGAACGATTCCTCGATTCGAGACCTAATTATAGTACAAATTACAATTTGAGAAATAAGAATCCAAATTTTACCAAAAGGGGAATCGACTACAGATTAAACGCAAATGACGATAGTGGGAATATTAAATATTATCGGAACGGCCCAAGGTTTGATTATAATGAATCTAAGAATGCGTCTACAAATTATTTTCAACACGGAAGGCAAGAAACTGGGGAATTTTTAAGTAATAATAGGGAACCAAATACTTTTGAGCGCAGAAAAATTAATACGGCATCCAATAAGGGATCTGGTAATACGGCAGTTGCCGCAAGTGAACGTCGTTCTTTAAACTCGAACAACCTTTCGGTTACGCCTCGAACCGAGGGTAATAATAAGTATTTGTCCAAATAATAATAGTAGCAGCCCTGATTATCGTAAGCACCAAAATAAAACATTTATGCCAATACTTCTGAATTAACGGGGAGAAAAGAAAATTGTGGAGCAGCAATTTCAATTTTAAAATGTAGCTTTCTAAATTTAAACAAAGTTGAACCGACAAAAGAAATTATTTTAACTGGAATTACCGGTCATGGCATAAACGCGTTAGGTACAATACGTGCTAAGCGTATAAGGCTAAGCGATAAGGCTATTTTTTGGTGCTGACGGTATAATTGGGAGGGATTTTCTTACGCAGAATTGTGCAGAAGTTTGTTTTGGGGAAAATATTTTGAAATTATGGGGTGCAAAAATAAAAATTGTAGCTAGTGATGAAGATAGTGCTTACAGTGATGAATACTTTAATGAGGTAAACGTGAACATTAACAAAAGTTGTAGTGATCAAAGTAAAAATTGTGTAGGTGGAAGTAATAGATTTTTCTTACGTGATGTGAAACAGGAAGTTCGGAATAAAAATGAGTACAAAGTGAACGATGATGATTATAAAGGTACGATGAAAATGCAAAATAAACAGAGAAGAGATGAGAGATTTAAATTAGAAGGAGAGGATGTAACCGAATATTTTCAATTGCCTAATTATGACGAAGACTAAATATACATCGTATAAAGAACTTCTACAAATTTACAATTGTGTACCACTCAAAAAAAAACGACAATATCAGCAGCAACAATATCTATATAAGGTAGTAAATAATATGATTGATGATATTCAAATTTTGAGTACACTAAACATTAGAGTTCCATCTTCTCTGACACGTTGTCAAACTAGCTTTTATTTGCAAATATGGAAAACAAACTGTCTGAACAGATCACCGATATATGGGATGTGTGATACATACAATAAACTATATCACAGCATAGATATTGTAATGATCCGTCGACACCAGCCGGCGTCACGGCCGTCTAGTCGACGCACCTTAGGCGACAGTCGAGAAAGTGGTGTCGGCAGAATAAAGTAGGCTAGACAGCCCGTCGCGTTCCAGGCCATTCTCGAAGAGAGAGCCGGTTTATAAAATGCATGCGGCCGGGGGTGGAGTTCAGTTCGAATGGAAATTCGGCATTTGACAGTTCGAAATTAAAGTGGCCTGATAAACTTTCGCTCGGCTGTTAACATAAATTACTTATTAGTTTATAAATAAATTATTGTTTAAGTTAGTGTTAATTAGTGTTACTTTTAAATAAATTAGATTATTAACTATTTCGTGTTTTGATTAAAATAAAAATTAATGAACCTTTAAAATCGTTACATTGGTGTCAGGTGCGAGGTTCGTGAAAATAAATAAACAATTAAAATTAAATTAAAATTTAAACAAATTATTAAACAAAGTGCAGTGTCAAAAAAAAACAATGGCTTCAAAGAAAGTGCTGTTAAAAGACTTGAAAGTGACTGAATTAAAAGCTGAATTAGAAGAGCGCGAATTGGAAATTTCCGGAAAGAAATCGATTTTGCAACAAAGACTTCACCAAGCGCTACTAGAAGCAGGAGAGGACCCGGAAAACTTTCTTTTCGAAATCTCGAGCGGACCTGCAGATTTAACTAAAATATTAGATGAGAAATTTCGAGAACAATCTGGAAATTTGGAAACTAAATTAATGGAACAATCTGGAAATTTAGAAACTAAATTAAAGGAACAATCTGGAAATTTGGAAGATAAATTAAAGGAGCAATCCAAAAGTTTCAAAGATGAATTGCAAACTAAATTACTGGAACAATCCGGAAATTTGAAAGACGATCTAGATAAGTTAATGAAATATTCTAGAAACACGGAAGAAAATGTGAAAATTTTAGAAGAGAAACTTGAAAATAAATTAATACAACAATCGACAAATCTTGAAACTAAACTGCTGGAACAATCTAGAAATTTAGACGAGAAACTTCTAGAACAATCTGGAAATTTCAAAGACGAACTGCAAATTAAATTGCTGGAACAATCTAGAAATTTAGAAGACAAACTTCGAGAAGAGTCTGGAAATTTGAAGGATGAATTTCTGGAACAATCAAAAGGGCTCGAAGATAAACTAGTGGTAAAAATATCAGAAGAGACAAGGAATCTGCAGGAAAATGTTGAAGAAATACTATTCCAGCAGGATAACAAAATTAAGAATCTCGAACAAATCATGGCAGGATTGAGAATATCCGGGGATCCGTCATCAGCAGAAGTACCAGAAAACAATGAGGCCCAAACTGTGGTAGGGCCAGCGGAAACTTCGAAATTAAAAATTAAACCACCGACATTCGATGGCAAGTCATCTTGGCCTAACTATTTCAAACAGTTCGAAGCAGCAGCAAAGGCGAATGGATGGATGGCCAGTGAAAAAGCCACTTCGTTAATTGTGGCCTTGAGGGAGGACGCTAGCGATGTGCTACAAATGATGCCGGCAGAAGAACAAGAAGACTTCCACAAGCTGGTGAACAGGTTGGAGATGCGTTATGGCCAGGCGCATCTGACCGACGTGTACCATGCGCAGCTGAGAAACCGTTGCCAGAAATCCGGAGAGAGTCTTCAGGAATTCGAGGCTGATGTAGCGCGCCTAGCCCGGTTGGCATATCCTACAGCACCTGATGAATTCCTGCAATGTTTGATGATGCAGACCTTCGTAGATGGAATCCGTGACCCGGACAACCAGCAGGCATTGAGAATGGCCCACCCTAAGACATCCAAAAATGCATTGGCCTACGCTTTGGAATACGAGGCGGCGAAGCGAGTCTCAAGAGGACATGTCAAGGTACGAGCTGCCTTGGACTACCAAGAAGAGGAACCCGCCAGCATCAAGGTGCGATCTGCAGCAGAGGAGCGGCCCAAGGATTATACCACAGAGGAGGATATTCGCCGCATTGCGGAACAAGTCCTGAGGCGGAAGAATCCGCTGGTGTGTTGGAACTGCCAAGAAGAGGGACATGTTCGCAGGCGGTGTTCCAAGGCCAGACAAGATCCTCCACGAAGGAAGCCACAGGGAAATTAAGCCGGGTCGGTGCAAAGGGGCAAACGTCGACCCATATTCAAAGGCCCCCAAAGACCAAAGCCACAAAAGTAATAGCCCTGCGGCGATTAACCAGCAGTGTCTTCGTGGATGCCACCATTGATGACATCCCTCACACCATGCTACTGGATACGGGTGCGACGAAGACTATCTTGAGGCCCGACGTTATCAAGATGCACTGAGCCGACTAAATGGAGACTGAGGACAGCAACGGGAACATCAGCGACTGTCCATGGTGAATTAGAGGTGACCATTACCATTGGATCGACCCCCATCAAACATCGTGCGCTGGTAGCAGAAATAGAGGACGAAGTGATTCTGGGCATGGACGTCATGTGTGCTCATGGGTTCCAATTGGATCTGAAGCGTGGCGTGATGGCGGTTAACGACGAGGAGTTGGTTCTACATCAACGAGAGGACGTGGCCGCTCGAGTTGTTCTCGCAGAAGATGTCGTATTGCCTAGCAGAACCTAGGTTATAGTCGACGCAAACCTGAACGGCGCTTTCCAAGATGGGCAAGTCATTATGGTCGAACCTAACACTGACGATCAGAAGATTGGAAAAGGAGTTCTCGTTGGAAAAATGTTGTTGACAGCAAAGAAGGAAATACCAGTCCGCCTAATGAATGTGAACTGTTTCCTGTCAACATCAAGAAAGGTACGATCTTGGGAAGCTGTGCCATGGTGTCCTCCATCTCCCGCCAAATAGAAGCAAACGTGCAAGAGACGAAGGTCCCGAAGAAGTTGTTGGAAATGGCTTTCTTTTTGATAGTAGCTTTTTTATATTTGATGATAAATTCTATAGCCAGATTTTCGGCACAGCCATGGGTAACCCAGCGTCACCCATTCTAGCCAATATTGTTATGAATAAATTACTTACTACTGTAATACCTCAATTACTTTTTAATTTACCGTTTCTGTTCTGTTATGTTGATGATATTGTCACGGCCATTCCAAAAGATTCTTTAGACTTAATTTTAACTAATTTTAATAATTTTCACCCAAACTTACAATTCACTATTGAAATTGAACAACAGAATAAGTTACCCTTTTTGGACGTGTTACTTGAAAGAAAGGACGATGGCACTATCATCACCGATTGGTATATTAAACCCACCAGTGTTGGTAGAACCATCAACTATCATTCTATACACCCCCTTAGTCAAAAATTAGCCGGTATTAAATCTCTCAAACACAGAGTCCTTGAATTGTCACACCCCTCTTGTTGGCATAAGAATTTTGCGCTTATTAAAAAACTAGCCATTGAAAACGGCTACCCTTGCAAACTCATAGATCACCTCCTGCGACACACGCCGAATCACGATAATAATTCTGACATTAATGTTTCTAATATTGATAACAAAAAATTTTTCAAAATACCTTACGTTCATAGTTTATCTTACAACCTCAGTAGAATTTTAAAAAGCCCTGACACCAATATAGTTTTTTATCCACCCAAAACTCTCAACAATCTGTTTTCAAAACTTAAAAGTAAAACCCCTAGACAAGAACAATCTTCGGTAGTTTATAGAATAAATTGTTTAAACTGTAATGTTTCTTATATAAGCCAAACGAAGCAAAAGCTAATCAATAGAACCCGGAACCATTGTTATGATTGTAAATCCTCAAATAAGAATAAATCGGAAAAAACAGCCTTAGCTTTACACCATTTTACGACTGGTCACAAGTTTGATTTTGATGATGTTCAGATCCTGGATCACGAATCTAATTTTTCAAAGAGACTTATCTCTGAAATGATAGATATTTATTAACAAATGTAAAAAAACTTAAAAACTGATACCCAGAATCTGAGCAGCATTTATCATAACATTGTACACTTTGAATTTCCGCGCCACTCTTGAGGTTGTTTAGCTGTTGCTGGTTGGCACTATCGTTAAGTTTTCAGTCAGCTGTTTCCTGCCGGTGAAACACGTTGTCAGTTATTCTCCCGGTTTGTTTGTCAAGTTAATTCTTTTAAATTGTTTGTCTTTTTACAATTTTAACTTGTTTGCTATAATGTGTGATTCCATTTTGATGTTTTGAGATCGCCTGTAAGTTGTTTTTGTAAACTTGTTTGTACCTACCAGCTTTGCTGATGTTGTTAATTTTTTCAGGTTTTAATTCGTTATTTTTAACTAGTACCCTTTGGGTAGGTCATGTCTTTGCCAAAATTCAATATTCAGACGTAATTTTGTTATTTAAATTATAAAACAAACTTGTTTTCCAAATTTTAAAAATTGTTATAGGCTCTGAAGAAGGTTGGAAACTCAACCGAAACTGTCAGCTGAATGAATAAATTACTTTAAACATCACTTTGTCCTTTCACCGACCAAGTTACACCTACTTTTAATATTTTTTGAGGACACCATACAATTGCAAATTGTATTTTTAGTTGCTCCTTAGAAGCAATGTGCAAATATGGCAGTGGGAGGATCACTAATAAAAATGTTACGTAGTACCGCACCGCCCCCAACACCAATAAAACGAATTTGTGCTCAGATTGTATTTTTAGTTGCTCCTTAGAAGCAATGTGCAAAATATGGATGTGGCGGGATCTCTAATAGTACGTAGTACGGCGCCGCCGTCAATACCGATAAAACGAACTTGTGCTAAGATTATCTTTTCTGTTGCTCCTTGGAAGCAACATGTAAAATATGTAAGTTTCAGGATTTCTAATAAAAAAGTTACGTCGTATCGTACCGCCCCCAACACCGATAAAACGAATTTGTGTTCAGATTGTATTTTCAGTTGCTCCTTAGAAGCAATGTGCAAAATATGGAAGTGGTAGGGGCACTAATAAAAATGTTACGTAGTACCGCGCCGCCCCCAACACTGATAAAACGAATTTGTGCTCAGACTGTCTTTCTAGTTGCTCCCTAGGAGCAACATGCAAAATATGTAAGTGGCGGGATCTCCAATAATAAAGTAGTACCGCGCCGCACAGTGGAACGAGGTAATGTAATGCTTTGGACATCAGTCAGAAACTCAAGTGTCAAATTCAGAGAATTTTTTCATATACGTTTGTTGCTTATGATAGTATGTTAAAACATCTATAACTTTTTTTTAGATTTCTTTAACAATAAACCGCATAAATGCTAGAAAATAATGTCATCTTTAGTTCAGAACAACATTTCAAATTTGAATATCTCCGTTGATATTTTTCTAAATGGCATCAAACTTTGCACATAAAAAAGGATGCCTAAGGATATTATCCCAGACATATGAAATCTGTGCTAGACATGGGAAGTTCGATTCTTTTTGCTGAATCGATTCCTTTGACTCGATTCCGCAAGAAGACTCGTTCATAAGGAATCGTTCAGAAATGATTCTTTCATTCGTCAGTTACGCACGAGTTGCGAACTCGATTCCGTCCGTAGCAGCATTCGTTCGCAAAGAATTATTCACAGACAGGAAGGAGTCACAAGTCTTAATCCCAAACGAAACTGTCCCCACTGTTAGAATTTGAATTACTCTCAGATATTTTCGGGGTAGAGTTGTTGATGCAACCGTAGTTTGTGATACACAACAGTTTTGTCTGTAATTATGAGCTCGAAAAACAGAAGTTTTATTTGGAATATAAGAATATTTATTCTAAAATATCTACCGATAAAGCTAAAATGTGATTTATGCAAAACATTGCTTTCAATAAAAGGTGGTTCTACAACAAATTTAATTAGACACATGAAAAATAAACACCCCACAATCACGAAAAAAACAGGGCAAAATTATATGAGTTATGCCTGCAATGAGCTTCAAAAGTCTAGAATAAAATTTATAATTTCTTCATTTTTTTATATCATTGACGTTATCGGAATTTCCTTACACATTTTAATTAAAAAAAGACCATAGGTAAATAACGAGTACTTTTAAAAATTTGTAATTGAAATAATCTATGATTTTACAAAAGTTTTAATTTTTTTAATATTCAATTTTTTTTTCTTTTTAAAATAAAATTTTTAACTTCAAAGTTTATTTTTGATATTTGGATCTTGTAATTAAAGCCTGTTTTAGGCCAAAATTTCACTATAAAAGTTCTTTGACAAAGATTTTTTGTAAAATGTTTTATAAAATATATTTAATTTAATAAAATTTAATATTTACATATTTTTTTAGGATATAATTATTAATTTCGTTGCAGAAACGCACCATAGAAATTTACCTTCCGTCATACTATTTTAAAAGTACCTAATCTTTTATAAAAGGTAACCTTTCGTTACTTTTTATAAAAGAAATATTTTATAAAAGATTGCCTATTACACTACCACATCATAGAAAAATATATTCCAATAAACTGCTAGAATTAAATGAATTTCTATATATTTAAGATTCGCCAAATTATATAATTAAACGATTTTATAAATCAATTTTATTTATTGAATCTCGATGTATTTCGGACAAAAAATCAATTCAAAGTGCGCGGAAACTTGGCAGAAACTAAAGCTCGTATGTGTTCTAAATTGAATGATTCATTCGGTTCATCCAGTACATTTCCGCATTACGACTCGAAGGAATTAAAAGAGGTTCGAATCTTTTCGCATTTGAGATGATTCATACGATGCATTCAGTACATCTCCGAACTTCGAGTCAAGGGACTCGAAGAATCAAAAGAGTCGAATCTTTTCGGAATAGAGAATTGATTCCTTCGAGTTTTACAAAGATTCGTTCATTTTGAACGAATCATTCCTGAACGACTCACGTCTAATCTGTGCTCCAATGAATCGTTTAGCAAGGAAACGAAAATTATTAATTTTAATCTATTATTGACAATTTCGTAAAACGCTCCCAATAGCGCGCTTTATAATGTGCTGAATTAAAACACTACGATACTAAGTTTCAAGATGATATCAACAGTTTTTGTCAGTTCCTGCGATTTTACAAAATATTAAAATTTTTATATACAGGGCTTTTTTTGATATTTTGCACCCTATCTAGAGGTTTTATTGTATGACCTAGAGAAAAGCTTTAAATATAAAAGTTGTAGGGTTTCATATGTATTATCTTTTAGAGCTATCACAGAAAACAAAAGCGCATCGCAAAGCTGAGAAAAAGTACAATTTTTGTTTTTTTAATGGAACATCCTATTTCCATTTCTCCACTTTGCGTTACACTTTTGTTTTTTTGTGATAATACGTATAAAACCCTATAACTTTTGCTTTTAAAGTTTTTCTCTGGGTCCTAAAATAAAGCCTCTAGGTGAAGTGCAAAATATAAAAAAATCCCTGTACATATACTCCAGCTGTAAGTATTTCTTATATGGGGTGCCCACAAAAAAAAGGATTACAGCTCAAGAGTAGCTTCCTTGAGTCAAAATAAACCGATTTAGATCATTTTATTTTAGTACAATTTTGTTTCGCTAGAAAACTACGGTCCTTTAAAGAATATTTCTTTACTTCAATTTTTCATGAAAACTCATTTATTTCTTGAGATATTTACTTGTAAAATGACAAATGGGAGTTTTCTGTATTGCTGAATTTGTTTATTGTCTATATAAAGTGAAGGGAACAACACTCTGACATTTTTTCTGTTTTTTTTGCTATATTTATTGTATGGGGACATATTCAAAAAATGATTCGTTAACTTTAAAGGATATTTATTTTTCTTTAAAAAAGGTTATTGTATGTAGCTAAAGTGCACCATTTTCGAGAATAATTACTTTAAAATTAATGATCCAGATTGTATGTACCAGTAAAGAGTACAGTTTATTTAGAACATGAGAAACGTCAAATTTTCTACTGCATCTTTCAGTTTGTCGATATCTTTTCGAGATTCAAGATTCCGTGTTCTTTTAATTTTTCATTTAGATTATTCAAACATTTTCCTCGTTTTTTTATTTTTATTGACGATTAGGTTCCTACGCTTTTGGTGTTTATAAACAGAAACTTAATTTCTACCTAAAATTCTTGTTGGTGAATTGTGTAGAAATCTTGGTTATAGCAGAAGTTTTTTATATAAACTACCAAATCTCATTTCGTTGTAGGTAATAATTTTCTGGTAAAAAATGCAAACCCTATAGCGAATCATGCTGTATATTATTATATTTACATTTATATGTCAAATATTAGCTAATTCTTCGCTAACATACGATAATAATGTGAAAAAATTATTTCAGTTTTCATTTCTCTTTCATTTTCCCTCTCTGCTAACATAAGGCTTGATATAACATTAAACAAGAAGTTTGTTATTTATTTTATGTATGAACTTTTGAATTAATCGTAGTTAAATTTTCACCGTGTATTGCAGTTAACATTGATAAGACATACACAAATTTTCATAAAAATCTGTACACCTATAACAGCTATGTCCAGTAGCTTCCATTACGTCGTTCCACTGTGCGCCGCCTTCAACACCGATAAAACGAACTTGTCCTCAGATTGTTATTTTAGTTGCTCCTTAGAAGCAATGTGCAAAATATGGAAGTGGTAGGATCACTAATAAAAACGTTACGTAGTACCGCGCCGCCCCCAACACCGATAAAAGGAATTTGTGCTCAGATTGTTTTTTTGTTGCTCCTTAGAAGCAACGTGCAAAATATGGAAGTGGCGGGATCTCTAATAATAAAATTACGTAGTACCGCGCCGCCGTCAATACCGATAAAACGGACTTATGCTCAGATTGTCTTTTTTGTTGCTCCTTAGAAGCAACATGTAAAATATGTAAGTTTCAGGATCTCTAATAAAAAAGTTACGTAGTATCGTACCGCCCCAACACCGATAAAACGAATTTGTGCTCAGATTGTATTTTCAGTTGCTCCTTAGAAGCAATGTGTAAAATATGGAAGTGGTAGGATCACTAATAAAAATATTACGTAGTACCTCGCCGCCCCCAACACCGATAAAACGAATTTGTGTTGAGATTGTATTTTTAGTTTCTCCTTAGAAGCAATGTGCAAAATATGGAAGTGGTAGGATCACTAACAAAAATGTTACGTAGTACCGCGCCGCCTTCAACACCGATAAAACGAATTTGTGCTCAGATTGTATTTTTAGTTGCTCCTTAGAAGCAATGTGCAAAATATGGAAATGGTAGGATCACTAATAAAATTATTACGTAGTACCGCGCTGTCCCCAACACCGATAAAACGAATTTGTGTTCAGATTGTATTTTTAGTTGCTCCTTGGAAGCAACATGTAAAATAGGTAAGGATAGATAAAATAGGATCTCTAATAAAAAAGTTACGTAGTATTTTGCAACAAAGTTGAAACTCATTTGTTAGGTTTCCGACTGTCATTTGTTCTTTTTAAAAGTAAATTTTGGCGGTTCAGGTAAATCCATAAAACTTTTCTATTTCGTTAAATATTCTGCAAGTTCTGCTAACAATTTTGTCGCATTTTCCGTGTATAAAAAATAAATTAAGAATTTCATGATTTGTATAAACATTATTTTCGTTGCTTTTATTCATTTTGCAACTTGAAATGAAATTTCGTAAAGCCACTCTATTAGTTAATGAGTTTCAATAACTTGACTTGAAAAATTATTTTTTATAATGGTAAAATTTTCCGTCTTTTGGAAATAACTCTAAAACGGTTTGATTTAGGTATAGGAACATGTAATACCACTTTGTGTCAAATTTTATCACCAATTTGATTACGCAACGAAAAATCTGGCATTCCATTTGAAAAAATCGATCTTTTTACATTTTTAACTCTTGATGAAAAGTATAAATTTAAGAATTATTCTCAGGCAAAGATGTTTATTTTAAAGAATATCTACGATAAAGGGATCTTTAAACTACAAACTTAATTAGATTTCAATTTTCTATCTCGTTTCAAATAAGAGTTACAGCCTATTTTGAAAACGTCAACCACCTGCCATGATTTCGGAAAATAATTTTTATCTCAAAAACTGTAATAGATAGACATGGTATGGTTTCAATAAAAAAGATTCAAAATTATGATTCCCATCTAAAAGTGCAAAAATAAATAGTGTGTTCCATTTAAAATAACAAAGTAGGTTATACCGGAAGTGCTAGACATCTGAAAATATTTTAGCTGAAGAGAACGCAATCACTTGTATCTAATTCTAAATGTTCAAGTTTCTATTTTGGCCAGAACCCCATAAACTGCTGTCGCAGTCTTTTCCGATAATCCGTCTTTGTAAATAAAGCCTAGGCATAACCCAATATGCCGGCAAATACTATAATGAATTGAAATTATAAGTTTAGACTGATTAAACGCTGGCGATATCTATAATGCCTGCAACTCGCAGGCATATTCTATAATTATTTTAGTATTTGACAAGCCAATCTTAGGCTTTACCGATTAAGCCTTCACCTTGTCAGTCAAATTCGATTTATAGAAATATTGAGCTGTAAGGAGGCTAGTGGGTATACAAAAGGGCACCTAATGTCTTGAAATATAGACAGTTATAAATTATAATACAAGGTATACATATTTCTTGAAATATACGCAGTTACAAATACAGAAAGCGTGGCATGACAATAACAAAAGTAACAATAAAACATTTCAAACTTCATAATAATAATTAAAATAGTTAAATAAAATGAAGTTGTGGTGAATAAGGTTATTCTAAAGTAAGTTCCCAGTTTAAAATGGTCCTTACTTTGGAAAATTTTTAGATTCTACAAAAATAAAAACACCAATTTCTTCGTAAAGAAATGAGATTTTATCATAACATAACAAGAAGAAATAAAGAAAAAGTTAAAATCATAATGGATTGTCCATGATGTTTGTGACTGATTGAATTAAAATTTGTAAAACGACGTGCCAAGGTCACAAAAAACTTCGTTGGAAATATTGAGTTATATTTTCCTCATTGGTACAAGGCTAAACAAGATGACATGTTTCGGTTCAACGACCATTCTCAAATCTACAATTAATGAATTTGTGCTTAAACATCACAGGCCACGTGCCTGTAAATCCAGGTTAGTTTCAACATTTTATTACTTTTAACTACTATTTAAAGTTGGTTCTTGTCCGATGAAATTTGTATCACAAAATCTTTTAACCGGACACTAAATCGCGCACTATACACTTAACGTTTCACCGTCGTTCGACAGCTTCGTCAGAAGTGAAAAATATGAACGACGGTGAAACGTTAAGTGTATAGTGCGCGATTTAGTGTCCGGTTAAAAGATTTTGTGATACAAATTTCATCGGACAAGAACCAACTTTAAATAGTAGTTAAAAGTAATAAAATGTTGAAACTAACCTGGATTTACAGGCACGTGGCCATTTTAACTTAAATGAAAGACAAACAGTGTAGATTTGAGAATGGTCGTTGAACATGTCATCTTGTTTAGCCTTGTATCAATGAGGAAAATATAACTAAATATTTCCAACGAAGTTTTTTGTGACCTTGGCACGTCGTTTTCCAAATTTTAATTGAAAAAGTTAAATATGATCACCACCGTGTTGTTCTGGTCGTTCTTCTATGTTATAAACGGCATTAACAAGTGCATTCCTAAGAATGTTTTCAATGACATCTGATATCGATTATTTCAGTTCCTCACGAGTAGTAGGTCTACCTAAAGTTCTTAATACCGCAAATACATAGGATAATAATTGCGACTGCTGACTCTAAAACGAGGAGGAGGATTTGGGTAATTAATAAAACTGAAATTAAAGATGATGAGATATAGGGGCCTGTGTTTCCTAGAAGCGTTATCAGTAGGTGACCAGCAATTATATTTGCAGCTAATCGGACAGCTAGTGTTCCGGGGCGAATAATATTCCTAATTGTCTCGATACATACTATAAAAGGTATAAGAGGGGGGTCCCTCTTCTTTGATAATTGAAATTCATCTCCGCCCACAATAATCTTATATCCGTAGATACGTATTTCGGCAGCTAAGCTGCCATCTTCAGTTTGTGGGCGGAGATAAATTTCAATTATTTCTTAAAGCACAGTCTCCTTTACTATTTTTTACCCTTTCTTTGAGGTAACCCCATAATCAGTGTGGCCAGATTGGGCGATTTATCGCAAATTGCGTGATTTTGAACGTTAGTTGGCGACAAAGTTTTTCATAAAATCGCCAGTCGTAATTTGGGCGATTTCAAATATTTTGTGAGTACTAATTGGGCGATTTGACAGCAGCACCGAATAAATTTTTATTTATCTATAAAATCAATTGACTTTTAGAATTATTACCTATATTTTTACTTATTCGATCAGCTGATTAGACGTTGGCAGCCTTTTTGGCAGCTATTCACTTGTTATTAGTATTTACATTTCATAAAATGGGAAAATGGGCGAAATACGATAAGAAGCGTAATAAAGAATGGGAGCAGAAGAAAGCTTTTCAAGGTAAGAGAACAGTAATTTGTGGGGGTATTGCATGAATTTGCTTACCTAATTAGAATACAGGGTGTTTCATTGAAGATGCACCAAACTTGAGGGACACGTTTCTGACATTATTTCAAACAAAATATCTTAATAAAATTTTCTAATCGGTGCAACTTGAAATTTGCATAATTTGGAGCCGATGTTTTTATAAATACCGTAGCGATTTAAATTTCTGCCGCCGTGAAACAAGACGAGCGATTTTAATTGTTTTATGAATGGCACGCGCCTGCAAGAAGACAGTAAATATCTATAGTAAACGAAAAAAACTATGAGAGGCTTTTAAGTTTGGCCTTGACCACAAGACGTGTTAAAGGCAAACACTTTGAAAAAAGCGTGCGTTTTCGTCGCACTAACATTTATGCAAACCATAATTACATCAAATTTGCCGAGTCTTAATAATGTACGATAATTAACGCTTGTAACGTTTTTATTAATTCCTGTATCCAAAAATTACTACAATTATGTACAATTAATAAATTGGGAAAATCAGTAACTAGAATTGTTGCTTCCGTCGCGTAAATTATTTGCCTATCAGACTGAACTTGATCACATGAGGAAGAAACAAATTCGGAAGCGGGCGAATTTCGAAAATGGCAATTACCTTACAACATGTGTTCGAATAACCTGCGTATTCTCAAAACGTGTAATAGTCCATCGCACACACCAACACACCCACTTACATAATAAACTTAAAAATGAAAAGTATAAACTACACCAACTAATTACTCGTCAACGTTAACCAGAACGGAGTGAACGAACTAAATGTGTTTCATCATATCATCTGAGGCGCGACAGTTTATGGGGTACTAAAGTAAAAAACCGAACGTCAAGGCAGGTTAAGAATTCGGGCCACTCTCATCTATTGTACGTTTTAAAAATATACGATTCTCCTTTCCCTTCGATTATCTCAAAACTTATTCATTAAAAAAAATATATTATAGGAAACTTTTATTTCTTTTCACGATATCTACCAACATACCGAGTTTGGTGCATCTTCACTGAAACAGCCTGTATAAGTACAATATGGTGATGAATTACTAGCATTGCTTTTCTATGGCAATTTGATAGGATGGTTAACATCTTTTAAAAATCATTGCAACACAACAAATGTAGTAAGATTCACTTCTAAAATGTATGATAATGGCAGTGTGACTCAACCTAATACATACATTCGAATTTCAGGATAGTGATGTTGAGAAAGTAATATCTGTTTGCAATGATTTATTATAATTTATTTCTTGAAATAAAATAAAATAATTAGGAAGGATATCGATCGTATTTGCTTGTTTCTTTCAAAATTTTGTTTTAAATTCCCGCTTCGGCGATTTTGAGCGACTTTATACGAGTCTTTTGGCGATTTGTCCAAAAAAATGGCAACACTGCCCATAATATGTGGTGTAGTCGACTCGTATTTTGGGGCCGTCGAAGGAAGTAGGTTCCCGTTGAAAGAATATGCAAATAAACTATTTTTATTACAGCGTTAAAAGTTACACGTTATTATTCTAATGTGTCTAAATTCGCACTCCTTCATCTGAAGTTAGCGTTCCTTTCCCAGGCTGCCAACCGTCTCAATCTCAGGGTTGCCACTCTGGGGTACTGTCAGGGTTGCCACTCTGTTACAGTAGTTAGCCGGATTTATGTCTGGCGGCCTAGAAGACCAATTGCTAGGAAAATACCTACCTACTAATTACACAGTTAAATAACATAGCAATGAAAAAAAAATAACAACGAAAACGTTCCAATCCCTCTTAAGGCAAAATGGTATCTATATGGAACCCAACTAAAAACTGGGAACTTACTTTAGAATAACCTTATACCAGTTGGAAAGTTTCAAACCCGAACATAGGAAACTTGCGTTGAAAAGTACGTTTATGGAGATTGCTGCTCGCCATTTAAACAAACAATAATGGTAAGAAAAGAAAGAGAAAATTGTGACTAATTTTGTCGCGCTAAAATTACTGCTGAATGTTAATAATTTGGTGAAAATTAAATTTTTGAATTTTACCTGAAAAATTTAATTTGTTAGTATGTCAGATTTGGAACCTTCAATTATTTTTTAATTGAAAATAAAATTTATACGACAGTAATTTTAGTGCGGTTATGTTGGTCAAAATATGTAAATTTTGGGCTATAATTGCTTATACTTCAAGAAATTAGGTGCCCTTTTGTATAACCACTACTCTCCCTAGAGCTCAATATTTCTATAAATGGAATTTGACTGACAAGCCGAAGGTTTAATCGGTAAAGCCTAAGATTGGCTTGTCAAATGCTATAATTATAGAATATGCCTGCGAGCTGCAGGCATTATAGATAACGCCTGCATTTAATCAGTCTAAAGTTATAATTTCAATTCCTTATAGTATTTGCCGGCATAATAAGTTATGCCTAGGCTTTATCTATAAAGACGGATTATCGCAAAAGACTGCGACATATACAGTGTGTCCCAGAAAGTTTTATACAAATGGAGAATAAGTTTATCTTACATTTCACAAAAAAAAACTATTCTTTATAAAAAGCTCTGCATGGCTTGTAGATCCATAATCACGTACAAAATTTTATAAAAATTGGCTGGAATACAAGGAAAATAAAAAATAATGATTTGGACGGAGAGCAAAGTACGTTCAAACTGTAGTGGAGAGCAAAATGTTCAATGAAATTGTGATTAAATAGCAAAAAATTATGCACACTTGTAGATTATTGATATTCCCAGATAAAAATTAAAAAATAAACACTTCAGCAATTGTTAGATAATTTATTTTTATAAAACATTGATAACCTTCTTTATCAATTTTTATCTGGGAATATCAATAATCTACAAGTGTGCATAATTTTTTGCTATTTAATCACAATTTCAATGAACATTTTGCTCTCCACTACAGTTTGAACGTATTTTGCTCTCCGTCCAAATCATTATTTTTTATTTTTCCTGTATTCCAGCCAATTTTTTAAAAATTTTGTACCTGATTATGGATCTACAAGTCATGCAGAGCTTTTTATAAAGAATAGTTTTTTTTGTGAAATGTAAAACTTTTTCTCCATTTGTATAAAACTTTTTGGGACACACTGTATACATTGTAACGATTTTAAAGGTTCTATTAATTTTTATTTTTAAACAAAACACGAAATAGTTAATAACTAATTTATTTAAAAGCAAACTAATTAACACTAACTTAAACAATAATTTATTTACAAACTTATACGTAATTTATTTTAACAGCCGAGCGAAAATGTAACACGAACTTTAACGCCGAACTGTCCAACGCTGAATTCCCCTCTCATCCCCGGTCGCGTGCTTTATAAGCCGGGGTTGTTTTTCGCGAATATTCTCGGAGGCGACGGACTGTCTGGTCTAGTTTATTCCGCCGTCAGAATTCTCTAGGCTGTCGCCTAAGGCGCGTCGACTAGATATAAGTTGGTCAAGATGAGATCCTTTTGGAAAGGCGAGATCCGAAATCGGATCTCACCTTTCTTAGCGTGTATATCGGGTCATAACCCACTTTGTCAGTGGGAAGAGTTGAAGATATCTTTTTTTTTTAATGAAACGACACTTCCAATTGACTCGAAAACCACTTTATTCACTAGATAGTAACGTAGAAATGCTATTAGTTTGCTCCACTACAGCCAAAAATATTTGCAATAATTTATTTGGGGCTTACAAATTCACATTGACAGCTGGAAATACATGCAATTTATTAACTATTGAGTGAACGCACGGAAATATACATAGTTCAAGGTTATGTTACATTTGGCAACACCGAAGGATCTCATCTAATCTCATAAATATCATTTTATACACTAACGGATCTCGTCTGTACATGTTTTTCTAACGGATCTCGTGTTAGTCAATGTTTATCACAGAAAAATATACTCTGAATTTTTTTACCCCTCTGTGGCAGTAACGCTTTGAGTCACCATTTATAGGCTATTGACGTAAAATATACTCTGAAAAATAAAATCCCTATGGGGGATCTCAGGTTGTCCAAGTTTTATCCGGAACTCGACTTGGATTAAAAATGTATATATATATATATATATATATATATATAATATAGATTTAAAAAGAGGAAACCTGAGATCATTTCGCGATATAAGTTGGGCAAGATGAGATCCTTTTGGAAAGGCGAGATCCGAAATCGGATCTCACCTTTCTTAGCGTGTATATCGGGTCATAACCCACTTTGTCAGTGGGAAGAGTTGAAGATATCTTTTTTTTTTAATGAAACGACACTTCCAATTGACTCGAAAACCACTTTATTCACTAGATAGTAACGTAGAAATGCTATTAGTTTGCTCCACTACAGCCAAAAATATTTGCAATAATTTATTTGGGGCTTACAAATTCACATTGACAGCTGGAAATACATGCAATTTATTAACTATTGAGTGAACGCACGGAAATATACATAGTTCAAGGTTATGTTACATTTGGCAACACCGAAGGATCTCATCTAATCTCATAAATATCATTTTATACACTAACGGATCTCGTCTGTACATGTTTTTCTAACGGATCTCGTGTTAGTCAATGTTTATCACAGAAAAATATACTCTGAATTTTTTTACCCCTCTGTGGCAGTAACGCTTTGAGTCACCATTTATAGGCTATTGACGTAAAATATACTCTGAAAAATAAAATCCCTATGGGGGATCTCAGGTTGTCCAAGTTTTATCCGGAACTCGACTTGGATTAAAAATGTATATATATATATATATATATATATATATATATAATATAGATTTAAAAAGAGGAAACCTGAGATCATTTCGCGATATAAGTTGGGCAAGATGAGATCCTTTTGGAAAGGCGAGATCCGAAATCGGATCTCACTTTTCTTAGCGTGTATATCGGGTCATAACCGACTTTGTTGGTAATAAAGAGCTCAAATTCAAATTTTATCCCAGATCTCGTTTTACCGATTTCTTTGCAGTTTTATACACCAGTAGGTCACAATTAGTTATGCAGAGGGCGCATGTGAGCCACGTATACACGTACATAGTTTCTAACCTAAGTGAGATCCGACAATCTGGCAACACAGCAGAGCTCTGCTTTACAATAAAATTTCTAACATGAAAGAATTATACGTTTTTAATTAAACTAGACTCTTCTTCTTTCGATGAAATGTGTAGAATAATTTGTTTATAATCTTTTAACGCACAGCTTAAACATCGTCACGTGAAACGTTTATATCTCTATTTTTCTACTTAATAATGATTTTATGTGAGCTTTTCGTAAATTTTACAATTACTTCAATTCAGTATGAGATTTGAGACGAAACACTTTCTGAGTTTTTAGGAATTGTAGTTTGCTTGATTTGACACTGCAAAATGCCGACTAGATACATTTATAATCACTATCTGATAGCAGTATATTTTAATGTAAATAGTTTACAATAAAATATTATGGATTTTACACAGAAATAAAGTGAGTAGAGAGGAGATTTTGAGTTTCGTTACAATAAAAATAATTCCATCTATCAAATGTGAATTTGTAAATTTTAAATAAATGATTGCAACTGTTATCTGCTGCAGTGGGGTAATTTTTTTAATTTTTATATTAACAATGAAGGCGTTCCTGTCAATGGAAAATTTCGTTATATTAAAAAAAAAAGCAACAGTCAAATGTGAATCTGTAAGCCTCAAATACACTATTGCAAATGTTTTCTATTACAGTGGGGTAAACTATCACATTTTTACATAATAATGAAGCGAATAAAGAGGTTTTAGTGTCAGTGGAAAGTTTCCTTAAATGAGAAAAAAAAACAAGTTGTCAAAATAATGTAAATCTGTAAGCCTGAAATAAAATATTTTACAATGAAATGAAGAAAAAGGCTTTCGTGTCAATCTCGTTTGATTAAAATAATTTCCAACTGTGAAGTGAATTTGTAAACTTCAAATGAATTATTGCGGATGTATTCTGCCACAGTGGGGTATTTTTTTAATTTTTACATGAAGGCTTTCGTGTCAATAGAACGTTCCTCATTTATTTGGAGCTTACAAATTCACACTGAAAGCTGATTTTTTGAATCTATCGAATTTCCAATTGTCCCGAAAGCCTCTTTATTCACATCATTTTTACGTAAAAATGATAATAGTTTTTACCCCACAACACCAGGTGCCCCACGTCATGTATTCGCCTTTCTAAAATTCTTATTTTTTAATCGACTTATATGCAATTTGGAAAGGATAAATTAAATGAAAAAATGAACATTCCGACATACTACTGAACACAGTAGATCTTCCGGTTTCGCTGGAAGTGATGTTTTTATTTTAAATAGAACACCCTATAGGTATATTTTTACATGTTTGGAATTTGCAGATCATTGCGAGTCCGAATGTGTATCATTAGATAATGTTGGTTTCCTTGGCAACGAAAAAAAACTTTTTTGTCTTTCAATCTAGAATACTGTGAACCGCGTATTTTCATTTTAATGCGATCAAGCAATTCGAGAAAATCACTATTTTGATTGTATTTTGATTTTTAACATTTTTATAGCATTTCATTAGGTCGTAATCAGGTATCACCAGGTAATAACAACGGAAAAAAAAACTGTTTTCCAATCTAGAAAGCTAGGAATTGTGTATTTTCGTTCGGCTGCGACCAAGTAGGGTAAATTGGGGCACCTCCGAACAAATCGAATTTAACAACATAGGCTGCTACAAAATTGGGCATTTCGAGAATACGTATCCTACTACAATAGTAGTGTCGTGGTCCATTATTGTTGAACAACTTGGATCACGTACAATCCAATTATTTGAGAAAATTCAAAAGTTCCTCTTATAACTTTTACTGCAGAAATCGTAACCTTTAATGGCTTGCGAACAACTTTGAGATAATATTCATACTATTTACCTCAAACTTGGATACGTTCAGCGATGCATGACCACACAAAATAGTAGATTCAAACTGTGTGCGAAGTAATATTTTGTCATTTATGTATCCTTGCTATGTGGGGCCAGTTCGGACAAATCAGTTTCCTAACTATAAAAAATACTTTATTTTATCGGTAAAGTAGAATTTTGCAATAAAGACAATTACGTCGTGGATTTCTTGAGAAATTATAAAGGCGGGTTCCGATTCCGGGACTTGAAAGACATTTCGAATGTTTCCAGTAAAGATATAGTTTCAAGATTACCTAATCCAAAGTTAAAAATGCCTTCAATTTGTAAATTTTATGTCAATATTACAACATTACAACATTCAATAAACCTTTTTCTAGATAAATACTGTTGTTGTCCGGATGTACCCCACTATGGGGCAGATTCGGAAAAATGCACCTTTTACGGGAAAATATAACTGAACAAAAACCACTTTGTTCCACTATAGCCTAAAACTTTTGCAATCATTTATTTGGAGCTTACAAATCCACACTGAGGTGATATGAAAATCCCTTTATTCACTAGATTATAATGTAAAATTAATATCAGTTTATTCCACTACAGCGAAAAACATTTGCAATAATTTATTTGAGGCTTACAAATTCATATTCACAACTGGAATTTTTTTTTTTTAATGAAACGAAACTTCCAATTGGCACGAAAACCACTTTATTCACTAGATAGTAACGTAAAAATGCTGCTAGTTTGCTCAAGTATAGCCAAAAACATTTGCAATAATTTATTTGGGGCTTACAAATTCACATTGACAGCTGGAGTTTTTTTTTTATGAAACGAAACTTCCAATTGACATGAAAACCACTTTACTCACTAGTTAATAACGTAAAAATGCTATTAGTTTGCTCCACTATAGCCAAAAACATTTGCAATAATTTATTTGGGGCTTACAAATTCACATTGACAACTGGAGTTTTTTTTTTAATGAAACGAAACTTCCAATTGGCACGAAAACCACTTTATTCACTAGATAATAATGTAAAAATGCTGCTAATTTGCTCAAGTATAGCCAAAAACATTTGCAATAATTTATTTGGGGCTTACAAATTCATATTGACAGCTGGAGTTTTTTTTTATGAAACGAAACTTCCAATTGACATGAAAACCACTTTATTCACTAGTTAATAACGTAAAAATGCTATTAGTTTGCTCCACTATAGCCAAAAACATTTGCAATAATTTATTTGGGGCTTACAAATTCACATTGACAACTGGAGTTTTTTTTTTAATGAAACGAAACTTCCAATTGACACGAAAACCACTTTATTCACTAGATAATAATGTAAAAATGCTGCTAGTTTGCTCAAGTATAGCCAAAAACATTTGCAATAATTTATTTGGGGCTTACAAATTCATATTGACAGCTGGAGTTTTTTTTTTATGAAACGAAACTTCCAATTGACATGAAAACTACTTTATTCACTAGTTTATAACGTAAAAATGCTATTAGTTTGCTCCACTATAGCCAAAAACATTGGCAATAATTTATTTGGGGCTTACAAATTCACATTGACAACTGGAGTTTTTTTTTAATGAAACGAAACTTCCAATTGGCACGAAAACCACTTTATTCACTAGATAATAATGTAAAAATGCTGCTAGTTTGCTCAAGTATAGCCAAAAACATTTGCAATAATTTATTTGGGGCTTACAAATTCATATTGACAGCTGGAGTTTTTTTTTATGAAACGAAACTTCCAATTGACATGAAAAACACTTTATTCACTAGTTAATAACGTAAAAATGCTATTAGTTTGCTCCACTATAGCCAAAAACATTTGCAATAATTTATTTGGGGCTTACAAATTCACATTGACAACTGGAGTTTTTTTTTTAATGAAACGAAACTTCCAATTGGCACGAAAACCACTTTAATCACTAGATAATAATGTAAAAATGCTGCTAATTTGCTCAAGTATAGCCAAAAACATTTGCAATAATTTATTTGTGGCTTACAAATTCATATTGACAGCTGGAGTTTTTTTTTTATGAAACGAAACTTCCAATTGACATGAAAACCACTTTATTCACTAGTTTATAACGTAAAAATGCTATTAGTTTGCTCCACTATAGCCAAAAACATTGGCAATAATTTATTTGGGGCTTACAAATTCACATTGACAACTGGAGTTTTTTTTTTAATGAAACGAAACTTCCAATTGGCACGAAAACCACTTTATTCACTAGATAATAATGTAAAAATGCTGCTAATTTGCTCAAGTATAGCCAAAAACATTTGCAATAATTTATTTGGGGCTTACAAATTCATATTGACAGCTGGAGTTTTTTTTTATGAAACGAAACTTCCAATTGACATGAAAACCACTTTATTCACTAGTTAATAACGTAAAAATGCTATTAGTTTGCTCCACTATAGCCAAAAACATTTGCAATAATTTATTTGGGGCTTACAAATTCATATTGACAGCTGGAGTTTTTTTTTTATGAAACGAAACTTCCAATTGACATGAAAACCACTTTATTCACTAGTTTATAACGTAAAAATGCTATTAGTTTGCTCCACTATAGCCAAAAACATTGGCAATAATTTATTTGGGGCTTACAAATTCACATTGACAACTGGAGTTTTTTTTTTAATGAAATGAAACTTCCAATTGGCACGAAAACCACTTTATTCACTAGATAATAATGTAAAAATGCTGCTAGTTTGCTCAAGTATAGCCAAAAACATTTGCAATAATTTATTTGAGGCTTACAAATTCACATTGACAGCTGAATTTTTTTTTTTTTTTTTTTAATGAAACGAAACTTCCAATTGACACGAAAACCACTTTATTCACTAGTTAATATCGTAAAAATGCTACTACTTTGCTCCACTATAGCCAAAAACATTTGCAATAATTTATTTGGGGCTTACAAATTCACATTGACAGATGAATTTTTTATTTTTTTTAATGAAACGAAACTTCCAATTGACACGAAAACCACTTTATTCACTAGTTAATAACGTAAAAATGCTATTAGTTTGCTCCACTATAGCCAAAAACATTTGCAATAATTTATTTGGGGCTTACAAATTCACATTGACAGCTGGAAATACATGCAATTTATTAACTATTGAGTGAACGCACGGAAATGTACAGCTCAAGGTTATGTTACATTTGGCAACACCGAAGGATCTCATCTTATCTCATAAATATCATATTATACACTAACGGATCTCGTCTGTGCATGTTATTCTAATGGATCTCATGTTAATCAATGTTTATCACAGAAAAATGTACTCTGAATTTTTTTACCCCTCTGTGGCAGTAACGCTTTGAGTCACCATTTATAGGCTATTGACATGAAATATACTCTGAAAAATAAAATCCCTATGGGGGATCTCAGGTTGTCCAAGTTTTATCCGGATCTCGACTTGGATTAAAAATGTATATATATATATATATATATATATATATATATATATATAGATTTAAAAAGAGGAAACCTGAGATCATTTCACGATAAAAGTTGGACAAGATGAGATCCTTTTGGAAAGGCGAGATCCGAAATCGGATCTCACCTTTCTTAGCGTGTATATCGGGTCATAACCGACTTTGTTGGTACTAGTTATGCAGAGGGCGCATGTGAGCCAAGTATACACGTACATAGTTTCTAACCTAAGTGAGATCCGACAATCTGGCAACACAGCAGAGCTCTGCTTTACAGTAAAATTTCTAACGTGAAAGAATTATACGTTTTTAATTAAACTACACTCTTTGTTCGATGAAATTGTGTAGAATAATTTGTTTATAATCTTTTAACGCACAGCTTAAACATCGTCACGTGAAACGTTTATAACACTATTTTTCTACTTAGTAATGATTTTATGTGAGCTTTTCGTAAATTTTACAATTATTTCAATTCAGTATGAGATTTGAGACGAAACACTTTCTGTGTTTTTAGGAATTGTAGTTTGATTGATTTGACACTGCAAAATGCCGACTAGATACATTTATAATCACTATCTGATAGCAGTACATTTTAATGTAAATAGTTTACAATAAAATATTATCGATTTTACACAGAAATAAAGTGAGTAGAGAGGAGATTTTGAGTTTCGTTACAATAAAAATAATTCCATCTATCAAATGTGAATTTGTAAATTTTAAATAAATTATTGCAACTGTTATCTGCTGCAGTGGGGTATTTTTTTTAACTTTTACATAACAATGAAGGTTCTCGTGTCAAATTTCGTTATAATAAAAATGAATCTGTAAGCCTCAAATAAATTTATTTCAAATGTTTTCTGTTACAGTGGGGTAAACTATCATCATTTTTGCATAACAATAAAATAAATATCTGTGTCGATTGGAAGTATCCTTAGATTAAAAAAGAAAAAGTAGCTGTCAAAATTGAATTTGTAAACCTGAAATAAATTTACACTTTATTGTCATATAGATATTGTAGTAGTTACTTGAATATAACAGAAAACATTTGTATTAATTTGAGGAGCGTTCTAGAAAACATGACATGTCCATTTTAGATGAAAAATGGAATTCTAGTGGTCAATAGTCAAGAATTTAGTGGTTTCAATAAAATATGTACATAGATGTAAGCATTTCAAATTGATCATGGGCTATTTTAAATGCTTAGAAAATTAGCGTATTCAATAAAAACTTGACAATTATAACTCTTAAATGTAATATTTGTGTCTAATCAAAGATGGATATGTCCTGTTTTGCTAAAACGTTCCTCATTTATTTGGAGCTTACAAATTCACACTGAAAGCTGATTTTTTGAATCTATCGAATTTCCAATTGTCGCGAAAGCCTCTTTATTCACATCATTTTTACGCAAAAATGATAATAGTTTTTACCCCACAACACCAGGTGCCCCACGTCATGTATTCGCCTTTCTAAAATTCTTCTTTTTTAATCGACTTATATGAAATTTGGAAAGGATAAATTAAATGAAAAAGTGAACATTCCGACATACTATTGAGCACAGTAGATCTTCCGGTTTCGCTGGAAGTGATGTTTTTATTTTAAATAGAACACCCTATAGGTATATTTTTACATGTTTGGAATTTGCAGATCATTGCGAGTCCGAATGTGTATCATTAGGTAATTTTGGTTTCCTTGACAACGAAAAAAAACTTTTTTGTCTTTCAATCTAGAATACTGTGAACCGCGTATTTTCATTCTAATGCGATAAAGCAATTCGAGAAAATCACTATTTTGATTGTATTTTGATTTTTAACATTTTTACAGCATTTCAAATTTTCATTAGGTCGTAATCATGTATCACCAGGTAATAACAACGAAAAAAAAAAATAAACTGTTTTCCAATCTAGAAAGCTAGGAATTGTGTATTTTCGTTCGGCTGCGACCAAGTAGGGTAAATTGGGGCACCTCCGAACAAATCGAATTTAACAACATAGACTGCTACAAAATTGGGCATTTCGAGAATACGTATCCTACTACAATAGTAGTGTCGTGGTCCATTATTGTTGAACAACTTGGATCACGTACAATCCAATTATTTGAGAAAATTCAAAAGTTCCTCTTATAACTTTTACTGCAGAAATCGTAACCTTTAATGGCTTGCGAACAACTTTGAGGTAATATTCATACTATTTACCTCAAACTTGGATACGTTCAGTGATACATGACCACACAAAATAGTAGATTCAAACTATGTGCGAAGTAATATTTTGTCATTTATGTATCCTTGCTATGTGGGGCCAGTTCGGACAAATCCGTTTCCTAACAATAAAAAAATACTTTATTTTATCGGTAAAGTAGAATTTTGCAGTAAAGACAATTACGTCGTGGATTTCTTGAGAAATTATAAAGGCGGGTTCCGATTCCGGGACTTGAAAGACATTTCGAATGTTTCCAGTAAAGATATAGTCTCAAAATTACCTAATCCAAAGTCAAAAATGCCTTCAATTTGCAAATTTTATGTCAATATTTATGGTTACAACATTCAATTAACTTTTTTCTAGATAAATACTGTTGTTGTCCGGATGTACCCCACTATGGGGCAGATTAGGAAAAATGCACCTTCTACGGGAAAATATAACTGAACAAAAACCACTGTATTTTTTTGTTTAAGATAAGCCCTGAATGTTGGAAATAGACTAAGGTATCTGTAAGACTCGAATTAAAACTTGAATTTTCTTTTGAACTTTGAAATATTAATTTTTGAAATTACATGTTCGAACATGCCCCACTTTCCCCTAATTTGAGAAAATCACTGCGTTGATTATATTTTGATTTTGAAATCGAAGTTTGAAATTTTTGTAATAATTGAAATTTTCATTAGGTCGTAGCCCATTTTTTAAGTTCAACAGAATTCTTTCTTGTTGATTACTCTGATACTAAATACTGCCTAATTTCCTTGAAAATAGTTTAAAACAGAGCGGTCGTAAATCTCAATAAATTATGCTCTGTTCCAAGTATGTAAAATATATAGGTAAAGGTACTCTATTTAAAATACAAAAGTTGACATCACTTCCGGCGAAACCGGAAGTTCTACTGCGCTCAATACTATGTCGAAAAATTCATTCTTGTGTTTAATCCCTTTCAAATTTCATGTAAATCGATTAAAAAATTAAAATTCTTTAAAGATGAACACATGACGTGGGACACCTGGTATAACAGAGAACAATTTTGCAATAATTTATTTAAAGCTTACAAATTCACATTTAACCGCTGGACTTTTTTAAATATAACGAAACTTTCAATTCAGACGAGAATCACTTTATCCACTAGATAGTAATATAAAAATTATACCTATTAGATTGTTCCACTATAGCCTAAAACTTTTGCAATCATTTATTTGGAGCTTTCAAATCCACACTGAGGTGATATGAAAATCCCTTTATTCACTAGATTATAATGTAAAATTAATATCAGTTTATTCCACTACGCGAAAAACATTTGCAATAATTTATTTGAGGCTTACAAATTCACATTCACAACTGGAATCTTTTTGTTTTTAATGAAACGAAACTTCCAATTGGCACTAAAACCACTTTATTCACTAGATAATACTGTAAAAATGCTGCTAGTTTGCTCAAGTATAGCCAAAAACATTTGCAATAATTTATTTGGGGCTTACAAATTCATATTGACAGCTGGAGTATTTCTTTTATGAAACGAAACTTCCAATTGACACGAAACCAACTTTATTCACTAGTTAATAACGTAAAAATGCTATTAGTTTGCTCCACTATAGCAAAAAACATTTGCAATAATTTTTATTTGGGGCTTACAAATTCACATTGACAGCTGGAGTTTTTTTTTTAATGAAACGAAACTTTCAATGGCACGAAAACCACTTTATTCACTAGATAGTAATGTAAAAATGCTGCTAGTTTGCTCAACTATAGCCAAAAATATTTGCAATAATTTATTTGGGGCTTACAAATTCACATTGACAGCTGAATTTTTTTTTTTTTTAATGAAACGAAACTTCCAATTGACACGAAAACTACTTTATTCACTAGTTAATATCGTAAAAATGCTACTACTTTGCTCCACTATAGCCAAAAACATTTGCAATAATTTATTTGGGGCTTACAAATTCATATTGACAGCTGGAGTTTTTTTTTTAATGAAACGAAACTTTCAATGGCACGAAAACCACTTTATTCACTAGATAGTAATGTAAAAATGCTGCTAGTTTGCTCAACTATAGCCAAAAATATTTGCAATAATTTATTTGGGGCTTACAAATTCACATTGACAGCTGAATTTTTTTTCTTTTAATGAAAGAAACTTCCAATTGACACGAAAACCACTTTATTCACTAGTTAATATCGTAAAAATTCTACTACTTTGCTCCACTATAGCCAAAAACATTTGCAATAATTTATTTGGGGCTTACAAATTCATATTGACAGCTGGAGTTTTTTTTTTTAATGAAACGAAACTTCCAATTGACACGAAAACTACTTTATTCACTAGTTAATATCGTAAAAATGCTACTACTTTGCTCCACTATAGCCAAAAACATTTGCAATAATTTATTTGGGGCTTACAAATTCATATTGACAGCTGGAGTTTTTTTTTTAATGAAACGAAACTTTCATTGGCACGAAAACCACTTTATTCACTAGATAGTAATGTAAAAAATGCTGCTAGTTTGCTCAACTATAGCCAAAAATATTTGCAATAATTTATTTGGGG
>OY284479.1:17133193-17218618 GCA_958336345.1 Dorcus parallelipipedus
AAGTAAATAAAGTAAATAGTAAGAGTTTGCATTGTATGAATCTTGTAGATCCTGATGAAGGAGAAAAACAGCTCCGAAATATCGATATAAATAAAAGAGTAAACTAAGAGGAACACGTTGTTCATTTAATTGACCGAAACCCCGTCATCAAAATTTATTTTGTTCGTCAACTAGTCGGTCGTTACTACCAAATTTATTCAATTGTAGAAAGTCATGGGGTTCTTCAGACGTATTCGAGACAACTTTGGCCAAGAATCAGTACAAACTCTCAAATCCTATACCAAAGCCAATATTCGATTAGCCAAATTAAGAAATAGAAGATTTTTCCTATTGCGGTGCAGACGACATAACATCATACCAAACCACATTACACAAGGATCAAAAAACCTGTTTCAACTGGTTACCACACAACCAGGACGAACCACATCAGAAATCAACAACTTCACAAACAGGTTGATGAACAAAACGTTAAATTTTGAAATACGAATTACTAACAATAACATAACACACAATGAAAGGCTTCTAACAAGTTTAGAAAACAAACTAAGACAAATGATACCTAACGAAAACGTTGATGACTTTAAAAACAGACAAACCACCAACTATAATGTCATTTTTCACAAAACTAAAGCCATTAATCAGAGAAAATATCAACAATTACAACAAAACATGATAGAAACCTTTCAAACCAAAGATAACTGGGTAGTCAATTTAAGTAATTTAGAAATTCCTGAACAGATTTTAAAATTCTTGGCCCTGGGTCCAAAATTTAGCATTGCATTTTCAAATAAAGATTTTCCTATGTTTCAATATTTAGCCAGTATAGAATCAATAATAAAAGATTGTGAAAAAGAAAATCAAGACATCATTAGAGCACAACTAGTTAACATTATCACAAATTTTTTACACTCACAGCAAACCACTTCAAAAAATGAATTCCAGAAACTTTACTATAACACAAAATCGTTTTTAAAAAGCAACCCTCAAATTTTTGTCACTAGAGCAGACAAAGGCAATGTCACTGTCATTTTAGACAAACAACAATACATAGAAAAAATAGAAACCTTAATCACTGATGACAATTCATACACACCAATCAACCGTGATCCTACCACATCAATACAAAGAAAAAATAATGAAATAATTAAAAAAATGAAACAGGAAGAAATGATTGAAGATAGCCAAGCCAAGACACTTTCAACTTATAAAGCAGTGGCACCTAAATTATATGGTACACCTAAAATTCACAAACCTAATTGGCCACTCAGACCAATAGTATCATCAATCAATTCTCCCACGGAAAAACTATCACAGTTTGTTGCCAAAATTCTTACTGAATCTATTTTGATTGAAAATGAATACTACGTAAAAGACTCTTTTCAATTTGCTAACTTTATCAATGAATTTATAATACCACATAATTATGTCATAATAAGCTTAGATGTTGTATCTTTATTTAGTAACATTTCATTGCCACTAGTTATAACAAGTATTGACAGAAAATGGGATCTGATTGCACCCAACTGTAATTGCTCAAAAGAATTTTTCATCCAAATAATACAATTTCTCTTTGATTCCAGTTATTTTAGTTTCAATTCAAAGTTTTATAAACAAACCTTAGGCTGTCCCATGGGCTCTAAACTTAGCCCCATTCTAGCCCTTCTAACTATGGATTTGCTATTAGAAGACTGCATCCCTAAATTATCTTTCTCCGTACCTTTCCTGAAAAAATACGTTGATGATATCATCTGTGCTATTCCATCAGGGAAATCCCAAGATATACTAACCACCTTTAACAGCTATGATAAATACATAAAATTCACCATAGAAGAAGAAAACCCAGAAGACCAAAGTGTACCCTTCTTAGACACCAAAGTCATAAGAACAAATAATGATAACAAAATTATCACTGACTGGTACCGAAAACCTACGGCATCTGGAAGATTTATGAATTTTCACTCCAACCATCCCATAAAAATGAAGGTGAATTTAGTCCTAGCCTTAAAAAACAGGATAAAAAAAAATTTCACATCCCTCTCTGTATGAAAAAAACTTACAAATCCTATACAGTCTTATGATAGAAAACTCATACCCAGTAGCACTTATCAAAAAATTAATTTTCACCACCCCTGACCAGTCTAATACACAAACACTCAACAACCGTCAACACAATCCAACAGATATTAAAATTTACAGATCTTTACCTTTCATACAGCAAATAACTTACAAAATTTCTAAAATTATTAAAGCTAACAATAGTAATGTCATTATAGCCTCAAGTAACCCATTTCGAATTAACAATATTATGACAAATTGTAAAGACAAATTAGAACTATTAGACAATAGTGACGTCATTTATAGAATACCCTGCAGCAGTTGTGACGAAGTGTATATAGGTCAGACTTCACAAAAATTAAAATCTAGAATCACCCAACATAAAAGTGACACCAAAATTAAAAGCAAAAATAATTCCTGTGCATTAGCAGCACACTCTTCCAGCAAAAAACATACCATCAATTATGAAGATGTCAAAATTTTAACCAGAGAAAATAACCAACATAATCGTATTTTTTTAGAAATGTTGAATGAATGCAAAATCTGACATTAAACATTTAAGCAACATGTACTCCTACTTACTTCATTTACAAAACAAATTTCGAACAAATAACCTATCAGAATCCAATTTAAATTAACCGCGCTTTCATTCTTGTTCTTCTTGAAAATTAAAATAGGGAATTTTACTCCATTATGTTTACTTATTGTAAGGCTTCCGCCATTTTGTACGCCATATTGACTTAACGACATCAAACGTTTTAAATTGTGCAATCATGTGTTTAGTCCTTTTACAATTTTAATTTAAACCAACGGAGAAATCTTCTAAGTGTTATATTTACCTGATAAACTGTGTATTCACGACAGCAGAAGACTTAAACAATGTGTTAATTTCAACTTACCTAACGTAACCTCATTATTTTGCAAGTATTTTTCTTAAAGTAAATAGTAAGAGTTTGCATTGTATGAATCTTGTAGATCCTGATGAAGGAGAAAAACAGCTCCGAAATATCGATATAAATAAAAGAGTGAACTAAGAGGAACACGTTGTTCATTTAATTGACCGAAACCCCGTCATCAAAATTTATTTTGTTCGTCAACTAGTCGGTCGTTACTACCAAATTTATTCAATTGTAGAAAGTCATGGGGTTCTTCAGACGTATTCGAGACAACTTTGGCCAAGAATCAGTACAAACTCTCAAATCCTATACCAAAGCCAATATTCGATTAGCCAAATTAAGAAATAGAAGATTTTTCCTATTGCGGTGCAGACGACATAACATCATACCAAACCACATTACACAAGGATCAAAAAACCTGTTTCAACTGGTTACCACACAACCAGGACGAACCACATCAGAAATCAACAACTTCACAAACAGGTTGATGAACAAAACGTTAAATTTTGAAATACGAATTACTAACAATAACATAACACACAATGAAAGGCTTCTAACAAGTTTAGAAAACAAACTAAGACAAATGATACCTAACGAAAACGTTGATGACTTTAAAAACAGACAAACCACCAACTATAATGTCATTTTTCACAAAACTAAAGCCATTAATCAGAGAAAATATCAACAATTACAACAAAACATGATAGAAACCTTTCAAACCAAAGATAACTGGGTAGTCAATTTAAGTAATTTAGAAATTCCTGAACAGATTTTAAAATTCTTGGCCCTGGGTCCAAAATTTAGCATTGCATTTTCAAATAAAGATTTTCCTATGTTTCAATATTTAGCCAGTATAGAATCAATAATAAAAGATTGTGAAAAAGAAAATCAAGACATCATTAGAGCACAACTAGTTAACATTATCACAAATTTTTTACACTCACAGCAAACCACTTCAAAAAATGAATTCCAGAAACTTTACTATAACACAAAATCGTTTTTAAAAAGCAACCCTCAAATTTTTGTCACTAGAGCAGACAAAGGCAATGTCACTGTCATTTTAGACAAACAACAATACATAGAAAAAATAGAAACCTTAATCACTGATGACAATTCATACACACCAATCAACCGTGATCCTACCACATCAATACAAAGAAAAAATAATGAAATAATTAAAAAAATGAAACAGGAAGAAATGATTGAAGATAGCCAAGCCAAGACACTTTCAACTTATAAAGCAGTGGCACCTAAATTATATGGTACACCTAAAATTCACAAACCTAATTGGCCACTCAGACCAATAGTATCATCAATCAATTCTCCCACGGAAAAACTATCACAGTTTGTTGCCAAAATTCTTACTGAATCTATTTTGATTGAAAATGAATACTACGTAAAAGACTCTTTTCAATTTGCTAACTTTATCAATGAATTTATAATACCACATAATTATGTCATAATAAGCTTAGATGTTGTATCTTTATTTAGTAACATTTCATTGCCACTAGTTATAACAAGTATTGACAGAAAATGGGATCTGATTGCACCCAACTGTAATTGCTCAAAAGAATTTTTCATCCAAATAATACAATTTCTCTTTGATTCCAGTTATTTTAGTTTCAATTCAAAGTTTTATAAACAAACCTTAGGCTGTCCCATGGGCTCTAAACTTAGCCCCATTCTAGCCCTTCTAACTATGGATTTGCTATTAGAAGACTGCATCCCTAAATTATCTTTCTCCGTACCTTTCCTGAAAAAATACGTTGATGATATCATCTGTGCTATTCCATCAGGGAAATCCCAAGAAATACTAACCACCTTTAACAGCTATGATAAATACATAAAATTCACCATAGAAGAAGAAAACCCAGAAGACCAAAGTGTACCCTTCTTAGACACCAAAGTCATAAGAACAAATAATGATAACAAAATTATCACTGACTGGTACCGAAAACCTACGGCATCTGGAAGATTTATGAATTTTCACTCCAACCATCCCATAAAAATGAAGGTGAATTTAGTCCTAGCCTTAAAAAACAGGATAAAAAAAAATTTCACATCCCTCTCTGTATGAAAAAAACTTACAAATCCTATACAGTCTTATGATAGAAAACTCATACCCAGTAGCACTTATCAAAAAATTAATTTTCACCACCCCTGACCAGTCTAATACACAAACACTCAACAACCGTCAACACAATCCAACAGATATTAAAATTTACAGATCTTTACCTTTCATACAGCAAATAACTTACAAAATTTCTAAAATTATTAAAGCTAACAATAGTAATGTCATTATAGCCTCAAGTAACCCATTTCGAATTAACAATATTATGACAAATTGTAAAGACAAATTAGAACTATTAGACAATAGTGACGTCATTTATAGAATACCCTGCAGCAGTTGTGACGAAGTGTATATAGGTCAGACTTCACAAAAATTAAAATCTAGAATCACCCAACATAAAAGTGACACCAAAATTAAAAGCAAAAATAATTCCTGTGCATTAGCAGCACACTCTTCCAGCAAAAAACATACCATCAATTATGAAGATGTCAAAATTTTAACCAGAGAAAATAACCAACATAATCGTATTTTTTTAGAAATGTTGTACATACAACAAGAACCTAAGGCCATGAATGCAAAATCTGACATTAAACATTTAAGCAACATGTACTCCTACTTACTTCATTTACAAAACAAATTTCGAACAAATAACCTATCAGAATCCAATTTAAATTAACCGCGCTTTCATTCTTGTTCTTCTTGAAAATTAAAATAGGGAATTTTACTCCATTATGTTTACTTATTGTAAGGCTTCCGCCATTTTGTACGCCATATTGACTTAACGACATCAAACGTTTTAAATTGTGCAATCATGTGTTTAGTCCTTTTACAATTTTAATTTAAACCAACGGAGAAATCTTCTAAGTGTTATATTTACCTGATAAACTGTGTATTCACGACAGCAGAAGACTTAAACAATGTGTTAATTTCAACTTACCTAACGTAACCTCATTATTTTGCAAGTATTTTTCTTAAAGTAAATAGTAAGAGTTTGCATTGTATGAATCTTGTAGATCCTGATGAAGGAGAAAAACAGCTCCGAAATATCGATATAAATAAAAGAGTGAACTAAGAGGAACACGTTGTTCATTTAATTGACCGAAACCCCGTCATCAAAATTTATTTTGTTCGTCAACTAGTCGGTCGTTACTACCAAATTTATTCAATTGTAGAAAGTCATGGGGTTCTTCAGACGTATTCGAGACAACTTTGGCCAAGAATCAGTACAAACTCTCAAATCCTATACCAAAGCCAATATTCGATTAGCCAAATTAAGAAATAGAAGATTTTTCCTATTGCGGTGCAGACGACATAACATCATACCAAACCACATTACACAAGGATCAAAAAACCTGTTTCAACTGGTTACCACACAACCAGGACGAACCACATCAGAAATCAACAACTTCACAAACAGGTTGATGAACAAAACGTTAAATTTTGAAATACGAATTACTAACAATAACATAACACACAATGAAAGGCTTCTAACAAGTTTAGAAAACAAACTAAGACAAATGATACCTAACGAAAACGTTGATGACTTTAAAAACAGACAAACCACCAACTATAATGTCATTTTTCACAAAACTAAAGCCATTAATCAGAGAAAATATCAACAATTACAACAAAACATGATAGAAACCTTTCAAACCAAAGATAACTGGGTAGTCAATTTAAGTAATTTAGAAATTCCTGAACAGATTTTAAAATTCTTGGCCCTGGGTCCAAAATTTAGCATTGCATTTTCAAATAAAGATTTTCCTATGTTTCAATATTTAGCCAGTATAGAATCAATAATAAAAGATTGTGAAAAAGAAAATCAAGACATCATTAGAGCACAACTAGTTAACATTATCACAAATTTTTTACACTCACAGCAAACCACTTCAAAAAATGAATTCCAGAAACTTTACTATAACACAAAATCGTTTTTAAAAAGCAACCCTCAAATTTTTGTCACTAGAGCAGACAAAGGCAATGTCACTGTCATTTTAGACAAACAACAATACATAGAAAAAATAGAAACCTTAATCACTGATGACAATTCATACACACCAATCAACCGTGATCCTACCACATCAATACAAAGAAAAAATAATGAAATAATTAAAAAAATGAAACAGGAAGAAATGATTGAAGATAGCCAAGCCAAGACACTTTCAACTTATAAAGCAGTGGCACCTAAATTATATGGTACACCTAAAATTCACAAACCTAATTGGCCACTCAGACCAATAGTATCATCAATCAATTCTCCCACGGAAAAACTATCACAGTTTGTTGCCAAAATTCTTACTGAATCTATTTTGATTGAAAATGAATACTACGTAAAAGACTCTTTTCAATTTGCTAACTTTATCAATGAATTTATAATACCACATAATTATGTCATAGTAAGCTTAGATGTTTTATCTTTATTTAGTAACATTTCATTGCCACTAGTTATAACAAGTATTGACAGAAAATGGGATCTGATTGCACCCAACTGTAATTGCTCAAAAGAATTTTTCATCCAAATAATACAATTTCTCTTTGATTCCAGTTATTTTAGTTTCAATTCAAAGTTTTATAAACAAACCTTAGGCTGTCCCATGGGCTCTAAACTTAGCCCCATTCTAGCCCTTCTAACTATGGATTTGCTATTAGAAGACTGCATCCCTAAATTATCTTTCTCCGTACCTTTCCTGAAAAAATACGTTGATGATATCATCTGTGCTATTCCATCAGGGAAATCCCAAGATATACTAACCACCTTTAACAGCTATGATAAATACATAAAATTCACCATAGAAGAAGAAAACCCAGAAGACCAAAGTGTACCCTTCTTAGACACCAAAGTCATAAGAACAAATAATGATAACAAAATTATCACTGACTGGTACCGAAAACCTACGGCATCTGGAAGATTTATGAATTTTCACTCCAACCATCCCATAAAAATGAAGGTGAATTTAGTCCTAGCCTTAAAAAACAGGATAAAAAAAAATTTCACATCCCTCTCTGTATGAAAAAAACTTACAAATCCTATACAGTCTTATGATAGAAAACTCATACCCAGTAGCACTTATCAAAAAATTAATTTTCACCACCCCTGACCAGTCTAATACACAAACACTCAACAACCGTCAACACAATCCAACAGATATTAAAATTTACAGATCTTTACCTTTCATACAGCAAATAACTTACAAAATTTCTAAAATTATTAAAGCTAACAATAGTAATGTCATTATAGCCTCAAGTAACCCATTTCGAATTAACAATATTATGACAAATTGTAAAGACAAATTAGAACTATTAGACAATAGTGACGTCATTTATAGAATACCCTGCAGCAGTTGTGACGAAGTGTATATAGGTCAGACTTCACAAAAATTAAAATCTAGAATCACCCAACATAAAAGTGACACCAAAATTAAAAGCAAAAATAATTCCTGTGCATTAGCAGCACACTCTTCCAGCAAAAAACATACCATCAATTATGAAGATGTCAAAATTTTAACCAGAGAAAATAACCAACATAATCGTATTTTTTTAGAAATGTTGTACATACAACAAGAACCTAAGGCCATGAATGCAAAATCTGACATTAAACATTTAAGCAACATGTACTCCTACTTACTTCATTTACAAAACAAATTTCGAACAAATAACCTATCAGAATCCAATTTAAATTAACCGCGCTTTCATTCTTGTTCTTCTTGAAAATTAAAATAGGGAATTTTACTCCATTATGTTTACTTATAGTAAGGCTTCCGCCATTTTGTACGCCATATTGACTTAACGACATCAAACGTTTTAAATTGTGCAATCATGTGTTTAGTCCTTTTACAATTTTAATTTAAACCAACGGAGAAATCTTCTAAGTGTTATATTTACCTGATAAACTGTGTATTCACGACAGCAGAAGACGTAAACAATGTGTTAATTTCAACTTACCTAACGTAACCTCATTATTTTGTAAGTATTTTTCTTAAAGTAAATAGTAAGAGTTTGCATTGTATGAATCTTGTAGATCCTGATGAAGGAGAAAAACAGCTCCGAAATATCGATATAAATAAAAGAGTGAACTAAGAGGAACACGTTGTTCATTTAATTGACCGAAACCCCGTCATCAAAATTTATTTTGTTATATATATATATATATAACGGAAAGGTTTACGCCAGGAAAATAAAATAAAAGGTTAAAATGGCTTAACTGGCAAGGAAAAGTAACTGTCGACGTACGTTTCGGTCCTATTAAACCTCATCAGGACAGTATAACCAAGGTGTAAGGTGTTGACACTTGGAGATAAACAACAACAAATGACGCAACCGACCAGGAGACCGAATGCACATTTGTTACAACCACTGAGAAGGAAATTCTTGGCGTAAACCTTTCCGTTATATTTATATTCCTGGCTTTTCTTGAAGTAACGCAGGTTGACCTTGTTTGCCTCCGTTGCTATACTGGAAGTTTCTCTCGAATTGGGGGTCTTCTCAGTGGTTGTAAGTTGCTAAATTTTATGAGCATTAATAATCCGCAAGGAAATAACTTCTATGTTAACTCTTATTCGAAATAGTTGTAAAAAATGAAAAATTGTCATTTTCTTATTTTTTCTCTATTTTCTTTATTTGAAGAGATATCAAAAAAATAAAAGTTCTTTCTTCATATAATAATAATAATAGTTTTTATTTGTACAATGCAAAATATAAAAAAAGATTAAGTACAGAAATATAATATGGTATACTAAGCATGTAATATGTTATCATAAAGTCCCGTGACCCAGTAGGCCTTGGATGTGTAAGGGCACGTCTTTTCTTAGAAAATTAAATGACGTTTATAATTACTTAATTAGTATGTGTCACATTAGAATTAGAATTCGACAATATGAAGCAACGTGTAAATCTTTGCCGTCAGCAAAATGGGCACCATGTTCAACAACTATTATGAATATGCTTTAACATTGGAATTTCTCGTTAATATACACGTTTATTTAGTCTGTAGCGTTTTGAAATGTGTCGATTGATTAAATAGAAATGTCATTCTGATTAATTAATTACTTTAAGAAAAGACATGCGTTCACACTTCCAAAGCCTATTGGGGTCACGAGACTTTTTGATAACATGTTACAAACCACAAGGCGAAGTTCAGAATGATGGCGAGAGTATTTGGCCATTGGATTAAACTCAAGATAAGCATTGAAAAGAATATATTAAGTTGCGAATTTTTATACAATAACAACTTCTATCTATGTTGTATCAATAACTGATTGATCAATAACTCGAATGAAGTTTGCTGTAGCAATGGCTTCCGCCCAAAAAGACGTAGGCAGGCCGGACTGAATAAGCAAACATCTTGCCATTTCCACTAAGGTCCTATTTTTACGTTCTGCGATGCCATTTTGCTCTCGGTTATTAGGTACTGTCAAACGTCGTTGAATACCAAGTTTGTCCATGAAACAATTAAATTCATTATTTAAATATTCTGTTCCATTGTCTGATTGAAGACATTTTAAGGATTTACCAGTTTGATTTTGTAATTTTGTAATTACGCACCTTTTTGAATTCATCAAGGACTCCGCTCTTTTTGTTTAAAAAACGTACCTCAGTCCATGTTGAATAGTCATCTATAAATGTGACAAAATATTTTGCTTTTCCTTTGGATTCAATACGCATTGGTCCGCAGACATCTGAATGCATTAAATCAAGTTTATTTGAACAACGTTCCGATTGCTTTGGAAATGGTGTTCGTGTCATTTTTCCTTGAATACAAACGTCGCATGTGAAGTTATTTCCAGTTTCAGTAATTTTTATTCCCTGAAATATTCCATTCCGACTTGCTTCAACCAAATCTTTGACATTTAAATGTCCCATTCGACGATGCCAAAGATGTATTTGATTTTTATTTGATGACTGCGATTTTGACTGTTGAGTTCCAATCATGCAATCTGCTCCATTTTCTGTTTCAATATAATATAATCACGGGGTGATATCTTAGATGGAGTAATAAAAGTCCGACTTATAGTTTTGCGGCCGAGCACCTATGCGCTGCTATCGCGTCCCGCCAAAATTATTTCAAATTTAAGTGTGCCTATAATACGTGTAGATGGCAGCAGACGAAAATAGCGTTCGGTAGCCTAGCAAAACGTGAACGCGAAAGCGATGTACGCCATATTTTGATTTTGTGTCATTGTCATTGTATTATGTAAATTGGTTATAGAAGCGTTTTTGTATTACTTCGCGTTTTGATTCTGTTACATGTTATTGTAATTGTGTTTATACATAGCAGTAATTGTTTAAGAGGGAAGTGCTTGAGTGCGCGTATTTCCCCGGCGCATTTTGCCTTGCTACTTGCAAACTTGGACCTGTGACTTGGACATTATTATTTATTGTTTAGTGCGTATATAGCGGAGGTGTATTATTATTAAGAAACATTGTGAAAATTCGTGTACCTACTTACTTATTTACATATAATTGAGGTGAGTATTCAAGATTTTATTTGCAACTGTATTTATATTGCATGCTTATCTGTTGAAAGTTCATACAATAAAATTGTAAAATATTATAATGCAGACAAATTCACGTTTTTCTGTAGTGCTGTAATAAATATCACTGAAATGATAAAAAAATATAAGTAAAGAAACTTATATTTTACGGCTAGTATTTATCAAAAAAAGAAAGAAATTGGAATATAAATCTTTGAAATGTTTGATATAAATATAATATTTGTAATAAATAAGCAGACTGGACAAAGCAACTATAATATTACATGCAACACGTATAAATATTATTGTTTGCTTACTTTCAAAATTTGTTTCTCTATATTTCAGTGATCAGAAGTTAATAAAAACAATGGGCTACAAGAAGTGTTGTGTGCCAGGATGTGCTGACAAAGTGTCATCTCAATATCGGTTTCCACATCCAATATCTGGAAAAGCACGGTTCCAAGTATGGCTAGATGTTATTAAAAATCCAGAGTTAGTAAGCATGTCTTTTGGAGAAATTTACGCTACCAAACGAGTTTGCAGACAACATTTTACCGAGGACTGTTTCACTGTAAATAAACGAAACCTTAACTATGGTGCAGTTCCTACAGTTACTGTATTAGGTGAGTAAAGGTAATGTTTTATTAAGAGTGAATGTTGTTGCATGTGCAATAATTGAATTTTACTCCCGAAAAAGAAAACTTCAAATTTTTATACTAAATATTTTAAGCAGCTTTATTTAGGATATTATGATTTAATAATGTAATTATATGCTAGGTGAAAAATGTCAAACTAGAATACAGAAAATTTATTATGAAAAGTAAAAGCGAAGAGTGGTAGGTAAGTCATCGTAAGAGTTGTTTTTGATAAAAAAAATTGCTATGTTCGGATTTGAAACTTATGTATGATGTAATAATTATAAATTCTGTAAAAATTGAAGGTATTACAATTTACTGTATTTCTTTAAAATAGATAAGATAATAAATACTTTAAAAATGTATGGAGAAAAGTTAACATTTATTATTAGTTAACACGTAAAGTGCCAAGCGAGTCCTAAGTGGACTCGCAGACTTATTACAGTTTCTGGCCTAACAGCACCTCCGTTGTCTTGCAGAACCGAAAAACACAGCCAATAATGGCCTGGTGGACTGGAGCATGTATTTGATCCAGTGAAAACCTAACTGTGGTCTCACTTGGCCAAATTATGTTATTTCATTGAACTAAAACATGTACATACTATTTTACAAGTGGGCTGACAGGCTCAAATTTTTTTCTTCTATTGTGGCACTTTACGTGTTTATTCATTTTATAATGAAATAATGTAATCATGTACAAAATTCAACTCAATTAAAAATTGTAGGAATACAAGAAGCTAAATCTTGGAATCATAAGGTGTCCCAAGATTATCAGCCGTCAAAGATCATGCCTGTTATGATAAATGTTGAACAGCCCACGCCCAGTACATCAACATCTATGGATTTCACTTATTGCCCTCCATCAACTGTAACAGGTATGATAATAAAAGTTTTGTGTTTCATAAGATAAGTGGATATAATAATGTAAAAATAATAAAATATTTATGTTTGAAAATGATAATTTCTTGACGGACTTAAGAAAATATGTAGGAGTAATATGTCGACATTTCAGTTGATAGTTCAATCGATTTTTTTTTACTTCAGTCTTGATAAAGTTGACAACCCAGAGTGAAACATCGACATGTACTACTACATATTTTACTTTGTCTGCCTAGATATTAACAATTTATTACATATCTCATTATTTGCAGAATATGTTTCTTCGAAAGAAATACATACACCTTTGGATAGTGAAACAATTCATAAGGACTGTGCCATACTAACAGGTAATCTTACAATAATTAGTGGAATAAAAGAAACTTTTAAATATTCACATGTTCTTGATGTTTAGTTATTTCATATATATGAATAGTTATTTCATATCACATTATTTGCAGACTATATTTCATTGAATGAAAAACTTACACCTACGGCTAGTGAAACAAACCGTGAGAATTGTACCACACCAACAGGTAATGTAATAATTAGTGCACTACAAAATATATTTAAATGTTTATATATTCAGGAAAACATTGTAAAGGTTTGCTACAACAGTTGGGAGTAACTCGTCAGACTCAACTAACACCAAAGAAAAGGACATTGTATAAGCAAATGTCGGCAATGAAGAAAAAAATGTATGAAATGAATCGAAAGAAATTGTCATTCAAGAAACGTTTATCTTTAGCTCAGAAATACAGCTATGGAGATATGGCGAAGTTTACTGCACACAATTCACCAACTGTGCAGAAATTTTTTGAATCTCAATTAAGATTAGCAGGCACTAAGCACAAAGGACGTAGATTCACGTTTCAGGAGAAAGTTTTGGCTTTGTCATTGTTCAAACATAGTGGAAAAGCCTATAAACTGTTACAACAAATATTTATTTTGCCATCACGCCGAACCCTAACAATGTTACTTAGTCATGTAAATATTACTGCAGGAAGCAACAATTTATTAATGACATATTTAACAAAAATGGTAACAAAACTGAACTACCAGGACTGCTTCTGTGTTCTTATTTTTGATTAAATACAACTATGTCCACATGTTGATTATTGCACCTCAAATGACAAAATAATAGGCTTTGAAGACTTTGGAATGAATAATAATACAAGTAAATTTGCAGATCATGCTCTTGCATTTATGGTTCGAGGAATTAAAAACTCATGGAAGCAGCCTCTTAGCTAAACCTTTTGCCAAAGTCAAACAAGTTTTATTGTTTCTAATACATACATATTTCTTCACATTATCTCACAGCATTATATTTACAGTTATTAGTCCAAAGTGTCTTATTTTTATATTTACTTTTCACATAGAAGTAAATTTTGTTTGTGTACCGTCAAGTAAATATACTTTACAGTACAATTTTACTCGTTTTAAAATGTGTTTTCTTTAGTCCCAAAGGTATTTATTTTTTGTATTAATGGTAAATCGAATGTTTTGCATTTGGTTAGTTTTATCGAATTCTATTATAATAATAATCTGTTACACTAGATATATATTAAAAATAAAATTAAAAAAAAAATGAAATGGGAAATCAGGCGACAATTTTCAAATTTCGCGCTTTTTTTTATTAGTTTCGCGGCCGAGCACCAATTTTACAGCGCCATTAATATGGCTTCACTTTTGTACATTAAGTTACCTATCTTCTCTTATATATGATCTGTGAATATAATCCATCTCTGAGTTTGGCAGTCAATATAACATCGTTATTATCGTTGACAACTGTTGCCTTTTCTTTTCCGAAAATAACGCGATAACCTTTATCAGTTATCTTACCAACCGATAATAAATTCGTACGCAAATCCGGAACATATAACGTGTCAGTTAGACTGACATTTTTAAATTCTTGTCTGTCACTTATTGTTAGGCATACTTTTCCGCGCGCTTGAATGTTTGTAGACGCTTTATTAGCTAAATATAGTTTTTCAGTGTTCATAGCACTAATGTTTTCAAAATCCTCTTTGTCCTTATACAAATGTGATGAGCACCCACTGTCTAAACACCATATCCTGTCCCGATTGACATATGCAGCCTGATTCAGGCTGTGAGTGATTTCTTCATTTTTGGTAGAATTACCATAAAATATATAGTTATAGCACTATTTGCACTTTGTTCATTTTTCTTTTGCTTCCAAGAACATTCCGACGCCTTATGTCCAACCTTTCGGCAACGGTGACACTTAAATTTAAATTCATATCTGTTGTCCGGTTTATTTTCAGCATATTTATTCTTCTGATATCGGTTTTTGTTTCCAAATTTTCCCGCGATCATAGCATTTGTAGTGTCACTTTGACTTTCATTTTTGCGCGCATTATCTTCTTCTATTATTTTGATACGCAAAGTTTCTGGTGTTGGTAATTCATCCCTCGACTCAATTGCACAACGAAAATTTTCAAAATTCGATGGAAGACTATACAATAACAATATCGCCAGTAATTCTGCGTTAATGTCTATATCCATTTCACTAAGTTTATCGACTAAATCAAAAAACTTATGAAGATGCTTACGAACGTCTTCGCCTTCGTGCATTCGATGAAGTATTAACTGTTTGAGTAGTGTGGTTTTCCGTGCAGGTCCTCTTGATTGATAAATACTTTCCAATTTCATCCACACGTCATGAGATGTCACACATCCTTTGATTTGTTTTAATTCCGAGGAACTGATTAAAAGCAGTATGTCCGATTTGGCCTTCCGATCATTCGCAATCCACAAATCGTGTGTTTGTTGTGATAATGCATCACCTTCCACAATCTCTGGTTTTATCTTCGTGCCATTCACGTATTCCCATGCATCATTCTTTATCAACAAAGCTTCCATATGTATTTTCCACGTATCATAATTTTCACGATTCAAGGCTTCCACCCTTGCGGTTGCCAATGTGTTCATTTTAATACGGTAATGGAATTCAAATTTCGAACTGATGTAAGGTAAGGTTTTGACACTTTAAGTTTCTAACTTTTCACTTACTTTTCTTTGCACAATGCTTTCCTATGAGGGTTTCTGGGCCCATAACCTGATGGCGAGAGTATTTGGCCAGTGGATTAAACTCAAGATAAGCATTGAAAAGAATATATTAAGTTGCGAATTTTTATACAATAACAACTTCTATCTATGTTGTATCAATAACTGATTACTTGATAATCGCCTACTATATGAATGTCTTAACAGCGTAACGATAACTCCAACACAGAATATTGGGAATACCCATCTGTTTTTAAACTTAACCTGGATTGCTAAAATTTAACTAAATTCGTGTAATTGCCTACATCTAATTAATACTACAGAGATTTCTATTCAGAAAGATGATAAATAGAATATTTAAATAAACTTAATAAACTAAAACACATACTGCGGTGTACCCAAATAATTATTTAGTAACAGGAGGAGTAAAGGATACAGATTTACAATAGTTTATAGCATTGCCAGTATTAAATAACAGAAGTAGTAAAACAGGAATAAAAAGAGCAAATTTAAAGAGAATAGTTTACAATAGTTTAAAGCCTTACCAGTAAGTGTACTTACGAAACTTGGCTTAAGTACATTTTGTTTAGTTTTTGCTTGAAATTAGCTAATTCTCATTTCTTTAAATCTTTATGTAAACAATTATATTTACTATAAATACCAAATGAGAAGGACCTCATATAAATAAGGTCATTCTATGCGGTGGCAGTGAAATCAAACCGCGGAATCTTGTAGTGACATTATGTACATCTGATCTAAATCGAATTTTATTATATAAGTAGGGTGATGTTTTATGCAACATTATTTTATGAAACAATGTCAAGGTATGTAGTTCCCGCCGATTTGACATATTTAACCAACCAATGTCATTCAATTTATGTGAAATATGCGAGTATTTTTTTTATTCCGTAAATACACCGCAAGTAGGGGTTTTGTACTTTTTTGATACGATTAAGTGTATATAAATCAGAAGCTAAATGATAGATAGGAGAACAATAAGAAAACTGGGATAGAACAAATGCTTTACATAGTTGTTTTTTTTTGTTTCGATATTGAAAACACCTCGATATGGAAATAATTTTCTTAAATTCATATATGCGTTAATAATGTATTTTGAAATTTGATCCCTCTAACGGAAGCTATTGTCTAATGTCAGCCCTAATTAAGAGTTTAAGATTAAGAGTTAAACAATGTTTACTAGCAATTCTATGTAACGTATCCAAGTCACTATTTATGAGTGAAACAGCTAGATGCCAATCAGTCGGATTAAAAGAATGACACAATTGTCTATCGTCTGCATAAATATGTGCATTACAAGTTTTAATGTTTTGTAAAAACTGTGAGGTGTAGATAGAAAATAACAACGGTCCTAATACTGATCCTTGAGGTACACCCTGGATAACAGCAAGCGGATTGGAATTAAGTGTGTCGATAACAACTGCCTTCGGTCAGATAAGTAGGATTTAATTAATTCGACAGATTCTCCAGTGATGCCTATATGTTGCAGCAAGGAACACAGTATATTGTGATGTACCGTGTCGAATGCCTTAGTGAAATCCAACAAGACGAGAGCTGTTAATTGCTGATTATCAGTGGCCCTTAGTATGTCGTCTGTTACATTAAGCAAGGCTGTAGTACAACTATAGCCTGCCCTAAATCCAGACTGAATGTTGGGTAAAATTTCAGTATTTTCAATACATTTAATAAGCTGTGTTTGGATAGTTCTTACAAATATTTTGGATAACGTGGGTAAAATGCTTATAGGTCTTAAGTCATTTACAGATACCGGATTCTTGATTTTAGGCAAAGGCCGAACTAGAGCATATTTCCAGCAATGGGGTACATAATGGTCAATAATACAAGAATTAATGTGAGTAATGTATGGAATTATTAATGGGCAGTAAAATTTTATCATTGTAATATTAATACCATCATATCCAGTTGCTGTAGAATTTATATTTTTTATAATATTGTAAATGAACTCAATATCTACAATTTGAAAAGTAAAATTTCAGTTAGATTCTAAATTATTCACTTCATAAAACGCCGAGGTTTGATTATTCATATTACCAGTACTACCAAGAAAATATTTATTTATTTCTCTACATCCACTAGATGCGCAGATATTTTGCAACAACGGTTTCTGCCAAAACCAAGAAGATCTATAAAATTTTTCCATAGCATCCTGCTATTATTGCCTTCTTTAGTAATGTGATTAAAGAAAGCTTTCTTTTCAAGTTTAAGGCAAGTTGTTGCAAGATTTCTTAAAGACTTGTAATAGTCCCAGTCAGTTTTACATTTCATCCTACGATACTTATCTTTTGCTCTATTTCTCAAGCGGATAAGTCGCTTTTGATTATCCGTCAACCAAGGAGCCCAATTTTTTGTAAAACGTCGCATGATGAGAGGAGCATGTTTGTTAAATAAATTTGTTAAAATTTGAGTGTTAAAAAATTCAATTTTTTCTTCGACATTATCAAGCCAAAATATAAACTGAAATGGTATGGAACACAAATCGTATTGAAAATCTTCCCAGTTAACATTTTTATAATTGCGACAAGTGCGATAGATTGGCAACCTCACGGGTTTTGATACAGGAAATTTACAAAATACTGCGTCATGATTAGAGAAATCACAGTTAATCGTACCGCTATCAATGATTTCAGTATCATCCGCTGTACATATTAGATCAATTAAAGTACCGTATGATTTTTAAAATTTTAGATCAAGGGAGGCCGTGAAAGCAAAACGTATGGCGTAAATTAGCAAACACAACAGTTTATTCAAAATGATATTTACAAAACTTCAAAATGCATTCATAATTGAACGATATTTTCCCAGTGGTGTTAACCAAAACGTACGTATGAGTTAATTTAAGCTGTATGTTTTCCCTTTCACGGCTTCCCTTGACCTAAAATTTTAAAAATCATACGGTAGCACTCGTAAAAGTTAAGCGAGTTGGGTGTTTAATAAGTTGTATAAAATTGATAGAATCTAAAGCCCAATTGACATATACAAGAAAACTTGTAAAGTTACTTTGAAAGCTTTCTTGAAAAGTCCTTGTACACTAACAAGTTTTTATCCTTTTACTCTATCTTGAATAAAAGCGCTAAAAGAACATGCACGTTAACCAACCTTCTAGCCATAATAAATTTGTTTTGCTAAAAATTTGAGGAGTGGATTATTGCAGTGCTGCAATATAATCTTTCATTTTTTAATATTTAACTAAATTCTTACTTAAAAGTAACCTCCAAAAATAACTATTGTAATCGTAATGTCACGTATAAGACACTATGTATTGCTAGGTTGGTAAAACAAATTTTAAGGAACTACGCAGGCGCGACTTGTAACTTGCAGATCAGCTTGTAAGGAATATGCAACATGTGCCAGTTTTTCTTGTAAAGTTGAGACTTTTAAAGTCTGACTTGTAAATTGCAGCGAACTCTTTCTAGCGCATTCTAAATTTACGAGAGAACAAACTTCTACAAGTTTTTCTTGTACATGTCAATTGGGCTTAAAAATGTCGAAAATAAATTGTAAAAGCATTAGTAGGTTTAAGGAAATCAATATTGAAGTCGCCACAACAAAAAATTTGTTCAAAATAAGGCAGGACAATTCCGAAAGATTCTTCTAAATAATTCATTTACAAAAAGGCTGTAATCAGTACTAGGGGGTTTATAAGCAGCACCCACTATAAAATTAGTTCCAGCGTACTGTAAAGAAAACCAAATTTGCTCTATAGCATTATTTGTTGGGGTGATTTTATAATTAAAGATATTTCTAAAATATACAGCAATACCACCACCTCGACTACATTTGTCCCTTCTCAGAACATTAAAACCATTTACTAACACATCTATTTCATTTTTATGCAGAAAATCAGTTAAATTATGCATTTTAGGTAGCAAAGACCTAACATTAATACAAACAAGATGCAAATTCAACATAGTAAAAAAGAAAAATATGTATATATATAAATTTAAATTACTCTATGGTCTATGCATTCATACTCAAAGCATATTAAATTAATAAAATTAAATTAATACTCCACCTGTAAATCATATAGAAAGTATATCCTAATCTTAAATCAAAAAGCAGCGTGCAAGACAATAAAGCAAAAAGTTGACTAAAAGAAACGCGCGTTTATGGCAACAGAATAGACAGAAAAGGCGACACTGCTGCGGTTCATTCAGCGAAGCGAGAAGATTATTATAGTTGATGATGGAATTAAATTTAATAATTTTACCCTGATATTTAAAGAAAATGTTTCCATTAGATGTAAATACGCTGGCACTTCCAAATCGAGAAGCTAGGTTTTTGACCCATGAAATTCGTTGTTTAGTGATATCCTCACGTATAACAATCCGTGTTCCTTTAAGCTTCTTTTTTGAATAAAAAACTGCATTTCTAACATTTCTTCGGCAGAATTTTATAATAATAGGTCTATTCCTATAGGTATATTCATATTATTTCATATTTAATCTAGTTTGTAATTTTTTATTTTGTCATATATTTACACCGTTGAATGAATTATATTTTCATCGATGTATATTTTTATCTTACTAAAGACTAAACGTCTAAAAAATGTTTATGTTCCGATAATAATAAATAAACTGATCGGCGCCACCTCTGATTACTAGATATTTATTCAACGTTTTTTTTTTTAAACAACAACATAATATTTGTGATGGGCTGATTTAATTGGAAATCTGCACAAAATGCGTTTAAAATTATAAATGTACCGTTGCGGATTGTAGGCTGAACTTAAAATTTGTTTCTCGTTACTTTTATTTACATCGCAGGGATCTTACTAAAGACTAAACTTCTAAAATGTTTATATTCTGATAATAAATTATGATAAATAAATCGCCACCTCTGATACTTATTCAACGTTTTTGCGTTTAAAATTAAAAATCTTATTGATTGTTTGTTTTTTATTTACTTCTCGGGAATAGAGCTCAGTTGTTTATCATAAAGTCTGCTTGCGCACAACACGTTGAAACACGTTAGTTAGACACACCCATCCCTTCGGTATACATAGTTACAGAGATGCCCATAAGAGACATCGAAATTGATCCATCCTGTACATATTTATTGACTAAAAACAAATAAAATATGATTATTCAAATAACACTCCGTCCATATTAGCACCTGACAGTGTTAATGTCTTACAACTGTACTGAACTCCTAATATTCCGTAATTCAATTTTTTTTTCTAGGATGTTGGAATTTGATATATCTCCCTAATTTGAAATAGGAATCATTTTATCTCACTAAATTTTTCTCCTAAATTCAAAAGGAAGACCACTTTACCTACATAGATTTTACTTCTTCTTGTGTTAATTCCGCCACTTTGAAGACTTTCGGCATCAAATTTGACACAAATTCATTTCACGGCAAGCAGACTTGAACTGCAGAACATGAAATCTTAATTCAAAAATTTTTGGTCCATTATACGTATTGTAAACTCAATCCGGGGACATACTGTATATGTAAGACACGACTTTAAGAAAAACACAGAAAAACGTAATTAATCATTTAATGACGTGAAGTAATTTACGGGTTCACTAGATTGATCCTCTATTTTACAAAAAGAAAGTATTCGCACCCGCCAAACAGCTGTACTTAACTTTACGGTTTATCAGGAAATCCGTCAAAGCGACAAGTGTGTGAACGGTCAATGATCAACTACCGTAGTGTCAACTTCAGCGTTTCAGGGCGTCGACCGTCAACATTAGATTACGACTGGAATTCTGGAAAACGCACACAACTCCATACAAGGGCTCTCTCTCAACTTTAACATTATTCCCCGACACTAAGGCCTGATGTAGGTTGTGCAATGAGAACTAAGGGAAAACGCACGAAGTCCTCGCCTCACAGTTCACTGCGGGAAAACACACCCAGTACATTTCATTCATTAATCATACTAGCATTCCCCGGCTAGGATAACCATAGCCCGCTGTAGGTGGTGCAATGGGAAAACGCACACTGTAGCCTTCAGGAATGTTTTGACTATGTAACTGTACGACTGTAGGTTGTGCAATGAGAAGTAAGGGAAAACGCACGAAGTCCTCGCCTCACAGTTCACTGGGGGAAAACGCACCCATGCTTCTCAACTATTATTTTAAATATGTATACAAAGCAATGACACACAAATAGCCGCAAAATCGACCGTTGGATATTTTATTTTCCGCGAGAAAGTATATCAATATAACAGCTGTAGTTCTTGCCAAATGAAATTGTAATTAAATTGATTTGTTTAATTGGCAGTATTAGAGAAATAGAATATCTCTGATGAGGCCCAATCAGGCTGAAATAATTCACGTGATTTATAAGATATTCTATTTCTCTAATACTGCCAATTAAACAAATCAATTTAATTATATCAATATAGATATAAATTTCATTTTGTTTAGGTAAAATAAGTTCTTTATTGGTGGATATTAAATTGATGCATTCTTGACAAGATAGTTTTGGCAAAATTTTAAATATTATATATTGTATACAGGGTGAGTTATTAAGCGCACTTTCTTCCATAGCTCATTTACAGAACGAGATAGAATTTTTTTCTTCTACAAGGACATTCTACCTATTGAGCACTATAACCTAAAATTATTTTGGTACATACAGAGTGATACGTAAAGTAATGGCAGCATGTAGCAGGATTTTTTTAAATGGAACACCCTGTGTATTTTCTTATAGAAAGACATAACAATCGATCCTCTAAACAGTTGCGCATAAAATATTTATATTTATTTAACCAACTAAGAGTAAATTAATATTTTATTAAAAACGGTCTGATTTTCAACTTCTCTTGAAATACTAACTGTTAACGTATTGTTTATCGTACGGCAATAAAAATCGGTAGTGTTAAAAATTAAAGAATAAGGAATAACCTAGACATAAATTCATTTAGTTTCATTTGTTTTTTCAAATGTTCAAGCCTGTGTAATTGTGAGAGTTTCAAACTGCCGTTATTCAATTTTTTTAAATGCAACCCCCCCTATCTCTTTTCACGAATAGATAGTGTTCATGGTCGTCTTCAATTTTGTTATGGGTTTTCTGCATCTAATCCTTACAGTTTTTTTTGCTATAATAAATATTTTACATTTTTACTCTGAAATCAATATTAAAAAGTTATTTAATGTACCGTATTTTAATTTCTTTAAGACAACACCATAAAACAGATGGATAATATCAAGTTTACAATTGATTACAGACTCTTATTACATTACAATCATCGTATTTTTGTTATAATACAGTTCTTTTATTTTGTTTTAATTAAGAATGCTTTAAAATTGATTCTAGGTAGTTCCCAAGCTTCAGTTGTCTTAACTAACATTTGATTTAATAAAATCGGAATACTTGAACAAAAGAAATTCGCCAATTTTCATTTATTCGTTAGATTATTAATTTATTATTTGTATATTTTTACAATAATTTTTACATTAAGGTAATTATTTACAAACACTGATGTTTTCTTTTGTTGTAAACCACATAGAATAAATTTTAAGACATTGTTAATTACAACAAAGTGAAAGAACTGTATTACAATAAAAATACGATAATTATAATGAAATAAGAGTCTGTAATCAATTGTAAACTTGATATTTTCCATCTGTTTTATGAAATAGAGGGCGCTGTCTTAAAGAAATTAAAATACGGTACGTTAAATAACTTTTTAATATTGGATTTTAGAGTAAAAATGAAAAAAATTATTATAGCAAAAAAACCGTAAGGATTAGATGCAGAAAACCTATAACAGAATTGAAGAGGAACATGAATACTATCTACTCGTGAAAAGAGATAGGGGGGTTGCATTTAAAAAAATTGAATAACGGCAGTTTGAAAATCTGACAATTACACAGGCTTGAACACTTGAGAAAACAAATGAAACTAAATGAATTTATATCTGGGTTATTCCCTATACTTTAATTTATAACTCTACCTATTTTTATTGCTGTACGATAAACAATTCGTTTACAATCAGTATTTTAGGAGAAGTTGAAAATCGGATCGTTTTCAATAAAATAATAATTTACTCTTAATTGGTTAAATAAATATAAATATTTTATATGCTGCTGTTTAGAGGTTCGAGTGTTATATCTTTCTATAGGAAAATACACAGGGTGTTACATTTAAAAAAATCCTGCTACATGCTGCCATTATTTTACGTAACACTCTGTATGCATCAAAATAATTTTAGGTTATAGTATTCAATAGGTAGAATGTCCTTGTAAAAGAAAAAAATTCTATCTCGTAATATAAATGAGCTACGGAAGAAAGGGCGCTTAATAACTCACCCTGTATGTAGCCCGATATACGAGTCATTAAATTAATTTCTTCTTGTGTTGTAGTAATTTCAAAACATCTATTGCTAATTTAAAATTAGTGAAAAAATTATCCTACAAAACAGAAATTAAATACAACGGCAAGAGCAATATCCGCGACCCGTCCTCTCACGCGGCTAGAAAGCGACTGTGAAGACTTCGAGTTTAGAAAAGAGCGACTTAGAGATTTGCTGCGGATTTTAGGATGTACACGGCCTATTACCTCTAGTCGGCAATGCCAGAACCGAAACGTAACATTCATTGCCCGGATAATGTGAATACAGTTGAAAACCAATTTTTAGTAGTTATGTAGTTATTGTATCTACGTACCATCGCCGGCACTAAAAGCAAGACGAAAAGCAATAAACTCGTTCGAAAATGAACTTACACAGTGCTACTTACGGCCGTGGCCTTGGTATTGCGTTAAGTGCCGGCTAGTATACATCACTCGTTTAGATTGAAAAAGGAACATCTTTATAGAATGTTTGTAAAGCAGAGCAGGGTACGGAAATTTCCTTACATGTACGGATTTCATGCAGACTGGATACGGAGTCAAAGATCATTCCGTACGGATTTTTCTTATATTTACATTTTAATGAAAAAAAGTCATATTTTTTGTGTTTCTAATATATCGTTTAGTAACTTTGGCTGTTCGGCAGTAATAAATTATAATTTTTTTAACGTAGGAGTAGAAGTATTGTCTGTTTCAAAATCAAAAAACCACCAACCTCGCAATTTACCCCGTGGATACAACCGGCAACGCTGCTGCATGTACCTGCTAGTGACAAATTTAGGGGAAAGAAAATTTCAACTCCACAATTTAAAAGATTTCTTGTTTTCGCGATATCATAAGATTTAGGGCAAATTAAGTGTTTCATGATATTTCAAATTTTGACGCAAAATTACTGACGCGCATAAACTATAACGACAATGTGAAGTACCAACTATAATATATCTGGGAATTTTATTTTTTGGCAACATAATTCAACACAACATTCAACAGGTTCTGGTTTTTTAATTTTGAAACGGACAATAGAGTAGTGGAATGGCAACACTGTGAAATACCACTTCACCGGTTCGCGGTTAGTTCGTTATTGTGCAATCCAAGTATAGTTATCACTGTTATCAGAGTAGTTATGTAGGTACGATAGGTACTTTTTTCGGTAATCCTGCACTTTAGTGTACCCAAAATGCACAGGCGTTAAATGTGCGTAGCGATACGCTGAAAATTGAGCGCCAATTCAATTTTCTTTTCATTGTTGTCAAGTTGTTCCATTAATGACGGGTGCAAAATTACAATCTATAGCTTTTTGCAGATGTAAAAGACGGCATTGTAATATTATTACATAGAACTAGTGTTTAGTTTTAGAAGTATGTATTATTACAACGCCAGTAAGTAACAGGTTGTAATTTTGCACAATGGAAATAAATTTGAATTGGCGGTCAGTTCTCAGCGAATCTCAACGCACATTTAACGTATGCGCACTTTGTGTGCACTAAAGTGCAGGATTACCCTTTTTCCTTTTACTTTTACTTGTAAGAAAATTACGTACGGTATTAATTTTTAAAATACGGAAATTTGCCTCGTAAATTACGGAATTGCGCTTTTTAAGAAATGGTAACACTGTTGTAAAGTAACATTTACTACTTATTACTTGGCTTGAAAGTATTGATGTGTTTCATACGGATAAAATCAATGACGTGCGTAAAAAGATTCATTTAACAAACTGTATTTTATGACTTATCACTTGAGAGATGCGGAAAATGGTTATCACCTCCCATTACCTTTACATGCAGTAGTAGCGCGGTCCTCATTCGAGCCACAGTATAAAGATTACACAGTAGCGCGACTCTCATGAAAATATTCAATTCGCGCATAACATCCCGCGCAAGGTCTGAGTCACAATCTCGGGATGCAGAGCATTTACGGCTCTGGTGCCGAATGGATCTTTATAATTATGTTAATACACATTATTTATGGCTTGTTTTTTTTACCACGTCCACTAAACACTACAATCCGGCCCTGGTGTGTGAGCACCACAATTTACAACAAAATCGCTCACACTTAAAGCAGAACAAACAGTTCGACACATCCCCTTTAATCTACTCGAGGTCAATGAAAATCCAGTAAAGAGATCAAAGTGCCGACAAGCGAGTTGCGCTACTGTATTCTTTATACTGATTTTATATTGAAGAGACTTTATATTGAAGAGGATCGTTTGAGTTTGAAATTACACTTGCAGGCGCATAAAAAGCTGTTGTTTTGTAGGCGTATAATTTTGTTAACTGCAAAACACAAATCTTGCCCAAGAAAATTTAAAAACACTACATACTTATGGAAGTACAATTGTACTTGTGTTAGAGTCGGATACCTAAAAATTATTCTCAACTTTTTCAGCGCGATTTTTTATAAGCATTCAAATTCTTGTAAAATTTCATTGCAGTGATTCACTTTTCAAGCCGAATATTAAGGCAGAGTAATTGAATAAAGCATACCTATGTATTAAAAATCAAGGGTAATAATTTATTAAAGAAACATTTTAAATAAATCAAAAATAAAATTCATACTTTCAGCGTAAAACTGAACCGTGCGATATTTTTAAATCGCGGTTAGTGGCTACGTTGTTTCATCGAACGCACGGTTCGAGCGAACGGCACTGGGAACTCGATTTGTGATTGTGGAGGGAGGTGTTTCGTGACGTTTCAACATTTTTAGCATTTCTCTACTTATGACATTTGTTAAGCATCGATTACACGAAGCTAGTTTACTGGCTGCTAGTTAGATAGTTTACTAGCGGATAGTAAAGCATCAGGAGTTAAATTTTCAGATAGCTACTACAATTACACGTAGTTTACTATTCGCCAGTAAACTATCTAACTAGCAGCCAGTAAACTAGCTTCGTGTAATCGACGCTTTATGTTCGGCAAATCACGTGATGCAAGCACGGAGTAAAAAGTGGAATTACCGAATTCTGCAAGTTCTTTTAATAAGAAACATGAGGTTATGATGTACCATCGTGATCATAAAAATCGACTACAGCGAAGTAAAATCTACACTTCCATTTTCCAAAAATTTAGTTGTGTAACATTAGGTTTGAGACCATTTGTCATGTATTTGTCAACCTATAAACTCTCTATCTGTCGAACGACTGCGAAACGTTAAGTGTTTATGCGCCATTTAGTGTCCGGTTAAAAGAGTTTGTGATACAATTTTCATCGGACAAGAACCAGCTTTAATTATAAAATCTCTAATTAAAGCTGGTTCTTGTCTTGCGCCATTTAGTGTCCGTTTAAAAGAGTTTGTGATATAAAATCTCATCCATCTCATTCGATTCCAAAGAAGTAAATATTCTCTATGATTACCAGTGAGAGGACTTGCGAAGTTTTTCCGGTTCCATCCAGTTTGATACAGCGGCAGTCCTGGTGGGGAACTTACATTGCATACTTACATATGCGATCGTTAATCAGAGCACCGGGCAGTATGCCGGGCAGTCTGATATAGCCAAAATACGAATACAATTTTATTGTAAATTCTAGAAGATAACAATTGTTTTAAAACAGTTTAAATTTAAAAACGATAACTTTAATTAAACACTTATTTTTTGTAGTATGATAATGAAAAGTACTTCCTAATTATTAATTTGTGTAATCTAGCTATCTGTTTCGATAAGTAACATTATCTTTATTAGGCAACTAACGTCTAGAAATTGAATAAAATTTTGAAAACACCATCGTTGGAAGGAAGAAAAAGGAATACTGTATTCCACTTATTTATTATTACCGTGAATATATCTTATTCTGAAACATGCAAAATACACGTATCCGTTTGTTGCTAGAGTAACGTAATAATTAAATGACAGCAATGTATTAAAGCGTGTATTTTATTTTGAAACATAATATTTTGTTCCATTACTTTTATTTCTCCTACGGGCAAGTTCGCGTTTACATTCGGAGTACGCTCTGATTAAAAGTGTGAGGGAGAGCGACTGCGTTTCACTGCATGTAAATTGTAAGATAAGAGCGAGAAAAAGAAAATAAATCCAAAATAAAATACACGCTTCAATACATTGCTGTCATTTAATAATTACTTTACTCTAGCAACAAACTTATGTGTGTGTTTTGCATGTTTCAGAATAAGATACATTCACGGTATAAATTTTGCGATTAAATATAAAGTTAACAGTACTTTATTAATGTCAATTATTATATTATGTCAATTATTGCTATACAAACATATGTATATCATACATATATTACTTACAATAAACCAACAATCTTTAATGAAGCAGTTTTGCAGTAATGAACAATTTTTAATGAAGCAGCCAGTCAACCAGTACAAAATTGTGAATCACCTCGATTTGATGAGCGCACTATTTCTTTGACTCGCCGATTGTTCATTATTGCAAGTCGCGCAACGCTGGAAAATATGCTGGGTCGTGTGGACATTCTATGTATTTACAACATCTCACCGCTTCGTTGCAATAGTAAACCGTAAAAATTCCGCCCGTCCTCTGACTGATGATTACTAATACTAACAGCAAATTCAGTTGCAATTGCTCGAATACTGATCTCGTCTTGCAATCGCGTTTGAATTATTGCCTTCTGAATTGCTTTTAATTGGGGTATTTTTATTTAATTTGTCAAAATAATATTAATGTCAAAATGACAGAAGTTCATTTTAAAGCATGCTTCAATTAACTAAAATTTCGAGTGTAGTCGGTTTTTCAGATTGATGGTATGGTATAGGTATATTTAAGTTTCAAGCAAGGCTGGTTCATAACCGTAACTAATAATTCACGGCCAACTACGAGGAGAAATTCAAAAAAGGCACGTTGTTTAACACACCATCTACGGTAAAAGAAATGCGCATAAATTTCAATTTTATGTGAAAATAAAATATAATGTGCGTATTTTTCTATGTGGGCATTTTTCTGGGTGAGCATTTTTTGGTGTGAGCAATTTTCTGTGTGCGCAATTTTCTCTGTGGGCATTTTTCAGTGTGGGTAATTTTCCATGTGCGCAATTTTCTATGTGAGCATTTTTCGGTGTGAGCAATTTTCCGTGTACGCATTTTTCCATGTGGGCATTTTCCGGTGTGCGCAATTTTCGTTGTGCGCTTTTTTCTTGTCCGCATTTTTCGCCGTGGGCTTTTTTTTGTGCGCAATTTTCGTGTGCGCTTTTTTCGTGTACGCTTTTTTTTGGTGTGCCTTTTTAAAAATTTCTCCTCGTAGTTGGCTGTGAATTATTACACAGCCCAACACACATTTTGGTGCCTGGGATTTTGCAAGTGTTTTTAGGTAATTTTGTGGTGCAGAATTGAAAAATGCCGTCAGATTTGGTCTAACAGGTCTAGTTTCCGAGATACGACATATTCACCCTAGTTACTACGTTTCGCATAAACGTTCTAATTTTTTAGATAATAGGGAGTTTTTGGAAACCTACTTTAAATTAAAAGTACTAATTGCCGTGTCCGAGTGTTTTTGCAATCAGAAAATATTTTAGGAAATATTTAGGGTATTCCAAACTTCTTGTCCACAATGTATATTCCACTACAATCGTTCCAAAGTCGCTCAGAATATTCCCGTCTAGCAGCGTTGACAGATTTTATCAAATTTCCATAAATTAGGAAAAACGTAGGTAAATATGTTAACGTCGCAGCCCTAAATGGTTTATAACAATGGGTTGAATGGTAAAAATGTTTTTAAGTTAGTGGTGTTGTATCTCAAAAAGTATAGCTGATAGAAAAAAACTGATTTCATTTTTGGAATCAGCACACCAAGTACAGTCAACATCAGGTCTAATATTCCAGGCACCAGACTAAAATTTTTTATTTGTAGGGCTGTGTTAGTTGTGAACTAGCCTTGCTTGAAACTTAAATTGACATACATTATAATCTCATGTTTTTTATTAAAAGAAATTTCTGAATTCGATAATTCTACTCTTTACTCTATGCTTATATCACGTATATTCACGTACGTGAATTGCCGAACTTAAAAAATGTCATAAGTCAAAGTCATAAAATACGATTTGTTAAATGAATCTTTTTACGCACGTATGAAACACATCAATACTCTCAAGCCACGTAATAAATAGTAAATGTTACTTTACAAATATTCATATAAAGACGTTCCTTTTTCAATCTGAATGGGTGATGTATACTCGCCGGCACTTAAAACGAAACGCAATACTAAGGCCACAGCCGTAAGTAGCACTGTCTAAGGTTCATTTTCGAACGAGTTTATTGTTTCGCTTCTAGTGCCGGCGATGGTACGTAGATATACAGTTCTTCCGCTCGATCTTTGCAGTCAAGTCACACTTTACCGATTCGAGAAACGAAATCAACATATTCTTTTATCATTATCTAATACGTATGTTAAAACAATGATAGAATTTATAAATTTGTCATTTTGAGTCGATAATTTTCTGACGTAACTGCAAAGATCGAGCGAAAGAACTGTAGATACACAAATCTACATATAAAAATTGGTTTTCAGCTGGATTCACATTATCGGGCAATGAGAGTTACATTTCGGTTCCGGCAAATTTTTATCACACGTACTCGTATTGAGTACCGCATAAACGGTTGCTGCATGAACGGATACGCTCCGCTAGATATGAAAGCAATCATTGAAACACATAAGAAAATATTTATCGAAGACCGAAACGTAACGTGCGTGAAACAAACATTGCCTGATATGTGAATCAAGCTTTACTATAGTCTGTTTTTAAACTAGGAGGAGCAACAGTTTTTGGAGGGCAAAATTCCAATTACTCCTCCTAGTTTAAAAACAAACTATAGTCACAGTTTTGTCGACGTGCGTAAAAAGATCCATTTTACAAACTTAACATTTTATTAGTTTAAAAGTGGGATTATGCTGTTTCATACGGCAGATCGAATGGTCGGAATTTGGCAATTTCTATCAATATACTGGGTGTTTCAGTGAAGGTGCACCAAACGCGGTGTATCGGTAGATACCGAGAAAAGAAATAAAAGTTTCCTTAAAATTTTTTTTTTAACGAACATGTTTTGAGAAAACAGAAGGGTAAGGAGAGTCGCATATTTTTAAAACGCACGGTAGATGAGGACGAACGGCATCCTTAACCTGCCTTAACCTTTCGCTTGCCTTTTTGGAGTGGTGTGCCATTCGTAATGGTCCGTTTTCACGCTCAAGCAATTTGCGCAAATGTGCTTGTGCACACAAGGAAGTCGTTGCATGAAAACGTATTTTTTTGCTTGCACAAGCTAAAAAGGTTGGCAAACTGCATGCATTGGCGCAAGCAAATTTGTATGCGCAAATGCTTGCACAAATCCATTAATCCATAAAACGATTTAAATCGCGCAGAGATTGATATTGCTACATTTCTAAAAAAAATTACTTCAAATAATGCAAATTTCAACTTGCTCCGATTGCAAAATTGTATTAAGATATTTTGTTCCAAATAATGTAAGAAAAGTGTCCCCTGAGTTTGGTGCATCATCACTGAAACAACCAGTATAGTTTATTATCTATTATATGTTATATTATACTCTCGATATCTTAGGAGCGCAGTTTTTTCATATTCATATTTTTCAAAGAATCTAACAAAGAAAGTGACCACCGATGTTGAATGTTAACAATTTTAAACAAACAGAAAAATTTGAGTAATAGTGTCAAATATAAGAAAAGAGAAAACTGATGGGACATATTTTGAACAGAGGGGTTCATAATTAAAGAAAAAGGATTTTTAAAATCGTTTCAACTAAGAAATGTAAAAAAAAATAGTAGCAGCAATTTTATATCCACGAAACGCCAAGTCTACTCAGGATGCAGTTGATTTGATTTCAGCTTTTCTGAACGTTTAATATAATTGTGAATATGTGAGATTAAAAAGGGTCCAAGTTCAGATTGTATGTCTATTATTTTGGTAAAATTTAAATAACGTTTTGATCTGGTTATGTGATCTAAACACAAAGAAATTTAATATAGTAACAGGTGAAACAAAAAATTTACATATTAAGAAAAACAACTTTCAAAAACCTTTTTTCTTCAATTTCTCATAATCATTCGAGCAGGACTTGGGCCCCTTTTAATCTCACATATTCAATTCTCAGGATTAAAAAGAAATTACATAAACAAATAACTAGAATCATTATCCTCTAATGTTATTGTTTCATTCTAAATTGGAATTAGAAGTGGCAGTGTTATTTTCTTTTTTCCGGAAACTTTCAGTGGTTCCCAACCTTTTTTAATCGCGACCCTTTTAGTATGCATAGTATGATAGGATGCATACGCCGACCATTAAATTTTTTATTTTAAAACCGACCCCCTTTTGGGTCGCGACCCACCGGTTGGGAACCACTGTTCTAGACGTACCATATTTGAGGGTTGTACCCACGGTAATTGAATACTAACGGTGGCACCATTCCCGCAAGTGAGATAGCGAACCATTATGTCACCCCATACCCGCTTCTCCTTTTACACAATTATTATTTACCAATATTAACTGTCACGGTTGACAGTTGTATTAGAGGGAGAAGCGGGTATGCGATGACGTAACGGTTCTCTATCTCACTTGAATGCTGCCTAGTAGCATTCCTTTCACAAACTAGAACAGTTCTGAACAGCACAGAACAGTTCAATGTACAATCGCAATCATAATTCATGACATAACTCTCATAGAAAAACTTATTTTATTTGTGGTTTCCAAACAAAAAATAATTTACGACATCCCGGATTCACTTTTGAGTATTAGTAAGATTTGGATGTATTCGACATTCATAGTTTTGAAGGATGTTCTATAAGCTTTCTGTAAACGTTATTACTTATGATTGTACGTGCTGTACGGAGCTTGAAGCTCTTGAAAGGAATGCTACTACTATTAATATTCAATTCACCGTGGGTTGTAAAGAAAAATTTCAAGGAAGATCTGAGACTGTTATTTGAGGCAGTTCAAACAAAAATTAATGGGGAACGTTTGCATGAGCGTTTAAAACTCTCCAAATACGGACTCAGAAATATGTAACAGTTATTTTTTATACAAGATGACAAAATTCAAATTTATTTTTATTTATAAAAAATAACTATTAAGGCGACGGGCCAGTGCGCGCTAAGCAAAGCTAAGTTGAGCAAAACTAAGTTTTTTGAAAATTAGATCCAACCTAATTTTACGCGGACGAGGCAACCGAGCGAAGATAAACATTGTTTTATATCTTTGCTATCTTAACTTCGCTTCGCTTAACTTTAGTTACCACGTCCGCGTAAGATTACGTTGGATCTAATTTTCAAAAAACTTAGTTTCGCTCAGCTTAGCTTAGTTTCGCGTTCAGTGGCCGCCCGCCTTTATTTTCTGAGTCCACTATTTGGAGAGCTTTAAATGCTTATGCTTTTGTTATAAAAAATTAACAAATTATTAAAACTACAAACAATATTAACACTAACTAATTATAAAAGATATTCAAATTGTTCCCCATTAACTGTTTGAACTGCTTCAAATAACAGTCTCAGATCTTCCTTGAAATTTTTCTTAGAGGTACAACTTCAGGTATAGTCCGTCTAGAACTACGAGGAGAAATTTTAAAAAAGGCACGTTATTAAACACACCATGTACGGTAATGGAAATGCGCATAAATTTCATTTTTATGTGAAAATAAAAAATTTAATGTCTGTATTTTTCTATGTGGGCATTTTTCTGGGCGAGCATTTTTCGGTGTGAGCAATTTTCTGTGTGCGCAATTTTCTCTGTGGGCATTTTTCAGTGTGGGTAATTTTCCATGTGCGCATTTTTCTATGTGAGCATTTTTCGGTGTGAGCAATTTTCCGGGCACGCATTTTTCCATGTGGGCATTTTTCGGTGTGCACAATTTTCGTTGTGCGCTTTTTTCTTGTCTGCATTTTTCGCTGTGGGCTTTTTTGTGCGCAATTTTCGTGTGGGCTTTTTTCGTGTACGCTTTTTTCATGGAATCGTCGTCAACAGGAACTCAGCGTGCAGACACATTGTTAAAGCCTAAATCTAAATGCAATATTTTTAAAACTGAAGCTTCAGATATTCCAACTTCTGTAGGAATCGAAGACATTTTCAAACGACGGTCTTTCATCACTAAATTCTCAACTTTATCGTTATGGAATTTTGAATTATTCAATCGTATACAAGCAGAAAGCAAAATCAGGAACTCTTTTATGGTTTCTATTTTTAAATTTCCTTCCCCATTATGTTAATAAGGTGGGAACAAAGAACATTAGCTGTCACTGTCACCCCTCTCAAGTAATATAAAAGTAACGACCTCCGCGATTTATTATAATGCGCTGCAGAGCGGAACATACCTTAAATTGAATAAATCGTGTGACCGCCTGTATCAATCCCTCCTAGAAAGAAATTATCTGCATTAAAGGAAAATGCACGCTAAGGCATACATATCTACATATCTCTTTGTGGCTTGAAACAAACAGACGAGAATTTATATTCTTAGGTCGGGTATTATAAACATCAAATAAATTACCAAATAGTTAGTTGTCAAGTAAATTTACTTGCTAAGTAAATTGCTGAATAAATAATATTGCGTATTATAAAAGTAATCTACCAAGTAAATAGTAAACCAACAATTAAATTAAAATTACCGAGAGAATTGTACCTTTTATGGGTAGAGTGTAGATGTCGTTACCGTATTAATCACACAGGCCTACATATGAAAATTTTTTGAACATTGTTTTCGTTTTGATAACTGTTTTCTTACCTAATTTACATGCTCTGAATTGATATTTTAAGTAACTTTAAAAACATAATTGAAAACAAACAAACTGATAATTGCAGTATAAAGGTAAAAACAGAGGCGTGGGAAGAAATTACTGTAAAATATAATTCATTGGCGCAAACAGGAGACAGAACAGCAAGTCAGTTAAAATTGCTGTATGAAACGTTAAAGAAGAAATCCAAAAAAGATAAAGCAAATGAAAAGGTAAGTTCATTCAAATGTTAGGAAAAGTAACTTCTTTAACATTTTTACAAGGCTGAATTGTATAAAACTGGCGGAGGATTTTGCAAACCACCAAACCAGGATGTTATCACAGAAAAAGTTCTGGCTATTACAGATTCTGCCATCGAAATACAAAATATATATGATAATGATGCTCCATTAGGTAACAAATTAACATACCTATTTAACGCTGGTAACAGAATATTTATTATTATAGATGAACTTGAAAAAGGATACTCTGCTGAGATTTCAAATTCTAATCGTCTAGTGGTAAATACTGATGACCGGTACACAAGAAAATGAACCTATTTTTTTATAGGGTGCAGATAATATTAAAGAAATTTTCACCGAAAGTTTAGTACAAACTCGAGAACCGACTGAAAAACGAAAAATGAACTCAGAAAAATCAATCATTAAAAAAAAGAAACAATGTCCAGACAAGTCTAATGAAACAGAAATTCAAAAGGAAGAAATTAAATTAAACACATTAAAAATTAGATTACTAAAGGAACATTTGGAACATGACATATTAGATTTACAAAAGAGAAAATTGCAATTGGAGATCGAAGAAAAAAAATTGGAGTTACTGAATAAATATGGCGTTACTTTTGAATAATTTGATTGCATTTAATTAGTACGAATAATAAATCTCTACTTATAAATTTTCTAAGTATTAATTAAATAGGAGTAATTAAATTGTCAGCATAATACAAAAATATTTCTTTTATTGAAACATAGTTCGAATTACGGCGTTCCTCACAGCAAAATTGTTATTAGCAATGATCCTATTTCCTAAATTGGCATCAATTTCTTCTTGGTGATTGTTGTCCTCAATTTCGTGGTCACTGTCAAAGTAATCGTCCAAATTTCTACAAATATTGTGCAAAATACATGTAGCTATTATAATTGGAATAGTCTTGTTAACCGACACTCGTAATCCTAACGATAAACACGGAAATCTTCTTTTTAACAAACCAAACGTTCTTTCAATAGTATTTCTGGTCTTTATGTGGGCATTGTTATATCTCCTTTCGGCGTCTGTTCTAGGATTAGTTAAAAGGGTCAAAAGATATCGTCTGCAAGGATAGCCACTGTCACCCAGTAAATACGTATTTGCAAATTCATTGTTCTCAAATTTGGCTCTTATTAAAGAATTATCGAATACGTTGCTGTCGTGAGCAGAGCCGGGCCATCTTGCCACCACATCCATAATCTGCAAATTTGCATCACATACAACTTGTATATTTAACGAAAAATATCCTTTTCTATTCCTAAATATTTCCCCATTAATTCCACCAGGGGATTGTATACGAATGTGGCTTCCATCTATGGCGCCAATAACATTAGGAAATCTACTTATGTTATAAAATTGGGCACAAGTTGTCCGCTTTTTTGAATTGTATTTGGCATATTGATGAATCTATTTCGAAGTCTGGCCAAGGCATGACTCACTTTATGTACAATTCTGCCTACAGTAGCTTTTGTTACATTAAAATGATCGCCTACATTAATTTGGAAGCTACCGCAAGCATAAAAACGGAGAGCTATAAGTAGTTGATTCATGGCAGAAATAGACTTATTTCTAGCAGTTAGGGGTGTAATATCATTCTCGATCAGACTTAACACGTATTCAATAGATTCCTTGGATAATCTAAACCTGTTTTTAAATTCTTCGTCATCATAATATTGAAAGGGATTTTGCCGTGGTCTAAAAAGTCTAGGACGACGGCGCCTTTGGACCATCTGGAGAGGTTCTTCTTCTTCAGTTGATATCGAAGACACGCTGATATCTGACACAGATTCCACGGATGATATTGAGGACATAACTGTAATATTTTAACTTAAATGTTACAAGAATTTAACCTACAGTGCTAATTAAAGTAACTAGAATATACTTTGGATGATAAGATAACGGGAATTAAGGTCGGCAGGAACTTGTGAACTTGTTATATTTTTCTTAGTATTTAGTAATTGTAATAGTATATTATTTTACAAGTTTCACAAGAAGGCTTATTGTAACACGAGTGGGTTTGGGGTACGACGAGCGAAGCCTCTTGTGAAACGTATAAAATACAGTGCGAGTCTCTAACTTGGAATAAATTCGGTAAAGCAAAGACAGTTTTTTTTTCGGAAATATGCTCGAACACGTCGATTAGTATTTTAAATTGCGCTCTTTTTCATCTAAGAACATTTTATACAGCGTGTTCCAAATTTGAGATATGACGTCATCGACTATTTTTTTAAATGGCAATCCTATTTTTCTATGACTATTCTTAGAGTGTATAATCAAGTTACACATGCGTACCAAATTTCAAATTTTTATTCCTTGTCATTTGAAAGATATTTAACAAACATTAACTAATTCAAAAAATGAAGAAATCTGAAACTCAATAGTCATAAATTCACTTCACTAAATGCTCAAAATGTTGTCCATGTACTAACTGACAATACCCTAAACGGAACTTAAACTCGTTTTGAACATTTCTAATTACTTCGGCGGATATTAGCCTACACTCCTTATTACTCCTTACTCTTATTCGTTCTTTCAACACCTCAATATTTTCTGGTTTGGTCTTAAAAACTTTGCTTTTCGAGTACCCCCATAAGAAATAGTCCAGCGGTGTTAAATCCGGAGACCTGGATGGCCATTCAAAGGGTCCTCTTCTACCAATCCATCTGCCAGATACTCACGGACAGGTCTTGCAAAATGAGGAGGAGCACCGTCTTGTTGAAACCAGATGTTTCTATTTGGGAAATCAGCTTCAACCGGATCAGGAAACAGAGTAGCCAAATTCGGAACTAGTTCTTCCTGTAAGAATTCTAAATATCTCGCTCCATTGAGATTTTCTTGGAAGAAAATTGGTCCTATTACTCGATCACCAACAATCTCTGCCCAAACATTGACTTTTTCTGGATGTTGAGTGTACCCTTCCCTCATCCAGTGTGGGTTGTTGTCTGCCCAATAACGACAATTTTGACGATTTACCACAAACGTTGATTCATCAGAAAACAAGACGTTTTCTATGTTTAGAAAATTTCTGTTTAGTAGATCCATCATTTGTTCGCAAAACTGGAGTCTTCTATCCGGATCATCTTCGGTGAGTTCCTGGAGGATTGCCATTTTATAAGGATGCAATTTTTGCGGTTTAAAAATTCTTGCCACTGACGACTGGCTAATTTCGACTTCCCTGTGGGGACATGACAATTTTCTTGAACAGAGAGAAGTACATTAAGTTTGACCTCCTCATTGAGCGCACTCTGACGATGATTATTTATTGGTTTTGCTTAAATGCCCGTTTTCCCGAAACTGTTTTTCAATCTTGCTTACGGTACTTTGCGATATGGGTGGTAAATCAGGATATTTCTCTCTGAATAAGTGAATAACTTCATTTTGTGTTCTTGTCCTATCTCCGTAGCCAATCATCATTAAAATTTCAATCTTGTGGGTTTCAGTTAAGTAAGGCATTTTGGCCGATTTTTCAACAAACGGTGTTTATCACAAGACGACAAACTAATAATCTCCTCACTCAATACGAGTCGAAGGCGATGCTGCTTTTTTTACTTGTTCTTAATAACTTAAGTATTTTTATAACATTGTGATAAGACGTCAACCCAGTTTTGACAAAAAATTAGTTGATGTTTGTTAAATATCTTTCAAATGACAAGGAATAAAAATTTGAAATTTGGTACGCATGTGTAATTTGTACACATTTATAACTTGTAACTTTATACACTTTAAGAATAGTCATAGAAAAATAGGATTGCCATTTAAAAAAATAGTCACTTATTGAACAAAAATATGAAAAAAATACTGTCAAAAATTGGATCTCCTTAGTATATGGAGAATTTTAGTTGTAATGCGTGGCAACACTGACAACCCTTCGTTTTAAACAAAAACTGACTAAAATTTCCCCAAAAACAGTTTCACAATGAGCTTCATTGTGAAACTGTTTTTGGTGTCACAATGAATTCACATTGTGAACGCAAAGTAGAAAAAAAGATATTGTTAGTTTGCAATAATAATTGTAATGTTGAAAGTTATAAGCAAAAATGAATTTAAGAAAAAAATTTGAAATAAATTTTCTTGTAAGTTTTTAAAGATTAATTTTTTAAGAATATAAATTTAATTGAATTTGAAAAATTTTAATACTACAAACAAAAACGAAACAATGTTGATGAGATGATTAAAAACAGAAATATACAGCTATTCAAATATTATATTCCTAATATGCGGTTTTATATTGTTCAGTTTCTTTAAAATAAATTCACGTCCCTCCTTCAATAAGAATTTTTATCCCATTTTCCTCACTAATCAAGGAAATGTAGGGTCATTATGGCTTCATTTTCGTGGAAACTTTAAGATTACTAGTTGCTTACTAGTTGATTACTAGAAAAATTTTTATTATTGATTTTTTAAATTTTTTGCGCCAATAGTTTGTGCATATTTGATAACTAAATATAAGCAGGACAAATCCGGTGAACAATTTCTTGTGTGGTTAGAAACGGTGCCTATTTAAAAATACGAAAATTTTAAAAAATGTTATAATTTGGAACCGTTAAACATTTCAATAGGATCCGAGAAGTTTTTACCAAATGTATCGCTTGGTACTCAGACAAAATTTTCTATGGCATAACATTTAGAAAAAATAAAATTTTTCATTTTCTTAGTTTTGTTCAAGATGTGAAGCAATAAATGGGCATTTGGTATTTAATTCTTACGACTAAATAGCTTACTCATTTATACCTATAAAAAATATTTAAAAGAATCAAATTTGCTCTTGCGTTCTTAACAGTTGCATGCACAAGAAAATTTTAGACGATTATTCACGTTTCTGGTGCAAGGCTTTCTTATAAGAAAAAATGTGTTATCAATTTTCATTTCTTGATAATACAATTCTAATAACCCCAATTCAGTCTAAGTAGACCGAACATTGCAAGAATTGCAAGTATTTTTTATTTTGAATACGTTTAATATTCGTACTTATAAAATCGATATTTTTCATAGTAGCCATAAAATATTTACTGTCATGAAAAATTCCGATTTTTTGTTATAACTTATAAGTAAGGATATTAAACGGACCTAAAATAAAAAGTGCATACAATTCTTGCAATTTTCGGTCTGCTCAGGCTAAATCGGGGTAATTAGAATTGCATTACCAAGAAATCAAAATTGATAACACGAAATTTTATGTAAAAAGAGCCTTGCATCAGAAACGTGAAAAATTGACTCAAATTTTCTTTTGCATGCAACAATTAAGAACCCAAGAGCAAATTTGATTTTTTTATGGATATAAATGAGTAAGTTAATTACTCGTAAAAGTTAAATACCAAATGTTCATTTACAGCTTCGCATCTTGAATAAAACTGAGAAAATGATAAATCTTCTTTTTTCCGATACAAATTATTGCGCAAAAAGTTTATTTTTTAATCAATAATAAAAAAATTTCCCATATGGTGCAAACTTTTTGGCGGTCACTGTATAAAATTTGCTCTCAAAAGTGACTGGAAAACATACTTAATTGATCAGAAAAGGCAGTGTGCCCTAACGTAATTTACTAAATTAGTTACTGCCTACTTTACAAGCGGAAATTTAATTGTCTCCGAAATTTGAAACTAATGTTATCGGTGATAAACAAATAATTTATACACACTAATGTAAAACAATAAATGAAAAACTTCTAAAAATCTACACTACACTCTAAAAGATTTCATGGTAAATTTACATGAATAATCATTGGTTACTTGTGGTCACTATTAATAATGTTAAAAATACTGCAAAAATACATGTAGGTTGAATACATGTAGGTAGGAATACATGACATGGTAAATTTACATGTATTTTTACAGTATTTTTTAGCATGATTAACAGTGGCCACAAATAAATTTTTTACAGTGTACTCAGAAACTAAAAGTATGTAATTCTGTTTTCTGATATACCCGGCCCTTCTGAGCTATGGGAAATTAACATGTGATTTTAAACTAGTCCTCGATAGAATACTTAACGTTTAAAATTATGAAGAATTATGCAACAATTATTTAAATAATTAAAGAAAAAGGTTCTTGAAGATTAAGTTTCATTTTAAGACTCCCTTTTTAAAATGTGTTATAAACAAGGGCATTGGCAAACATGTCTTCCGCTCGGAAGCCCCGGGTTCATATCTCATCGTTTTTTTTATATAATTATCACAATTTTTTTAATTTAATCACCTACACTGTTATTATTACAAATATTACAAATTTATTGTTCAGTGCCTGGGCGTAGAACATATATAATCCATTCATTATCTATTTACCATCGTAGTATGCCGTGAGTCTAGTAAGAGTGTGATATTCAGGTAAGTAACTAAATTTTGACAATAAATGTCATGTCGATTTAGATTTTAAGGTTATTCCGAATTAGGAAATGTTGCGATATTTTCCTTTCATCACAAGGTATATTCACGTCCAAATTCACATACATAAATTGTAAAACGTTTCCCTTCACTTTTCATTTTGGCTTGGTTACTTTTCAAATCTGTTTCGTTGATCTATCTGATTTGAATTGTCACAATTTGGAATATGTTAAAATTACATCAAATTTTCTGTTTAATTTTGCTATGATAACCAACCTGCTAACTTAAAATAACGGCCTACTACGATGGTAAATAGATAATGAATGGATTATATGTATAATTACAATTATAATCATATAAGGTACGCTAAGATATCACAGTCAGTCAGGTAAGTACATACACATAACATATAGAACAATATAATAGATTTTAGTCAAAAAAACGTAAAAAATTAATTGTGCAAATCGGTTGTGCAAGCGATCGAAAGATGTCGCTACTTAAATGTCCAGTAAAAAATTAAGATATCACAGTCGTTAACTTATCGTTAGTTAGGTAGCAAACTCTGTACTAGGCTAGAAGAAATTAATCTATGGTATAATAAACCTTATTTATAAATAATTTTTTTAGTTGAGTCTTGAATTTATTTGTAGATTGAATAGACTTTAGAGGTAATTTATTAAAATATTTTATTCTATTAAAAAGAAAAGATTTATAATAAAGACAATTAGGTGGTTGATCAGCACGCAAGTTATTCGGGTATCTTGTGTTGTAGTCATGAGCTTCATTATTACATTGGAAATATTGTATATTGTTTTGTATTAAAGATATGGAAAATGGTATGTAGGGAATGGGACGATTCGCCGTCGCCAATTCGCCGTAGATCCAATTCGCCGTCCGAACAATTCGCCCTCGGACCAATTCGCCGTCGGATCAATTCGCCGTCTGATCAATTCGCTGTCGCGTTCACAATTTCAACTTACTGATGACTTTTAAGGCTCAGTCAAAATTGAATTAGTGCAGAAAATTAGTGCAAATCGGTACTGCAGATTGGCCGTGTAAATGTTTGACAGATGTATTTTGATGTGTCTATTCACAATCAACAGACGTTTTGCACTAAGTTGATTGTGAATAGATACATCAAAATACATTTGTCAAATATTTGCACGGCCATTCTGCAGTACCGATTTGCACTAATTTTCTGCACTAATTCAATTCTGAATGAGACTTTATTTATTACTATTATTTTATTTTATTATTTTACATAATTTAGTTTTCAAATAAATTAAAATGGACTGTAATCTTATACCGGAGGAACACCCAATATTTGGAGAATATATTCAGGAGACTGGTATAAACAAAAATTGTCTTATGAACAAAGAGTTAGTTTTCTTTCTGAAAACCCCCCTGAACATATTCTCCAAATATTTGGGGACGTATGTATCCAAGTTGACAGAGATATTTTTGAAAATTTTATTTAATTAATTAAATTTCTCTTTGGACGTTTCCCTTTATAATAGAAAATAAATATGTTTTTACTGTTGCATTGCGTTTAATTAATTCACATGGTCAAAAATCACATTTGTGAGAGGTATCAGTAATCTCTTTTAGTAAGAAAACTCTTCAGAATATTTTTCGAAGTACAGTGGAAGCTCCCATAGCGGACAGCTCTCTTAAGCGGACACCTCTCGTAGCTGGACAGTTTTTAATCTCCCATTTATGTAATTTACATGTATTTGCATCTCTCTTAGGCGGACACCTCTAATGGACGGACAATTTGCTGGTCATGGTCGGTGTCCGCCTAAGAGAGCTTTCACTGTATTCTCTAATGTACCGTAATGACCACATTAGTGAGAATCATTAGTAATTCTTTCTAAAAAGAAAAGTTTCTTGTTGGTTTTTTGAGTTTTAAAATGATGGCTAACAAATTTAAAAATGTAAAATACTCGTAATTTTCAGCTTAATTTCAGTCGTTTATTAACACCGTATTTACAAAATATCTCCTTTTAATTAATTATGAAATGTAAATAATATACATGCATCATTAATATAATGACAAATGATTTATTTATTTTAAAACTACCGACGGTGAATTAACCGCTGGCGAATTTATCGACGGCGAATCGGCGACGGCGAATTTACCGCCGGCGAATTTATCGATAGCGAATCGTACCTACGGCGAATCGGCCACGGCGGATTGTCCTAGACCCCACGTAAACTTTTTATAATCAAGCTAATATTTAAAAATGTTCAGCAAAAAATCATATACTTTTTAAGAATGTGAGAAAAGTTCCGAGCCGTGATCATTACGCATTATAAATAAGCTCATTGAAAAATGCAAGAATACGAATTGGTTGATTTCTTATGCAGAATCGGACTATATCTTTGGATACGTTAGTCTTGGGATAAACAAGGAAAGGACCAAAAGTGAACTTTTGATTGCCATTATTTTATCATTGTCTTTATGTCCATTGGAATGGATGTATTGTGAAATAGTTTTCATTTAAGGCGTTTTCGGAAATTCGATCGGAGCAGTCAGGTTCTTGGAAAAGCGTTCGTATATTAAACCTGGTTACTTGTTCTGCATTCAAAAATTAGTACAGGTACGCAACCCAAGTAACTCTAGTCATTGAGTTACTAGGTTCTGTTATAAGGTTATGTTCATCTGTTTCCTTTTTTGAAGTTAGGGTAATTTGAAATATGTGACATGTACCACTGGCATGTACTAACGAATAATTTGATCTGTTCTAATTAAAGTGTTTAATTATTTGTGATATTCGCGTTCGAAATTTCAGGAACCTGACTACTAACCTGCTAGGGTTAATCTTTCCAATCAGAGTTATTTTCCGAAAACGCCTTTAATCGCTATCTGTTTACATGTCATTCTGACAGAAGTGTTCAACGGATCGACGGAGCTGTGTGTAATTTAGATCACTTATGAAACATTTGAATGCATATATATTGCGATGTTTTTGCGAGTTAAATTAAATTTGTTTGTTAAATTTTAGGATTAGAATTTAATTAACTCAAATGACAAAGTCACGCATAAAATTTAACATAAGACTCTTTTCGTTATTAAATTGTTTATTGATATAATATCTCAGGGTACCAAATTGTATTGCAAAACAAATTTGTTTGAACTGGGTTCTGAAGTATATTTGTCCTAATGGTGGTGATTTTAAAATGTCGGTTATTTTTGTCACGCTACGTGAAGTATATGTAGATAAGTAAAAATCGATTTTAAAGATTGACACAAATTATTTATTGATAATAAATTTGTTGTTTGTTAACATTTTCAAATACGCATAAGTACATAAGTAAAATTGGTTCACTGTAATGGTTAGTACATTTAGACGTTTAGTGTAAATGTACATCAATTTATGTTTAGCATAAATTGAGTTGTCATCCACTTCGTCGTAGGTACATGGGAATTTTAATCAAAATTTTAATTAAAAATACGATTATAGTCTCCTTTATCAAGGGTGCCCTATGTTTGAAATATGCTTACACCTGTTGGTAAGTATTTACAAATTATTTTGAACAAGCATTTTTAATTACCCATATTAATAAATGGAATATTCTTACATGTTCTGGTCACTACCTTCGATTACAAATATGTTGCTCTGAAGGAGCTCAAGATTGATTACAAACTGTTAATTGTTAATACTAAACTGTTCAATGCTAAGTGTAGAGTATGAATGTTCACTGCTCAGTGCAGAGTGTGAGTGAATGTTCAACTCCTCAAGGCCTAGGTTGAATGCATGAATCTCCCTTTTATATACTTTTTAAGGTACAAAAAACTCTGTAACCTTAAATACAAGAAAAATTAAAAATCCTTAAATTGTAAACAAATCAAAATTCTCGTACACAAATAATAACTATCTTGCTTTGTAGGTTGCAAAAATGAAGTTATATCCTGAAGAGGCCCAATCGAACTGCATCTAACTTCGAAAGACGGATTCTGTCTTGGTTCTTGAGTTTTACAAGAATACGTCTTCCTCCGTTCTTCTTGTAGAAGTAGGCTCGAGGTTTGCTTCGGATTTCCTCTTCTAGCGTGTTGGATGAACTTGCCACGCCTGGATAATCTTCAAACGTCTTAGATAATCTTGAAACGTCTTCCACGATGACATGATCGGCTCGTCCAGGACAGCACTTCGGAGGACAGCACTTCATCCTTGGATGTCTTGGAACTCGACTCATGCTGTGTGAGATTGTCGTCCCAATGTTCCTGATCATCCTGGAGTACTTCGTGGAATCTCTGGTTGAACCAGCTTTTTGTTGTTGGCGAAAGCGTAACGTCAAGTATGTCAATTGACATTTTCTAAATCGGACAGAAAAGTTAGTTATTTGTGTAAAATAAAAATTTCACCAGTGTTCTGGAATACACTAGGGGGCCAGTTTCATAATCGAATTTAAAGGAGACCTTAAAATTAAAGTCACATTCAGATATGTAAACAAATGTGTTTTCATATTTGTTTTGACATGTAAAAGTGACTTTAAATTTAAAGTCCCCTTTAAATTCCATTATGAAACCGGCCCTAAGGTAAAGTACAGTTATTTAACATTTCACTTAAATTATAACTTCAAAAATAATAAATCTAAACTAATTATATACAGGGTGAAAATTTTAAAATATCAAAATAACATAGCAATATGTGCAACTGAACGATCAGCTCATTAAAAACGAGTAATTCGTTCACGTCACAGTTCACAGTGCCGTTCAATTTGAAAGACACGTTCATGAACTACCCATCACTAAATTACCGAGAATACCGCACACTAATATACCAGTTATACTAGTTAGTTATATTGCCCCTCATACACTAGCCGCTGTGATTTGTTTATCAATGTTCCGTTTATAACAAGTAAAATGTATTTAAGTAAAATTAATCCATAGAAATTTAGCTATGATATTAAAAACCAACTAAAAAGTAGAAATAAACATCCCCAATTTTTAAATTGAATATTATTTTTTATTTAATAAATATTTAATATATTAATATATTTATTAATTATTGAAAACAGTGTAATTAATAAGTATTTCATTTAACAAAAAAATTAAATGAATGTGTGGACCATCTATTAGATATAATTTTGCACAAGCTGAAAAAAACCAAGCGAGATATGCAGTTCCTTTGAGCGATTTATCTGCTCGGCGGATTTCCGTTTAAACCGCAATAAACGCAATGGAATTTCTCAAATAAATTACCAAACCTGAGATATATGTATACATATATCTTAACCGCAAATCTAGTGACTGATAAAAAACGTACAGTGATTGCCAAAATTGGCAATAATTTTAAGTTCTACTGCCAATATTGTGAGTAACGCCGAAGTATTGTCAATACTGCCAGTACTGTTGATAATACTGCTAGTGCTAATACTTCCTGCAAAGCGAGCAGTCTTATCTGTACATATTTCGAGTAAACGTAACAGAACTGCTAGGATTGACGGTATCGACAACGCAAATAAAATAAAAAGATCATTTTAATTTTTGCATTTGAACAGTTTATAGCAAAAACGCCACTTGTCCAAAAAATCTAAAGATGAATTAATAGATTAGTGCAGAAACTTATGCACCCACTGTTGTCAAGAATTTACAAAAAGAGCATTTAATATTTACGTATAATTCTGAAGATCTACTGTTACTTCTACTTTTTCTATTGTTTTAAAGCTTCTTCTGCTTCATTCTTTTCTAATTCATTCATTCTGAACCAAATTTTTATGTACTTCTTGGTAAGAATTGTTGTGTTCAGTAACCATTTTCTACACTTCATCGGTTATGTTATCGCTTTCAGTATGTGAATTTGACACTGATTTATTATCCGTTTGGTTATTTTTTATTTACATTTTTGAGTTTGTTTCCACTGTTGTCGTCTTAACAGTATTTCGAGTAAACGTAATAAGAGTTTTTTTTTCTTTTCAATGTACATATTATTAATTTTTTTACAATATTCTCCCATATACTTATACATATAATAATTTTAATATTCTTCTGGTACCTATTTAAAAAAAAAAATTTGCAAGATGTGATCAGTCATCTCTTCTAGAAAGAGATTTTTTTGGTTTATATGAAAAGTTTTTAACTCACTAGACTCGTTCCAACTCGTTCCGTTGGGACACTCCTAGCTCGCTACGCTTCGCTAGTAGTACCCCAACCCCACTCGTGTTACAATAAGCCTTCTTGTGAAACTTGTATAATAATATACTATTAATTGATCATATTTAATCCACCATGAACATGGCCTACTCATTTGGAAACTTACCTATTTTTTCCCGTAATTTTTAACTGGCATCCTTTATTCTTTAATAACATTTGCCCGGTTTCTCGATCACAGTTTAACTTTAATCGTTAATTTATTCCTCTAGCAATGGGAATAAACTAAAGATTAAAGTTAAACTGTGATCGAAAATCGATCGTTGTTTACGCGCACATTAGATAGATATAATATGTCAATTATTTAAACCAGTTGATTTTTATACCTCATCTGAAAATGATTTTTTAATAGCTTCATTATTTGATAAACAAATTTTGATATCGCTGTATAGAAAAAAAAAATCTTCTCCTAAATGGATCGCAAAATTTCTATTAGTGTTTAAAAGAATACGGTTGTACAGCCGTACGCAGCTTAAGTGCTACAATTTGACAATTCTGTGAGCCTTGTACCACAAGGTTTTAAGGGTGAGGTTTGCGTGGAGGCGGTGCATTTTAGATGCGTATGAGTGTATAAGTAATTTAACAACTAGATAACAATTGATTAGAAATTTAGAATAAACAAGAAAATCACTGAATCATTGCAAGTTTAACTGAATTTCTTCATATAATTTTGATAATGACATTGAGCTAGATGAATAAAACGAAACATATTGCAGTGTTATGGGATATTTTTCAATGTTTCTGATACGCCCCACGTTTTGGAAGCCAGGTTTGTGCAGTGTTATTGCCCCTGGTTGGGTGAAGCCAATTTTATGCTGTGTTTTGAGACTCTTTCAGATTTTTGCATTCCTTGCTTTTCTCAGGGTAATTTTTGTCGATTTCTCTAGCTTTATTTTTATTTTTGTTTATGGTTTAAATCTTATTTGTTTATTTGCTTTTCTTAATTTGTTGATGTCGGTGACGGCTCCTGCTCCTCTCCTGATGTATTTTGCAGTGTATCTTGTAGGCTGGATTTTTCCTCGTGGAGTGTATTTGTTATGTGATAAGTTTTGAATGTAAATGGCACTCACGAGCCCTTGCATTCAAAATTACCGCGTCAGTGTACGTGTTCGTGTATGTGTGTGTGTGAAACAGGTGAATAAATAAGAAGAGATTTTATGTAGAATGCGACAGAAAACAATAGTTTATTAAATCAATTTTCATGAAGTTGTCCAAACAAATACCGGTCGTAAAGAGTTCAGGGAGTCGAATTTTTATTTGTTTGCATGGTTTTTTGCAAAACCAGCAATATTACTTACATTAAGCCTATAAACGCTCCTAACGTGAATGTGAATTTGTGTCGTCGGCGAGCGAATGTGGTGTCTGTGCCGGTAGTTATAATTTACAATAGCTCACGCGGCGCCCTCACTGATTCAATATCTGAACTTCGCACTCCCGCTTACAGTTTCCAACAAATGTCCGGCCGTCAATTGCATTGATAAATCGATTATTCTAATTATTACAATTCTAGCCTTAAATCTTACGTACCTATTTACATTTCAAAAATTTTAAATAATTTACTTATAATATACTTGTAATTTAAAATCGCCTTTTTCTATAAATATTTACACAAACTTAATATATTTGATAAACACTAGAATTTAACCACTGTAAACAAATAAATCCTGTAAAACATAAATAATACATTACTCTAAATTTTTCTTTACTATTTACAAATTATTTCATTGAAAAAGTCTTTCGTTTAGCTTATAAACACCGCAATATGCTTTTACTTCAAAATTTTCAATGAAAACTATAAATATTTGAAGAAAAATGAAATTCTACATAATTCTGCCTGTAACATAAAAATTTTAATAAAAGGATAATGATTTGCAATTGAAATTTTTCTAAGTATTTAAGCTTTAAAAGAAATTCGAACAGAAGCAAAGGCATTTGCTTCGTTTTATTCATTTGGCTCAATATAACGAACGAACACATGACACAATATGTGATCAAATCTGGTATAGTTTAATATCTTCAACCAATATGGATTTACTGGGTAGCTAAATCTATCAAATCCTCCACTATTGTCTTACTTTTGTATAAAAATTTACGTTACGAGATAAACTCATTTTTAACCGGGCGAAAGAGTGAAATGGACTGATACCGTATAGGGCTAGGTAAAAAAAAATTAGACAATAAAACTAACAAGATAACAATATAGAATAAAACTGATACAGGCATAATTGCATTAAGCATTATTTTGCAAGTAATTTCATTTTCGTTGTAGCACATCTGAACTTTTTATGGAATATGTCAAAAGCAGGATCTGCGCAAATGTCATTATAAAGTCTAAAGCAAGTGATCATAGGAGAATTTAAATGATGAAAAGTATTAGGGATATCATAATAGAACAGGACAACAGGACATTCGTGGAACAACCAACTTAATATTACTTAGTAATGAAGGGCAAGAAATCTCCCCAAGCAGAAGATTTTGTAGAAATGTTAAGCAATTAAAATTTCTTCTCGAAATTAAGGAGTTTTCATTAACTGCAGATAGCAGGATATTCTGGTCTTGGTGCCAATGTGATCGATCCGTTCGCATAAATCCGTTCCCTCTTATTTTGAAGTTTGGTTTAGCTTACGTTGTTCTGTTACGCTTCTCCCTTTTCCTCGTTGAAAAGCCATTGCCCGGATATTCTTGACGTTTGTCTGGTCAATTCTCGGGAAAGTACTGTTTCTGTTGCCTGCTTTTAGGAACTTCTTGAGCCTGGTTTTCCGGTACGTGCGCATGAGTTTTGACACGTTCGGATTCATTTTATGCCTCCATTTTTGTGTTGTCAGAGAGTCACCCTGTTTCTTGGTCATCTTACTGTTTGGATTGTGAGGATTATCGTGAAAAGCTCGCAATTGGATTAGGAGTTAATTCTGGTGGTGTTATTTTTCCCCATCGACGCTCCGGCGGATTTGATTTTCGACTCCTCAATTTCGACACGTGAAAAACTTTCGGTTTTCTTTTTTTTTAATTGTTCTCTTCTTTAGCGTTCATTGTTTGCGAAACACGAACAAATAATTTGGACCACGAGAACCGTTTATAATTTTCGTTAAATAGGTAGCTATTAAGCTTGTACGCTTGCTACTAGCGTCGGTCTATGCTTTTGAGGAACGTCGCTTACAAACTAGATGGCGCCCTTTCCGGTTTTTCAACATCTGGGAAATCCCCCCTTACATTTCATTGGCGGACACTTGTGCGTATTTTATGCACCTACGACCGTCTTCACTGAGCTACTGCGACAGCAGACGTTTCCTACAATTTAAGAGCTTCACTGGTAGGTCCGACTGACTCTGCCATTTACCCAAAAATCACTTACCCTACGCGCACAGGTGGTTGCTACGCGAGTTCGCGAGATCCACGTAGCACGATTCATAGGTTTCTAGATTGAAAAAAATTTTTCTTTCGTTATCATGGAAACCAAAATTACCTAAAATGATACATATTCGAACCCACAATGATCTGCATATTCGAAATATGTATAAATATATAGGGCGTTCCATTTAAAATAAGAAAGTTGACATCACTTCCGGCGAAACCGGGAGTCCTACCGTGATTGATAGTGTGTCAGAAAATTAATTTTTTTGTATAATTTAGCCCTTCCAAATTTCATGTAAATCGATAAAAAATTAAAAATTTTAGAAATGTGAGCACACGGGCGGCGTGGGCCACTCGGTATAAGGTATCCTAGGTTCCCCACGCGTTATCAGCAAGCGCATAAGCCTACCTTATACAGGGTATCATCAATCTTAGCGAAATTTTTTATATACAGAGTGTCATCAATCTTGGCGAAATTTTTTAAACAGAAAACGATAGAGGTGAAATAGGGTGAAATACCGCGTAATTTGAATGATCTAAGATCTATCAGTTTATTGTCCATTCTCTCGAAAATATTAGAAAAGATTATAGATAGACAATTGAGAGATCATTTAGAGAAAAATAACATTCTACCTAAGTTTCAGTCTGGCTTTCGGAAAGGTTTTAGCTGCGCTACCGCCTTGGCGCATATTACAGATGATATTTACGCGGGGTGGATGAAGGAAAAGTTACTATTTTAATACTGTTAGACTATTCAAAAGCGTTCGATTCGATTAATCACGCGTTGATGCTAGCTTTCTTTATTGCACTTTATAGAACTTCAACCTAAAGCTTTAAAATTTTTCTCTGATTATTTATCAAACAGGTCTCAATATGTTTGTTTAGATAGGTCGATATCTCTTCATTGGCACTTACCCGTGGCGTACCCCAAAGCCCAATCTTAGGGCCACTGCTACATTCAATTTATACCAGTCACCTAATCGAAGTTTTAAAACCTTGCAAATACCACATGTACGTAGACGACCCACAACTCTACCACACTTTTGAAGTAAAAAATGCGGAGCTCAATTGAGGGGGTCAGAAGCCAAGGGGTCCAAGTACTAAAATGCACGTTTCGAGATATTTTAATCTGAACATTTTTTACTCCATAAGAAATCTAGAACCTAATAATTTCAGATAAAAAATGTCAGCCTTTTTAAGGATCTACATAGATTGCTAGATAATAAACATAACAATACCTAACAAATAACACTATCTTGTACACATTGGCTCGAAACAAATAATTAAATATTATAAGCGCTTAAATTTCTCTTCGATAAGTGACAGCACTAGGGGGTATTTTACACTTGATTTTCTTTGTCACCAAGTAGATTTAGATATCTAGTTTCAATTTCTGCACTAAACGCAATATTGGAAAAAATCGACTTGGACCCCTTGGCTTCTGACCTCCTCAATTGTAACTTAATTAATAACGACTTAAATGCCTTAATTAATATTTCCGCGCAACACTAACGATAAATCCTGAGAAATGCAAAATCGTAGTCTTTGGACCACGTAAACAACGCGATTCTATTCGAAGTACTTTGAATATACGTACTAATAAATTTGCTTTACCTGTCGTATCCTCAGCTAGAAACATCGGTTTGACTCTAGACTGTAATTTAAGATTCACTACGCATATCTCTTCCCTGATAAATCGAGCTTACGGCATCCTGAAAATCTTATATAGCAGCAAAAATTTACTTTCCTGTAATATTCGCAAATCCCTTTGTGATACGCTGGTTCTTTCGTTGTTCAACTTTTGCGACAACGTTTACGATCCTTGTTTAGATGGTAGATACAGAAAAAGAATTCAAGTTATCCAAAACTCTTGTCTTAGATTTGTCTTTGGAATTAGAAAGGGTGGACATATATCCCATACTCTGAACTGGCTTGGATGGCTCAATATGTACAACCGCAGACAGTTTCATTCTATCTGTCTGTATTTTAAAATTTTGCAAAAAAAAACGCCCGAGTATCTTTACAACAAGATTTCATTTGGGATTGTTATGGACAACATGAACGTGCGCAGTAAGGGTTTACTAACTCCTCCATTTCACAGAACCACCATTTTCGAGCGTTCCTTTACTTTTACAGTAGCAAAGTATCTTAATTCACTCGGTTCTAATTTTATTCTTACTCCGATCTGTTATACAAAATTCAAAACTGCAATTCAGCAATTGCTGAGGTCACAGCAATAGTACAAAAAACAGCAATAGCTTGCGGAAACACGAAGCTAGACTGAGTTAAACGTGATTTATCACGCTTCAATGACGGGTACGTTTAGCAAATTCGAGCAACTTCTGAGAAAAATCTAAATTCTTTATTTTAGTTTAAGTAATTAAGTAATTGGTTTTCCTTTTCGCCTTTACTATGTTTCTACTAGTTAATTTCAGTTATCAATATTTTTTAGTATAGTGCTATAGTTTAGTGACAGGGTTAGGTGGCAGAACAGTTAATATACTTGTATATCAACTGAACCTACTCCCTTTTGATCCTTTCGTAGCTAATGTGCCCCGAATACGAAATTTGTAGTTTAGACAGCTCTCCTTTAGAGGCGTTGTATTACAACGACGATATTTCCCGAAAATTTTGAAGCTGTTTTCTCAGCTATTATTAAATTCACAGAACTGATTTTTTTTTTAAAGATGCTGTAGAACATCATATCTAAGTCTCACATTTTCGTTTTTCTCAAAATTTTGTATAGTTTTTGAGATATCGATTTGATTTTTTCAAATTTTTTTTTATGTCAACGTGAGGCCTAGATAATTGTCTCATGAATGCGTACTGAAAATTTGAGCTTATAATTTACAATGGTTACTCAGAAAAACTTTTTTAAAAATTAGCGCTTTGTAAAAGGCCTCTTAAAAAATATACAATTTCAATGAAGCTCGAAATCAACACGAAAACGAATTTTCTTTCACAATTTTTTTGAATTCGTTAAATACGTAACTTTTTACATAAATAATTAGAGAACAGAAATTCGTATGAGCTCGAATTCAGAAGCTTTTTGATGCCGTATCAGTAGCTCCCGATATGAAGCCGATGGTTTAGCCTCGTGTTAAATTTACTTTTTATTTATACATCTGATATGTATTTATGATGTGATATATGAAAAATGCCATTTAATTCTTCAGAAACTCGATTTCATTATTCAATATTCAATATTTCATGACAATTAGGTATAATTTTTATTTATCTTTATTTGAAATATTTCCGTTGTTGTTGAAATTTATTACTCCTATTAAATAACTTTCCACAAATCAACACAACATAACAATTAAGCAATAATTCGCAACCCAAGAAAAAATGAGTGCTCGTCGTTCGCAGCTAATCATGATTTCACTACTCACCTTATGCCAATGAAAATTGAATTAAATCTGAGAGTCTCTGATTATAATGTATTGTGACGATTGCGGTCCCAGCCTGTCTGATGCGTCAACACCGACGCGCCTTAGACGAGAAGCTTCGACATCACGGGGCGATGATCCGAGACTTTCCGTCGAACGAGCGAGAATGTTCGCGAGAAACAACCCCGGCGTATAAAACACGCGGCCGGTGGAGTTCGAAATTAATTCTGCATTTGGACAGTTCGGAATCGAAGTCGCGTTATAAATTTTCGCTCGGCTGTTAACATAAATTACTTATTAGTTTATAAATAAATTCTTGTTTAAGTTAGTGTTAATTAGTGTTACTTTTAAATAAATTAGATTATTAATTATTTCGTGTTTTGATTAAAATAAAATTAATAGAACCTTTAAAATCGTTATTACAGTATTATCTTTAATTTTTACTTGAAGGTTAAATATTTATAAAATGTTCTACTGAGGATGCCGACTAGGTGAAACCGGTTTAGATAGAAAGAAATAATTAAATATTTTGTAGTGAAAAGACTTCTCATTTTTCAAATTTAATTAATAAACTACAAAACAGCATGGAGTACATAGATAATAGAGATAATTTCCTTTCTGCTATCGCGTTCGCCCTTTATCGCGAGCTTGCCTTGCAAATCACTAGTGCTTTTCACCAAATAGAAACTTAATATGTGGGTAAAACGATAAAAGATCAGATGTGCGGGAAAATCAGCTTCCAGGGGCCTATTCCTGAAAGGTATGGAGTAGTAATTATTAGTTATAAGTTCCTTGTTTTTTTGAAATATGGAGCTTTAAAATTGTTTTCCTCAGAGGAGAAAAGTGCTTTCTTATTAATCTTTTACTTATCTTACTTATCTTATCTTATTACTTATCGATCCTTTTGTATTGTAGTCGTTACTGGCTGAAGATGGCTTTCTGCTGAAGCCGAAATATATGTCTCAACTAATATAGACCACTTCCAAAAATTTTTGCTTTTAGTAACCTAGGACAAATCCTATATTCTTAATTTGTACATATTACGTACTGGTTACTAACATCTTATGGAGATTCTTACCAAACAAGCTTTAAAATACTTTGTTGATTCACAATCCTGGCTAAATTAAGTGAAAAAGAAAGAATTGAAATATTGATTGCATATGGTAACAGAACAAGAAGTTAAGCGGAAGTTTCTCAGTTATTTAACATTAAGCGAGACATTAAGTAACCAAAAAGGAACCCAATAACTCAGTCAACTCTGAGTAAAATAGAAAAAAAGTTCCGTGAATTGGGCTACGTCCGAGATCTACCAAAACGTGAACGTCCAACAATGCAATGAAGATGCTCGTTTGGACATCGCACTCGATTTGCAAGAAAATTGGCACAAACCAAGTCGCGCTGTCGCTGTCTTCTGTAATAAGACACCTAAAAAACAAAAATGGAATCCGCACAAACTTTCATTATTACAAGCTTTAAATGAAGATGATCCGGAGAGGCGAATAGAATTTTCCGAAGCAATGACAAATATGTTGGAACACTGCCAGCAACACTGTTGGAATCCACTGCCGCTGAACAATATTTTCTGATGAAGCAACATTTTATCTGGACGGCACTGTAAATAGACAAAATTGTAGGTACTGGTCGCCACAAAATCCACACTAGTTCGCGAGAATAAAACACAATACCCTCAGGAAGTCAATGTTTGGGCAGGAATTGTTGGAAATTGAATTATTGAACCGTACTTTTGGAGGGCACATTAACAGGAGAACCGTATCTCCATATCTTGCAAAAAGAGTTCCGGCATTGGCCAATATTTTTCCAAACGCTGATAATCCCGATATCCCAAATAATTCTTTATGGTACCAGCAAGACAGAGCATCACACTATGTACAACCGGTGCGTGAGTACCTAAATTACGTTTTTCCTAACTGGTGGATCGATCGACGAGGTGCAGTAGAATGGCCTGCAAGATCTCCAGATGTGACACCTCTCGATTTCTTTTTATGGGGCTACATAAAAAGTGCTGTATACAAAAAGAAACCACAATTTGGAAACCTAAAGGAGAGGATAAGAGCTACTATTATATCAGAATAATTGCACCAGAAACTATTGCTAATATTTTATTGGAGTTTTAGCATAGATTAGCTTATTGTCAAGAAGCTGCTGGTAGACATTTTGAGCATTTGCTTTGATAACAACATTGTATTTGTTCCTTGTTTACAATAATAATAAAAATACACTTTCCCGTCTTCATAAATTCAAAAATTTCCTTATGTAAGGTAATAAACTTATTACATTACCATATTGGTAATTGGATGGAGTGTCAGAATATGGAATTAAAAAAAGGGGTTGGTATTTTAAAAAAATGCCGATGACGTCACCACACTTAAACGCTTCACCCTGTATATCCGCATGCATGTTATGTCAAAAAATGTGGAATTTAAAAACAAAATTGGCCTGTTTTTGGAATTTTTCCAAAAATCAGTACTTTCCTGTTTATGGAATTTATTGCTTACTTTTGACTCTCACTGTATCTATATAAATAAAGTTTAAGGCTTTTATTTATTTTTTATTTATATCAAAGATGCACCGATATCAGCCAATTTTTAACCGATACGTACGTCAACTTTTAACATTTTCAACATTTTAAAAATTAAAAAAAAAAACTCACTTTTTTCCACTTTAAATCAACGAAACGATGACTATAAATTGTCACTTAAGTATTTGGACACTTACAATTTCGAATTCCTGTACGGAGGCATTCTGGACACATCGGATTAACGTTTATGTTTAATTGCTCAGCTGACTTGCTAAGGCCCAGGATGTCCACAATTGTTACCATGGGATTAAACCGATAGTTAAAGCAAAGTTGGCTTACCGGCATACCGGCCCTAAAAGTAGATTGAAAACTGTACCTTAAACGCATAACGACAAAATTAAATATACAGTTGTCTAAGGGATGTCTTTAAACATTTTACTAGAACTCTCCGTTATTATTGTGTTGTAATTAAATTTCAGAATCATGGTGGGCATTGAACGAACAATGTGTGGATTTATCATGGAGTACGATAAACCATTCAGTCTTGTGTTATAATTTTTAATATCGGCCGATGTATCGGCTAAAATATGGGCCGATATTATCGGCCATGATTTACCGATATATCGGCCATGATTTACCGATATATCGGCCAGACCCATATCGGTGCATCCCTAATTTATATACGTAATGACATCAGGGTTGGTGCAAGAGTAGGTATCTGACTCCCCGGAGCAAAATTTAGGCGCTTTTATTGCCTCTAGGCAAGATGATTCAATTCTTGATTTACACTATAGCGTGCGACAAACAAATGTTAGAACAAAGAACAAAGAAGCGACATACGAGAATATGAGAAAAATGTTACAAAAATTCTATGTATTTTAATTTTCGAGAAGTAATTGATCAAAAATTATATTTCTTGACGTTGTTTCTTAGTTTAGTAGATCGGGAAATAGCGTTTCCCGGTTGAGTACTGCGTGCGTGAAACATAGACAATAGAAGGCGATGAGTTCAAAAAGTGTTTTATTATAATTTTAGGATTGTTAACACAAATCTTTTAAAATTTTTGTAACGTTACGTCATTTTTCGGGTCATCTGGTGTTGCTGCTGATCGTTGCTTGACGTCGGTCCGGCGCTTCGGGTTTGCTCGTCGGTGTCCAGGTTCAGCGGAAATAAAAGCGTCGATCACTTAGCAACAACTTTATTTACAAACATTGTCTATATTTACAGGCGTTTACAAATTGTGTCTTACGGACACTAATCACAGGACGATAGTTTCGGAAACGGTGAGATACGGTGTGTCTTAAGGACACTAATCACAGGACGGTAGTTTCGAAAACGGTGTGTCTTACGGACACTAATCGCAGGACGGTAGTTTCGGAAACGGTGTGTCTTACGGACACTAATCGGTGGTATGGGTGTGAGTGAAACGCCCACTCAGGGTCAGGATGTGCGAGACACCCGCACCGGGTAAGAAAGAGAGAGCGAGACACCCACTCTAGGATCAGGATAAGAACAGGAGGAGCGGTTGCAGGTAACGCGAACGTAGCGCAGATTGTTAAACGCGTTTGAGTTAAAACATCGACGGATGAATGACTCCGCGAGAAACTGCATTCGAGCTATGACCGGGCCCGGCGAGTCACTATCTTCAAGCCACGTCCGGTGGCTTGATAGCGCGACGGAGCTACGACCGGCAGCTCAATGAGCCGGCGGATGACTGATCAAAGCGTGCTCACAGCGCGCGCGCGTGGTGGGGAGCCCCACTCCTTTGGACCTCCCACCTAAATATGCTTTATAACTCTGCGCAAACACATCCTAAAAATACAGGCTAATTAATATACAGAGTGGAAAGTTTAACTGGAATAAATGACCAAATAAAATTACCATTTGTAAAAAAATTTTTGGAACAGGTCAATTTTTATTTTTAATGGCGTATATTACAAAGGGATTTCTTTAACTTTTTATTTGGAGGGATGAAACAACCCCTAACTTTTTTTTTTAATGGAAAGGTATGTCGAGTAATTTTTTTTCTTAAAGCTTGTTCCATTGGTAATACAGCTACGTTTTTATTTTTTAATTTTTCTTTAACAGTAAAAGGAAAAAAAAAAGATTTTTTTTTACTAAAACCGTTTTTCCCAATAGGTGGATAGGAAGAAGAGGACCGATTGAGTGGTCAGCAAGATCTCCAGATCTCACCCCTTTAGACTTTTTATGGGGGTATTTGAAAAGTAAAGTTTATGTGACTAAACCAAACGACATAGCAGAACTTCAGGAAAGAATTCGGCATGAAATTAGGAGAGTAACGCCGGAAATGTTACAAAATGTTAGGGATGTTATAATCGATTAGGGTATTGCCAAGTGAGAGGTGGCGAGCAGTTTGAACATCTGATACATTAAAATCGTTCTAGTCAAAAAAAAATTAAAATTTTTTTCCCCTTTTACTATTTAAGAAAAATTAAAAAATAAAAACGTAGCTGTACTCCCAATTGAACAAGCTTTAAGAAAAAAAAATTACTCAACATACCCTTCCATTTAAAAAAAAAAAGTTAGGGGTTGTTTCACCCCTCCAAATAATTGAAAAGTTAAAGAAGTCCCTTTGTAATATGCGCCATTAAAATTAAAAATTGACCTGTTCCAAGAATTTTGCTACAAATGGTAATTTTCTAAGTTATAGAATTTATTCCAGTTAAACTTTCCACTCTGTATATAAAACCGAACTAAATATGTACAAAAATAGTAACGGAGTGGTCACTTCGTTACATTTTAACAAAATTCAAGACGCGTTTGCAACTCTTTCCTGTAGTGGAACTCTGTGCATTATCGCTTTCGTCATATAGAATTCTACTGTAGCTTTCTTTCTATATCACGACTCGATAGTCACTTAAAACTGAACTCTGTGCACATGTAGAATTGGTTTCGGATATCTTCGGGAATATACTATTCACCCTGAATATATCTCACTGGATGTTAGTGCTTTTTCACCTTTTTCATGAAAAAACTAAAATTGTAGTGAGTACGAGAACGCAATACACGTGACGTACAGATTAATCATTTAATCAACGTAACAGAATATGAACGTTACATCTTGTTGTGGAATTGTATAATTCATAGTATTAATAATATTAATTTAGGTTTTTATTAGTATTTTTTTATTGACTTAAATAATCGTCCTTATTTCTAAAGGTGAAATAGGTTAATAATAGTATTACTGGGTGGGATGTATTATTTTATTATTTTGTAGATGTTCCCTGTTAATATGGCTAATATTTTGGCCGCCGAGGAAGAAGAACGTTTGGAACAAATACGCAATTTCAATCTTGAAAGACGTTTGCAGCGTAATGAAAGTGATCCATTTTCTTTAAGTGATATACATTTTAAGCAAAACTTTCGTTTAACAAAAGATATGGCACAATATGTATTTAACAGGATTTTGCCAGTAATGATTACGACAAATAATCCAGTAGCTGTTCCTGTTAACATTAAATTTTTTGCTGCCCTCATTTTCTTTGCTACTGGCTCATATCAACGTTCAATTGGACAGAGCTTCAATATATCATGCTCACAACAAATGGTATCAAGATCTGTGAGTGAAGTCACAGATGCCATTGTCACTGAATTGAGCGCAGAATGGATCAACTTCCCTATAACACCAGTGGAAAAAAATGCTATTAAAGCAAGATTTATGGAAGCTACAGGCTTTCCCGGTGTAATTGGTGCCATAGATTGCACCCATGTTGCTATTTTAGCAATGAAGAGGAACACAATTATTTAAATAGAAAACACTTTCATTAAAAAAATATTCAACTTGTGAGTGTATAATTAATATTGTCGAATTTATTTTTCTATGTGAAATTTTTTAGATTTGTGATTATGATTTAAAAATTTTAAACGTAAATGCTCAATTTCCGGGAGCTACACATGATGCTTTTATATGGAGGAATTCAGGGATAAAAAGGGAATTGGAAAGATTGTATAATGAAGGTAAGCATCGGCAATATTTTTTTTAGAGACTGCCAAACATTACATTGTTTTTACACAGTGCTTACATGTACCATCTTCCTTTAGGCGAGCAAAATTCATGGTTGTTGGGAGATTCCGGCTATCCACTGCAGCCATGGCTGATGACCCCTGTGCACAATCCACAGCCAAACACACCAGAGGCCAATTATAATGAGGCACACATTAGTGCCAGAAATTGTATTGAAAGGTGCAATGGTGTCTTGAAAGGGCGATTCCGTTGTATCCATAAGGAAAGAACTTTAAGATATACACCTGAACGGGTAGGGCAGATTGTAAATACCTGTGCTATCCTACACAATATATGTGTAAATGGTCATTTAGAAGCCGATTGGGATATGCCCCTTCCTGAACCTGCTGAGGGTAATGCATATAATGGTGGCAATGATGTAGGACCAAGAGAAGGGTTACTGGCACGAAGAAATGTGATAACGGAATATTTCAGAAATTAAAGTCGATAAACCATGTACACTGTCTTATTTCTGTTATTTTATGCTTTAGACAATGTAAAGATGCCAAATATAAACAACACATTTAAATATCTCAAACGTATATTCCTTAATGTTTTACACTTTTTTATACAGTTAAACTAATCTGCAGCTAAACATATTAATAGAATTAGAGAATACATAAATGTAAAAATTTGGAAAAAGGAATATAAATTAAACTAAAAAAAACTTAACAATTTCTACTTTTTAAAACATTTAGCAGTTCGCTTAAAGAATTGGCAATTTTCGAAATGTTTGAATCAATATTTTGCAAAATGTTGACTGTTTGCCCAGTCATTTCAAGCAATTCTTTTGATAATCCACTTACGGAATGGATTCTTCGCTTTTTTGAAACGCCTGTTTTAGTTGAACTGCATTGCAGAGGAACCTCGGCTTTTCGCTTTTGGGTTGGCGTTTGTACCATATATTGGTGGTCTGCGAGGACGTCCTCCTCAATTAAGGGTGCTAAATCGTCTACTACAGCTGGCGATGGTGAATTTATAGCCGTAGATGAAGACGCTACAGATGCAGGATGCTGCAAATATAAAAACTTAATATTATTAAAAACATGTGGCTAAGGATGCTGCAAATATAAAAACTCAATATTGTTAAAAATATGTGGCTAATAAATACTAACATTACTTGTTCCTGGTAGACCTAATTCTAGGACTCCAGAATCTCCCTCTATACATTTAGTTCCCATTAGGGACAGCAGCCTTTCTTCCAGAGGGGATAAAATATTTATTAATGGAGTTCCACCTCCAGTTTGGTTGGCTCCACTCTTGATTTTGGAGGCTTTGGCTTTTACTTTGCTCTTCCAGTCCGTTACAGCCTGTAATAAAACAAAAAGAACAACATTATTTCTATGTGGAAAACACTATTTCGATGTGGAAAACACTATTTCATTTTTTATGACTTTTTATGACTTCGATTACTTACCTTTCTCCATTCTGCTACTGTCTTTTGCCCATAGCCTAAGGCATTCAACTTATTGGCTATAGTTTGCCATAATGCATGGCCCTCTGCTTTCCCTTGAGACCCATTGAATTTATTGGAAATTAATCCACGATTTTCTTCAGCAAGCTGAAGGAAAACTTGCCAATGTTCTTGTGTTACTCTCATCTTTATCAACTAGCGCTTTCAAATACAGATACAAAAATGGCAATTTTAAATTCATTTGAATAATTTTAAACGTGCCCAAATGTGCCTAAACATAAATTTGCGAAACGTCTGCTTGTCTCTTTCCTACTCATACAACTAATCATTTGTCTCTTTTTAGTCTACATCTCCAAACGTGTCGACTTCTCTGGCGATATGAGAGGTGGCGGGGAAAGGAGATATGGTGTAGAAATGCGTTACAGAGTACCGGTCATATCGTTTCATGTCGACCAGTAGAATTCTATAGTGCACAAAGTCCCACTACTGGTTTTATCGCACTGCTTGTAAATCGTTCCTCGTTTCACCGTAAGAATTACTTTGACTTTTAATTAATTATAAACAGTTCTATAGAATCTTTTTCTACATTTCTACATTTTCTTGTAATCTGTGACATTTATTAACTTACGCTTTTTTTTGAAATAATCAAAAATTATACGCACAGAACTCGTCGCGTCAGTACTTATTTGTGCCATACAACAAGACTTAGTTTGGAGAAAATCAACACATAAGCACAGAAATTACATGTCCAAAATAAATTACGGAACAAATGGGCATCAAATTTCCCAGTGATAGAGTTTTTTTTTTTACAGAAGGTTTGGTAAATACAATAAACATCCACTGAATTTATCAAAAGTGGATTTAACTGAAAATATCGAAAAATGTGGTATGGAACAAAAAAGCACTGAGGCGACGAACTAGCGACGGTTAAAAACTCCTGCATTCTACCTACACCTGTAAAAAAATTGTCAGCGATAAATTGCATCTTTTAATGTTTTATGTCCCCATGCAACCTTCACATCGGTGCGAAAGCTTTTACAATTAGTTGTAACTTTACATTTAAGTTACGGCCACATCTGCGTTAACCTCTATTGGACAAGAAAGCATCAATTAATGAGCGTTTTCCCGTTAGCTCTGAATTTTGGGCACGAAACACGTGAGCTTCGATTACAAACTTACGGAAACATATTTGTAGAAGTGTGACGCACAACAAATTGAAAATGAACTTTAAAAATTGTTTAATTAAGCAATTTATTAAAATATTTGACATTAATTATTGTTCAATAATACTTATTTGTTTTGTAGTTATCTTGTAGACACCGTATCAATGCAGAATTCAAGAATGAGGAAACATGTGTTCCGAGCACAAAAATAATATCTGGTGCACACAATGCTGTGCCGTTACAAAATTAGTTAAAAATCACGTTTGGCGTCGCATTAAGCTGCGTCCACACTTGAACAGGACAAACAGAACATACTGAACGTATCGTACGCGGAGAGCAGAATAGTCTGAAGAAGTGGTCGTTGCGTTCGGCGTATTTGCAAATTTTTTCCTTTTCTATTACATTGAAATGTATATTTCCGTCCTCTTCTTAATTGTTCGGCGAAAATAAATCCTTTAAACTGCGTGCAGACTTGAATAGAACGAACAGAACAAACATAACGCGCAGAGCAGAATTCGTCACGTGTAGACGTGAATGTGAACCGAAACAAACGAGTCAAATGTTTTCCGAAGCAATTCCAATTTACCGACAAGCTTCGGAAAACATTTGGCGCGTTTGGTTCGGTTCGGAGACACGTCCACACTTGGCGAATTCTGCTCTGCGCGTTCTGTTTGTTATGTTCGTTCTGTTCAAGTCTGGACTCAGTTTAAAGGGTTTTATTCTTCGCCGAACAATTAAGAGGAAAAATGTATACATTTCAATGTAACAGAAAAAGAAAGAATTTGGCGAATACGCCGAACGCAACGAGCACTTGTTCAGACTGTTCTGCTCTGCGCGTATGGTTCGTTTAGTTTGTTCTGTTCGTCCTGTTCAAGTCTGGACGCAGCCTTAGATACAGATGTGGCTCGAACATTATGCAACAATGACGAATTAGGTTCGCTCGATTATCTAACCCGTTAATAAAAAAATTGTCAGCGATGAATTGCAGATATAATAAAGCGTTTCACATTTTTGGAGAACGCGAATATGTTTAAGCGATTTGCAATTCCTTGGAAGTGTGTTCGTCGCGTCTTGTCGCGATAATTCCTTATTAGTAATTATTTACTTACATCATTTTGCTCTTATTTAATAGGCTACTCCCAAAGTCTACTCAAGCAAAAATAAGCTATCTTCTTCATTATTTTAGAAAGTTTCGAACCTGGTCCCAGAGGGTACGCAAAATTTTCCAGAAATTCGAGAACAGAAGGACCTCTATTTAAATAGGCATACTATTTGAATCTGTCATTGTTTAAGCGGCGCGGCGTCCACATTAAACGCGCTGCGCTGCGCTGAACGCGCAGAACCGCACAAAACGTTCGTGCGCGTTTGATTTGGACGATGAATCGCGCACGAACGTGCAACTTCGTGCATCGAAGAACATGATCCATACGCTGGTGGTACATCAAAGGAAAAGTGCACGTTCGTGCGCGTTTAGTTTGGACGGTTATTTAACGCAAATAGTTGTAGAGCGTGTATTTTAATTTATCTTTTGTATGTACACGCGCAACATAGAACGCAACCGAACAACAGGTGTTTTTCGCGAACAGTAAAATATGATTTGCGCGGTTCTGGGCAATTTCGCGCCGTTTTGGGCAATTCTACGCCGTTTAGCGCAGCTCAGAGTAGCGCGACGCGTTTGGTCTGGACACGGCTTTAGAGGGCGACGAATGCGATTAATAACAATTAGTATAACGTTAAGTAATAAAAATGGTATTGTAACGATTTTTAAAGGTTCTATTAATTTTATTTTAATCAAAACACGAAATAGTTAATAATCTAATTTATTTAAAAGTAACACTAATTAACAATAATAAACTTAAACAATAATTTATTTATAAACTAATAAGTAATTTATGTTAACAGCCGAGCGAAAATTTATAACGCGACTTCAATTCTGTCAAATCTGTCAAATCTGTCAAATCTGAATTCCCATTCGAACTGTCCCCCGTTTGGCTGCGTGCATTTTTATATGCCGGGGTTGTTTCTCGCGAACATTCTCGCTCGTTCGACGGAAAGTCTCGGATCATCGCCCCGTGATGTCGAAGCTTCTCGTCTAAGGCGCGTCGGTGTTGACGCATCAGACAGGCTGGGACCGCAATCGTCACACTGCCCCCTTCTTAAAAACGTTTCGTCTCGGAACGTTCCTTGTGATAGCCTTGAAGGAGAATGTCGAAATCGGCATGCTGGTCCCTCTTTACAACATCCGGTTTGGAAGAAATAGCAGTCTACGGTTTTCCTACTGCCAACAGCTGCCTGTGGGTGGTGACTGCAGACTAGAACTTCAATTTCCGTTCCGTTGAAGATGACTTCTATCATGCTGCGAACGACCCTCCAGTCCAGCCCATCCAGTCCGCAGCCTATCTTGGGAATGGCTAATTTCGTCTCCTTGCCTTCCACCAGCTGTCTCTTCAGGCTCCATAAGGCTCTCCAAATACTGCGATAGTCAGGCTTACCGCTTGATGTCTTCTTGGTGACTAAGTAGTACACGTGTCGTCTTCGTTCCGCCTCCGTGTGGATGATCTGCAGGCTCTTGCCCACCATGGGGTGCTGTCTTAGGAGTTCCTCGACCTGACCAAATTTCTTCCGGAAGACTTGGGCTATCCCCTTGGACATCCTTAGGTCTTCTGCCACACAGTGGGCCAGACTGTACTCTGGTGACACTTGAAAAAGGTCTTGCTGTCTCTCTGTGGTCACTCCGAATCGCGCCTTACTTCCTGTGGCGTGATGAAACATGAAGGTTTCGAAGTTTACTTCGGAACCTTGCGTCCGTTGTACTGTCCCCTCATTTTCTTCTCCGTTGTAAGGAGCCATTCGGTTGAAGTGGATAACTTTGGGTTTGCCATGCGGAACCTTCCTGATGCGGTAGATGACATCGTTAATCCGTTTCATCACTCTATAAGGACCTTCCCAAGATGTCTGCAATTTTGGGGACAGACCTCTACGTCTTTGAGGATTGTAAAGCCAAACCAGTGCTCCAGGTTGGTATCCCCCATTCTGAGCATTGATGTCATAATGCTCCTTCATTCGGTCGTTGGCCGTTTGTATATTGTGACGCACTTGATTGTGAATGTCGTCCATTTTTCTGCGTAGACCGCTAACGTAGTTCTCGTCGGCAGGGACCTCACCGGGCTTCACGCCGAACTTCAAGTCGCAGGGCAGCCTTGGCTCTCGCCCAAATACCACTTTCGCTGGTGTCTCTCCTGTTGTCTCATGAACGGACGAACGGTATGCCAGTAGAAAAAGGGGAATGTACGTGTCCCAGTCTCTCTGATGATCGGAGATGACTTTGGACAAATGTCGGTTGATGGTTCTGTTGAATCTTTCCACCATTCCGTCCGACTGCGGGTGAAGTGCAGTGGTTCTAGTTTTCCGGATGCCGAGCAAAGTACACGTTCTTAAAGCCGATTCGAAGTTCCTTCCTTGATCTGAATGGAGCTCCATGGGCGCGCCATATCGACTGATCCATTCACGGACAAGGGCTTCAGCAATAGTCATCGCCTCTTGGTTTGGTAGGGCGTATGCTTCAACCCACTTGCTAAAGTAGTCCATCACCACGACGATGTACTTATTTCCACTATTCGTTTGTGGAAATGGGCCGGCTACATCTATGGCAATTCTTTCGAAAGGACTTCCCACGTTATACTGTTTCATGGGGGCCTTGCCTCGTCGGTGGGGGCCGTTACTAGCTGCGCAGACTACGCACTTCCTACACCAGTCCTTTACATCTTCCTTGCAGTTCACCCAGTAGAATCGCTCGCGCACCTTTTCCATAGTCTTCTTGATTCCCAGATGCACTCCCGAAGTTCCATCGTGAAGTTCCCTCAGAACTTCCGGCACCCTATTCTTCGGAATCAGTAACTGTGTCTTCTGTTCCGTGCCTTCCTGGTTCTCGATGGTTCGTTTCAGAAGACCATGATCCAGCACTATGGAGTCCCACTGCGCCCAGTACGATTTCACGGATGGTGCACACGGTGCTATCTCTTCCCAAGTAGGCCTTGCCTCCCTACTTTTCCATTCCAGCACCAATTTCAAATCCTGATCGTTCTCCTGGTCTCGTCGCAATTCTTCATCTTGCCATTTGTCGTCTATAACGGCCGTCCTCGCAGTCGTGGCTACTTTCTCCTCCAGACGACTACAATGCTTACAGTCTTCAGCACAGACAGCACTCGACAGAGCATCGGCATTTCTATGGCTAGTTCCGGCCCGATGCTGGATTTCAAAATCGTATTCCTGAAGTCGTTCAATCCATCGTGCGACTTGTCCTTCAGGATTCTTGAATCGGAGGAGCCATTTTAAAGCGGCATGGTCCGTCCTCAGGAGAAAGTGTCTGCCATATAAGTACTTGTAGAAATGTTCTATGGACTTTACCACGGCTAGCAATTCCCTTCTTGTGACACAATAATTTCGTTCCGGCTTTGACAGGACTTTACTGAAGTAGCCAATCACCTTCTCCTGCCCTTCTTGTATCTGGGACAGTACGCCACCGATACCAACATTGCTAGCGTCAGTGTCCACGATGAACTTGCCTTCTGGGAGAGGGTAACTTAGAATAGGAGCACTTATCAAGTACTGTTTGAGTTGTTCAAAACTAATTTGGCAATGTTGGTCCCATTCAAACGGACGACCTTCTTCGGTGAGTTTTGTCAACGGCTTAGCGATGTCCGCAAATCCGGGAACATAGCGCCGATAGTAAGTGCATAGGCCTAGAAAACTCCTTATCTGGTGTTTATTCTTGGGAGTTGGCCAGTCCTTCACGACCTGAATCTTCACTGGGTCCAAGGCGATTCCATCCCCATTAACAATATGGCCTAGATAATTCACTTCCTTCTGGAACAGGTGGCACTTCTTGACACTAAGCTTTAGTCCAGCTCCGCGAAGCCGCTGGAACACTCCTTCCAGGTTCTTCAGATGGTCGTCGAAAGTTTTCCCCACCACAATTATGTCGTCCAGGTATACCATGCACGTTGTCCAGGACAGACCCTTCAGAACCGTCTCCATCAGCCTCTCGAATGTCGCTGGGGCATTACATAAGCCGAACGGTGAATTGCCATAGACCCATACCAACGGAAAACGCCGTTTTTTCTCGATCTTCGGGCGCTAGTTCCACTTGCCAATAACCACTCTTTAGATCCAAGGTTGAGAAGATCTTTGAACCGGCCAGGGTGTCCAGGGTGTCATCAATCCGTGGCAAAGGATAGCTGTCCTTTTTGGTGACGTTGTTGAGCAATCGATAGTCTACGCAGAACCGTGTGGATCCATCCTTTTTCTTCACAAGCACTACCGGTGACGCCCATGGGCTACTCGATGGCTCAATTACGTTGTCTTTTTCCATTTTACGAATATTGCGTTCTGCTTCCTCACGCTTCGCCAATGGTAACCTCCTTGGAGCTTGACGGATGGGCCTTTCTTCCCCGGTCTCTATCTTGTGTTTGACTATGTCGGTTCTTCCCTTAGGTCCATTTTCTACCTCGAACACATCTTGATACTGACAGATCAGGTTCTTCGCTTTTGTTTTCTGTTCTGGAGTCAGTTGCTGGGCCGTCGACATGACCATTTCCAACAACTTCTTCGGGACCTTCGTCTCTTGTTGTACGTTTGCTCCTATTTGGCGGGAGATGGAGGACACCATGGCACAGCTTCCCAAGATCGTACCTTTCTTGATGTTGACAGGGAAACAGTTCACATTCATTAGGCGGACTGGTATTTCCTTCTTTGCTGTCAACAACATTTTTCCAACGAGAACTCCTTTTCCAATCTTCCGATTTTCAGTGTTAGGTTCGACCATAATGACTTGCCCATCTTGGAAAGCGCCGTTCAGGTTTGCATCAACTATAACCTCGGTTCTGCTAGGCAATACGACATCCTCTACGAGAACAACTCGAGCGGCCACGTCCTCTCGTTGATGTAGAACCAACTCCTCGTTGTTAACCGCCATCACGCCACGCTTCAGATCCAATTGGAATCCATGAGCACACATGACGTCCATGCCCAGAATCGCTTCGTCCTCTATTTCTGCTACCAGCGCACGATGTTTGATGGGGGTCGATCCAATGGTAATGGTCACCTCTACTTCACCATGGACAGTGGCTGATGTTCCGGTTGCCGTCCTCAGTCTCCACTTAGTCGGCTCGGTGCGTTTTGATGACTTGATCATCGGGCCTCAGGATAGTCTTCGTCGCACCCGTATCCAGTAGCATGGTGTGAGGGATGTCATCAATGGTGGCATCCACGAAGACACTGCTGGTTAATCGCCGCAGGGCTATCACTTTCGTGGCCTTTGTCTTTGGAGGCCTTTGAATACGCGTCGACGTTTGTCCATCTGCAGCGACCAGAGTTAGTTTTCCCTGTGGCTTCCTTCGTGGAGAATCCTGCCTGGCCTTGGGACACCGCCTGCGATCATGTCCCTCTTCCTGGCAATTCCAACACACCAGAGGATTCTTCTGCCTCAAGACTTGTTCCACAATGCGGCGAACATCCTCCGTGGTGGTATAGTCCTTGGGCCGCTCCTCTGCAGCAGATCGCACCTTGACGCTGGCGGGTTCCTCTTCTTGGGAGTCCGTGGCAGCTCGCACCTTGGCATGCCCTCTTGAGACTTGCTTCGCCACCTCATATTCCAAGGCGTAGGCCAATGCGTTCTGGGATGTCTTGGGGTGGACCATTATCAATGACTGCTGGTTGTCTGGGTCACGAATTCCATCCACGAAGGTCTGCACCGTCAAACGTTCCAGGAATTCTTCAGGAGCTGCAGGATATGCCAACCGGGCCAGGCGCACTACGTGAGCCTCGAATTCCTGAAGACCTTCTCCGGATTTCTGATAACGGTTTCTCAGCTGCGCACGGTACACCTCGGTCAGATGCGCCTGGCCATAACGCATCTCAAGTCTGTTCACCAGCTTATTGTAGTCCTCTTGTTCCTCTGACGGCATCGTTTGTAGCACATCGATAGCGTCCCCCCTCAATGCCACAATTAACGAGGAGGCTTTCTCACTGACGGTCCATCCGTTCCCCTTTGCTTCAAATTGTTTGAAGTAGTTAGGCCAAGAAGACTTCCCATCGAACGTCGGTGGTTTTATTTTCAATTTCGAAGTTTCCGCTGGTCCTACCATACTTCGGCCCTCGTTATTTTCTAGTATTTCGACTGGTGACGGATCCCCTAACATTCGCAATCCTGCCATGATTTGTTCGAGATTTTTAATTTTGTTATTCTGCTGGAACAGTATCTCTTCCACATTTTCTTGCAGATTCCTTGTCTCTTCCAATATTTTTACCACTAGTTTATTCTCGAGCCCTTTTGATTGCTCTACAAATTTAACTTCCAAATTTCCAGACTGTTCCATCAATTTATTTTGCAATTCATCTTTGAAGTTTCCTGATTGTTCCTTTAATTTATCCTCTAATATCTTACTTAAATCTGCAGGACCGCCCGAGATTTCAAATAGAAAGGCTTCTGGATCCTCCCCTGCTTCTAGTAGCGCTTGGTGTAGTCTCTGTTGCAAAATCGATTTCTTTCCGGAGATTTCCAATTCGCGCTCTTCTAATTCGGCTTTTAAGTCGTTCACTTTTAAGTCTTTTAACAGCACTTTCTTTGAAGCCATTGTTTCTTTGTTTAACTAATTTGTTTAAATTTTAATTTAATTTTAATTGTTATTTATTTCCATGAACCTCACACCTGGCACCAATGTAACGATTTTTAAAGGTTCTATTAATTTTATTTTAATCAAAACACGAAATAGTTAATAATCTAATTTATTTAAAAGTAACACTAATTAACAATAATAAACTTAAACAATAATTTATTTATAAACTAATAAGTAATTTATGTTAACAGCCGAGCGAAAATTTATAACGCGACTTCAATTCTGAACTGTCAAATCTGAATTCCCATTCGAACTGTCCCCCGTTTGGCTGCGTGCATTTTTATATGCCGGGGTTGTTTCTCGCGAACATTCTCGCTCGTTCGACGGAAAGTCTCGGATCATCGCCCCGTGATGTCGAAGCTTCTCGTCTAAGGCGCGTCGGTGTTGACGCATCAGACAGGCTGGGACCGCAATCGTCACAGTATCTATTAGAGAAATGATGCAGCTCGTTATTTTGTGTTTTGTTTTTAAAGTTACTTTAAAAATCTTATGGAAAATACATATCGAGGGCTAAAGCGCAGGACCTCTTAAACTAACTTTCCTAGGAGAACGAGTTATGCATAGCAAACAATTCACCAACTTTACCAATTCACTAAAATTAAGCAAAACTAAAATGTTACACTTTATTGTGGGATTCTGTTACGTTCAAATCTCGAGCCAAAACATCGTGGCGATACAGTATCATTCAACTGCGTTTTAGTACAGTTGGCTACACTGTCCTCCTCCTCATTGACATCGCTATAGGGGAAACCTGGGTGATGCAAACGCTCAACATCCATAGGCTATGAAGGTACCATGAGACTACCCTGTGGTCCATCATTGGTTATCGTCGGTAATTCTTGCGCGCCTTAGCGACCTTCTCCATCTTCAATCTCGTCGCGTCCTTTCTTGTTCGGAACATCGTGCCAGTTAGACGTAATTTACGTGTGTTGTGAAACTACCGGGGTTTTCGCTCTTTGGGAGGAATAACTCATTTGTGGCTGTGCCGGAAGATCTCGTGGCATCATCGAACACATTTGGGGCACTTTTAAGCCCCATACTAAGCCGGGGAATATCTAGAAAATCCCAGGTAACGTAAGACGTGCGAGGGCGTGTACCTAACATGGCCGCTAACAAAAATCGTTTTTTTCATTTAGGCTCTTAGTACCGGCTTTTGCACAAGCTTTTGTGCGGCTTTCGAGTATTTTATTTGGAGAATAATTTCGAACCATCGCATTGCATCATCCCGTCTTTTCCTGTGAAGAATTTAGTACCGGCGTTTCCTACGCGCCCCTACCGAAACCGCACTGAACCGGTCCATCCTGGACTAGCATCGCGGGACAGGAACCGTAAGATGGCGTGGTGATCAGCAAATGCGTTTGACGTTTCTCTGACTGACAGAAACAAATTCGTGAGTTTCTTTTGCTTTTGTTGTTGTATTTATTACCGGACTAAAGTCATATATATCGGTGCAATAATACCGCATGCTAAATAGTTAAGGTGGAGAGCGAATCTTCAGCCAAATGTAGACATTTGCATTATTAAATTACTTCACATTGTTTGTTTGAATTCGAAGTTTGTCATCTTTAGACGAAACTAGCCTAGTTAGTTGAACTCATGGAGTAACCTGCATTTGTACGGGAGTTATAACTGAAATAAAGTTTATTATTGTGTTAACTTAGCTACGAGTTTAATTTCTACGTTCACGCACACCAGTGAGTAAAGTCTCGCCTCTGTATTTATTATTGATTCATTTTCTGCGCGATCTGGTCGATTGGAGACGTCAACTGATCGATTACGTTTAGCTGAAGAGTTGTCTTCTGGCGCCTTAATAATTTTACCACCTTGATTAACCCGCCCCTTTCTTCACTGTTGCTAGCTGGGGCTCAGCTGATACGGTCTCTGTCATCTGGTCTGTGGTAAGTAAGAGGCAAGTAAATGAAATTTAAAATTTGGTGACAATTCATTAAACATATCCAATTATACTATGAGTTTTTTTTTAACTTTGAACACACAATGTGAATTTTCCTATGTTCAGTGTCAAAAAAAAGTCAATGTATTGCAATGGTATATCAGCTACCTGTGATGAAACAAAACGAATTTCAGTAAAGTAATTTTAAGGTTTATTTTGATAACAAAAACACTATAATAAATATTCAAAATATTCTCCTTCACGTTTTAAACAATGTGCTAAGCAATTATCGTATATTTACAAAGATTTTCTTAAGGTTTTGGGATTTAAATAATGACATTTCATAATTGACACTGACAGCACGTTTAGCTTGTTGAAAATTGCTAGAAGTTTTCTTCCATATCTTGTATTGCATGTTTTTTTAATGAACGTACAGATCATCTTTTTACTACGAGCCCTGCGTCAAAAGTATTCGTCTACCTCTCTTTGGTAGAGAAAGGGACAGTTAATAAGTTACTCAGTGGTAGATTATTTTTCTAGAATAATAATAAATAAATAGAAATTATGTATACATTTATAAATAAAAGTTTTGATATTTAAATTCTAATAAATTTTCTAATTGTCAAAAACAGCTATACTATCTAGGCAAATACTTTTGACGCAGGGCCCGTATTTGCCGTTCGTATAAATCTGAGTTAAGAAAATATACGACGAAACGACATGACATGACAAAAGCCGCAAGGCTGTTTCGCGAAAGTTAGAAGAAGATAGCTACATAACAGGTCTTTGGCTTATCAATCGGCATACAGTAAAAAAATGAACTGTAGGAATATTTACGTTGTATGTTCAGAGATATAAAAAATTCAAGGTATATTCTTGATTGATTGTAACTTTTTCGAGTCAAATTTTAAAAAATTTAAAATGTTTTATGTGTTCCCTATAAAATTTGCTTTTTGTGATTTGAGGGGTCCTGCGTTTTAGCCCTCAATATCACACATACATGTGTAAATCCGTATGTACAGCCTCAATCAAAACTAATGAAACGTTCAAAACCGAAATGCTGTAGTCAGAGAGAGAAGATACCGAGTGAGATGAAGTCTTATGGCGAACGAATGTTTCCGAAGTCCTTCGGAACGCCACAACACGTTACGTCCTCTCTGACTCGGCACCGTTGCACTCTGACTACAGCGTTTTTGTTTTGAACGGTTTCATTACTTTTGATTGAGGCTGTACATACATACATCATCTTTCATAAGGAATAAAAAAGGAATGTAAATGCTGTCTATCTTTAAAAATTTGATTGCCTACTTTCGTCGCGCTAATGGCTTTCACACTTCGACTTTAGGCACTTTGATGATATTTTAGGAGATTAATTCGACTCGTACAAATAAATCTTCTTTGGGTACTAGGAATAGCCATAAACGAAGAAAAGTATTATCACTTTGAAGTTCTATTAGAGGTTTTGTTTATAATCAAGTGCTTTGATGTATGTACGCACATGTGTACGCATATACAGTTTGAGGCTGGGTTGCATAAAACATTTAAGTCAGGATTAAATTTAAACCTAAGTTAGAATGTGACACACAATATGCTGTATGTAATTACGTGTGTCACATTCTAAGTTAGGCTTCAATTTAATCCTGACTTAAATGTTTTATGCAACCCAGCCTTAGTGAAGCAAGTAGGTTGGCAACGCGTGCCTCGGATGTATTCGGACGGCCGGCCTTGTCTCGCATTGGGAAGCGAAACGATGAGCGCGTATTTAATAATTTTATTTTAACTAGGATTTCAATAATTCATGTAAAATATTGTTCTAATTGCCGCAATACATTTGCATAACGCAATTATTATCGTTTGTAATATAATAATGTAGCTAAAAAACAGCTCTAAAAACTGCATGCTTCGAACTGAGACGTGAACTGATACACGCTAGAACGCCCTCTACTCTTATACGACTTCGTCCGAAATTACTTATATCCACCTAGTTTTAAAACTCTACCTGTATACGATGCGATGACGATCTTATATCTATTTTCTCAGAGCAAGTAAGTTTTTATATATATAAATAGCAAATGCCTACAGATTATAAACAGATTTGTTTTTTCTTAATAAGACTAACAATAAGTTGCAAGTTTTGCATGAGATTATTTGTTAACTATGAATTTTATTTGCACTAGGGATTCTATCCTTGGATTCTATCAGGGTCAGTTCTTTTCTGTTGCATTTCTATTTCTTGCTTGTTTATTTTTACTATAGTGAAAAATAGGAAATCATGAACGGAAATCTTCACTTCAACAGCATCTATTTCTGAACTTTTAAAAAATTCTCAAAGATCTCACATTTTAAATAAGTTCCGTGTGATCAATCAGCGCAGTAATCACGTTTAATAAATTTCTTATATCAATTTCAAGTTTCAAACTCAAGTTCACTATTGTAGCTAAAACTGATTTATTTCAATAATGAAGACAATTTAGTATTAAGATTCCTGTACAATTTTAAGATTAATAAAAGTACATTTTTACGCGAGTGTTGTGTTGTGTTTTCTTCAACTTTTACAACGAGAAAGCAGTCGTTCATGCCTTTGCACGGCAACATATTCCACAACAATTGTTAACTGATACAGAGAAACATCAATTACTGAGCGATTTAAAAGGTATCTGAAGAAGTAAACTATTTATGAACTAAATTTATAATTATTGCGTGTACAGGGTGTCCCAACGATGTGTACTTCTTCTGTGGACCCTATATCAATAACACGAAGAAAAAAATAAGATTAAGGAAGTTATACTAGACGTCACGCGATATATTTTAAAATTCTTTTCAACTATACAGAGTTTTCCAGAAAATGTTGGTGTGTAAAGAATGATTTTTTTAAACAAAACACCCTGTATATTTTTATAAATTTGGATGTCTCGTAGAAAGATGCTTACAATAATATAACCATACCGTGAGTATTTCATACCTCTGAACATACATAAATAACATATATAAATAATTGTAAATAACATATATAATAATTAGCATATTGTTTAAAACGTGAAGAAGAATATTTCGAACATTTATTACAGTGTTTTTATTAACAAAATAAATCTTAAAATTACTTTACTGAAACTCGCTTTCTTTCATCAGAGGTAGCTAGTATACCCTTGCAATGCATTGACTCGTTTTTTTTTTAAACTGAACATAGGAATATTTTCATTGTATGTTTAGAGTAAAAAAAAAAAAACTAGTGGTATATTGATTTCACTCCGTTATTTTCGTAAAATGTTTTTTGAAAATTCATTAAAAATTGGCAACTTTTGAACATATGTTTGTGACTATGGAGATAACACAGACTTGCGAAAATATAACAAATTATTCTTAGGACTTTGGCCTTTGTGAAAATATGAAGAAAGTTAAAATATCTTTTAGCATTATGCAGGTCGAACAGTACTTGCGAAGCACTCGGTGTCTCATTTTTTAAATGGAATAACTTATTTTTTATTTCAGAAATGGGTAGTACTTAACTTTCTACAGATATCAGGTTATACACATATCTATATTTGTAGCATTTCTTTCACTAGAAACCTTGTTCTTATTACTATTTGAACTTTTTAACCTTTCATTTATAATTTTTATCTGGTAAATGAGCAAGAAACAAATCCCAGAGTGTATTTATATCAAACATGAAGAAACATCCAGGTTTACACATGCTGATACGAGAAAAATGGAAAATATGTGGAAAAAAAATTTTCGTCGTAGACAGCCATAATAATAATTCCAAAAAGTAATATTTCCGGGTATCTTGAAAAATAAAAGTACTCTTATTTCATTTCAAATATTTTTACTTTCTTGGTATATGACCAGTGGTATTCAAATTTTGATATGTGCATTTTGCGTTTCGAAAGCTCTAGGAACTTTCATAAAGAATAAATTTTTCTAATAAATCAATAATAAAAACGTTTCCCATATGTGTCCAACTTCCTGCGGGTCAGTGAATATTTACTCATTATTGCGTGATTAGCAGTAATGAAATGAAAATTTACTTAAAAAAATGTTTTTTTTAGCTTTCAAATTTATGGTAATAATTTATACCCAAAAATAAAAAGTTTAAAAAACCAAAAAGTTCTAATGGTAGTAAAAACAATATTTCTAGTAAAACAAATGTTAGAAATAAAGGTATATAACCTTATATCAGTGGAAAGCTAAGCTTAAGTATCATCTATCTCTGAAATAAAAATATTCGGCGTTATTCCATTAAAAAAAATGAGATACCGAGTGTTTCGCAAGTACTGTTCGCCCTGTATAAGGCTAAATATATTTTAACTTTTTTCATATTTTCAGAAAGTACAAAGTCCTAAGAATATTTTCGTCAGTCTGTGTTATCTCCTGGGTCTACCACTTTTCTGAAAGTCTTTCACATTGGTAAAATTTTTTTGGTGCTACTTGTAGTGTGCGGTCTACGTGCGAATCTGAGATCTACCTATTGTAAAGTGTGTTCTACTCTCAAAATATGTTTGAAAAACATGCTAATCTCTAATTTGACCCTATTTGTTTGTGACGAAGTAATTAAAGGATTTACTTGTTTGGATATAAATGTTTTTCTATGAAAATTAGGGATATTAATTAAGATGAGGGATATTGTTACAACTTGGCGTATTAAAGGATTAATTTGATTTTTTAATTTTTTTATCAAGTCTTGCTATGAAATTTGGGCGGCATGTCTTAGCTTGACTGTAAAATAACCTAAAATAGTGCAATGACTTATTTTTCAGTTAATCTAAATTTCATAGCAAGGGTTGATAAAAAGAATTAAAAAATCACCTGGTATTAGAAACATGCATATAGAACACATACTACATTAGAAACATACAGGTAGACCGCACACTACAGTAGAAAGACGCAGGTAGACCGTACACTACAGTAGCACCATTTTTTTATAATTTTACTGTGGATTTTGTTAAGGGATTTCTGTTGGGATACTTTCCATTAAATACATTGCACGTTTCTTGTAATGTTCTTCTCCTGTCATCATATCCCAATACCATCTGAATTTCTATTCTTTCCCTTTCTGATAACTTATCCATTATTTAAAATTGTTATAAGTCAGAACTTTCACACTAACTTAAAATTGACGTTTACATAATTCTTAGCAAACGCCAACTTTGCTTTTTAAAAAAACGTGTGCGTTTTAATGTTACAAATGTTGAAATATTTCGATAACAGTGAACATTAGGTATAGGACATGTTACACATTTTATGTTAATTATTTAAGCAATTTAAACAAATAAAAAAAATACTATTACAATTACAAAATTGGCAGCACTTGCGAAAAATCTGAAATATTGATAACACTGTCGACATCATCTTGATATCCGTGCTATCACCTAAATTTCGCTCCAAAATTCGCTTCAGTAGCCCTAGTCGTTGTATGAGATATTTAGAGGTTTCCATACTTTTGTTCCACAGTGTATATTTATATTGTTGTAATCAGCTCTCCGCGGAACATCTAAATTTACAAAAATATACAGGATGTTCCATTTAAAAAGATCACTCCCTACACTCCACCAATTTCTGGAACAACCTGTATAGTTGAAAATAATTTTAAAATATGCTGTGTGATGTCTAGTATAACTTTCTCAATAATTTTTTTTCTTCATGTTATTCCTATAGGCTCTACAGAAGAAATACACACAGTTGGGATACTCTGTACAATTCAACATTAGAAATTACTTAATTATAAAACCAAATTATATCGGCAATAGCACCCACTGTAGAGATGGAACGAATCTCCTGCCGCGGTACTGAATCCGGCCGATTCGGCCTGTAAATCGGACAGTTCGGTTTCGGCCGAACCTTCGGTGTACTGACCGGATTTAATATACATAATACATATTTTTTTAAATTATAAGTAGGCTGATCGTAATTGTTTGAAGCAAAAACGGGATGGGATTAATACTGTTCAAACAGAATATTTTCTTTAGAATTAAGGTGTTCAATTTGAACCATTCACCATTGCTTTCTTTGTATTTTTGAAAATAGAAATTTGGTTAAACTAGCAAATATTCTCTCATTATCATGCTGATTCTGAATTTGTAACTAAAAAAAGCAATTGCACTGCTAATTGAAAAAAAAATACTGAAATAACTTTCTATTTTATTTTTTTTTCTCAGCTATTTGAGCGGTGCAAAAGTTAAAAAAGGTGGTGCATGAGGGTGCATAAGGGGTGCAACAAGGTGCACCAAAGAAACTTCGAAAATTTTCACTGGGGGGGGGGGGGGGTAGCTGAGTTTCTATATTATTTTTTTTCTCAGCTATTTGAGCGGTGCAAAAGTTAAAAAAGGTGGTGCATAAGGGTGCATAAGGGGTGCAACAAGGTGCACCAAAGAAACTTCGAAAATTTTCACTGGGGGGGGCTAGCTGAGTTTCTATATTATTTTTTTTCTCAGCTATTTGAGCGGTGCAAAAGTTAAGAAAGGTGGTGCATAAAGGTGCATAAGGGGTGCAACAAGGTGCACCAAAGAAACTTCGAAAATTTTCACTGGGGGGGGCTAGCTGAGTTTCTATATTATTTTTTTTCTCAGCTATTTGAGCGGTGCAAAAGTTAAGAAAGGTGGTGCATAAAGGTGCATAAGGGGTGCAACAAGGTGCACTAAAGAAACTTCGAAAATTTTCACTGGGGGGGGGGCTGCGGTTAACTTGACCCCTCCCAGTGAAATTTGCCTGCAGTTTCTCTCCTGGAGGGGTGCAAAAATTTATTTTGGTGGTGCATAAGGGTGCATTAAGGGTGCAATCATTTGGTGCAAGAAAACTTTGAAAAACGTTACTGGGGGGGGGGGGGGGAGGCAAGTTAACTGACCCAATACAGGGTCAGTTTTTAAGCGCCCTTTCTTCCATAGCTCATTTATAGAACGAGATAGAATTTTTTTTCTTTTACAAGGACATTCTACCTATTGAGCACTATAACCTAGAGATGTAATTTTTCCGGAAAAATAAAAAAGATGGAAATTTTCCGACGACCTTTTCCGGTAATTTACCAGAAAATTTCCGAATCAATTATAGTAACGTATTTTTTTTAAATATTTTTTATAAATCCAGGAGCAAACCCTAGTTAAAATAGTACCAAATACTCATGTACAACGGTAACATAAAAATTACAGATATTACAAAATAATGTGTATTCACACACCAAACTTACCCTCTGGCGTTCGCGTATAATTCATAAATTGTACGTAGAGGTATTTTTCCGCATTTTGGGCGCATAATCTTTTGAAGTTAGGTTAGGCATTACATTTTAATAAATGATTGTTAAACTGCGCAAGCGCAACAAGTAATATCTTAGAAAGTTTCTGGAAAATTTCCATTTTAGAAAATTTCCGAATTGGAAAATTTCTGAGCCCACATCCCTACTATAACCTAAAATTATTTTGATACATGCAGAGTATTACGTAAAATAATGGCAGCATACAGCAGGATTTTTTTAATGGAACACCCTGTGTATTCTCCTATAGAAAGATATAACACTCGATCCTCTAAACAGCAGCATATAAAATATTTATATTTATTTAACCAATTAAGAGTAAACTAATATTTTATTGAAAACGGTCTGATTTTCAACTTCTCTTAAAATTCTGACTCTAAACGGATCGTTTGTCGTACAGCAATAAAAATAGGTAGTGTTAGAAATTAAAGTATAGGGAATAACCCATATATAAATTCATTTAGTTTCTTTGTTTTTTCAAGTGTTGAGGCCTGTGTAATTGTCAGATTTTCAAACTGCCGTTATTCAGTTTTTTTAAATGCAACCAATCCTTACAATTTTTTTGCTATAATATACTTTTTACATTTTTACTCTAAATTTCAATATTAAAAAGTTATTTAACGTACAGTATTTTAATTTCTTTAAGACAACACCATAAAACAGATGGATAATATCAAGTTTACAATTAATTACAGACTCTTATTACATTATAATTATCGTATTTTTGTTATAATACAGTTCTTTTATTTTGTTTTAATTAAGAATGCTTTAAAATTGATTCTATATAGTTCCTAAGCTTCAGTTTTTTTAATTAACATTTGATTTAATAAAATCGGAATACTTGAACAAAAGAAATTCACCAATTTTCATTTATTTGTTAGATTATTAATTTATTATTTGTATATTTTTTTTAAGTACAACAATTTTTACATTAAGGTAATTATTTGCAAGCACAGATGTTTTCTTTTGTTGTAGTGGAAGTATATAAACTGAACACTTGAATTTATTAATTTTAAAAATGTTTTACATAGAAACCATGTTGTTGTTAATAATAAAAAAAGATATAACTTTCAAGTTCGTTAATAAAAAAAATTAATTACAGTTTCGGTGATTTAGTGAATTCAAATACGGCAAAACGCTAAATTGGTGACCCCGACGATGGCAGAGAACGAACACATCACAAGAGATACCGGAAACGTAACCAGAGATGAGCAAGAATTTGTCGTCACTCGTGTCAGCTTAAAAGTACCCCCATTTTGGAAACCTGACCCACGTATTTGGTTTATACAACTAGAAGCACAGTTCCGGAATAGCAACATTTCCAGAGATCAAATGAAATATGATACTGTCATCAGTTCCATAGACGCAGAAATTTTGACGCAAGTTACTGACATTCTCGTGAAACCACCAGATACAAATAAATACGAAATCATTAAAGAACGTCTGATTTCGGTATTTGCAGACAGCGAAACACAGAGAACACAGAAGCTATTAACCGAATTAGAACTAGGTGATCGTAAACCGTCACAACTTTTATGTGAAATGAAAAACCTCGCTGATAACAAGGTATGTGAAAATTTTGTGAAAACTCTATGGCTACAAAGATTACCACGCGACATGCAGACTATATTGTCTGTGAGCAATGATGATTTATCTAAGTTAGCCACTATGGCTGACCAAATTTGGGAAATTCGTCCGACTTCTACGTATCATTTAGCTCCAGTAACTGCTAATCAATCAACTATTGAAGTATTAAATGACATTAAAAAACAAATATCTGAACTGTCATTAAAAGTTGCCGAAATTAGTAAGGAAAAGAAATATTTTCCGCGATTACGCTCGAGATCGAAGTCAAGAAACAGATTTCACAATGAAAACTATCCCAATACTCAAAAAATGTGTTACTACCACACTAAATTTGGCGACAAAGCTCACAAATGCGTACAGCCTTGTAGCATGAGCTCAACGATGAAAACATCATTTACGGATCAGGAAAACTAAGTTCCCGACTTCCCATGGCGGCAGGGAGTCAGGGGTTAAAGCTGAGTCGCCTCTATATTAATGACAAAGAATCAGCAAACCTTTTTTTAATTGACACTGGAGCGGATATATCTGTCATTCCACCCACCTTTAAAGAAAAGAAAAATTTAAATAAAATGGAACTCGTTGCGGCAAACGGAACAACTATCAAAACCTTCGGTCAGAAATTATTGCGACTCGACCTAGGCTTACGACGGTCATTTAATTGGCTTTTTATTATAGCGGATGTGCAAGAACCTATAATAGGAGTAGATTTTCTGTCACATTTCAATCTGCTAGTTGACAGCCAATGTCAGAAACTAATTGATGATACCACCTGCCTACTAGCTACCAGAGGAGTATCTGCTGTACACGACAAAATGAACATTCTGAATATGAAACACCAAAATCCTTATGAAACAATTCTTCATGAGTTTCCGGATTTAATACGACCCAACATTATAAACAAGAAAATCAAGAGCCATAATATAGAACATCACATTGAAACAAAAGGACCACCGGTTTTTGCTAAAGCGAGGAGACTCTCCGCAGAAAAACTAAGTGCTGCTCGAAAAGAATTTGAATACATGATTGAACAAGGTTTATGCAGACCGTCAAAAAGTAGCTGGTCAAGTCCTCTACATTTAGCAAAGAAAAAAACTGGAGACTGGAGACCTTGTGGTGATTATAGAGCCCTAAACAATATCACTGTACCCGATAGATATCCAATTCCCTTTCTTACAGACTGCAGTCAAATTATGTCAGGAGCAAAAATATTTTCTTCTATCGACTTAGTAAGGGCTTATCAACAAATACCCATTCATGAACCTGATATTCCCAAAACGGCAATTATAACTCCTTTTGGACTCTACGAATTTCCTTACATGACTTTCGGACTTCGGAATGCTGCACAAACATTCCAGAGATTCATGAATATGATTCTCATGGAATTTAATTTCGTCTTTTGTTACCTGGATGACATCCTCATAGCTTCACCCGATATAGAAACGCATAAACAACATCTTCGCATGGTTTATGAAAGATTGAATGAGTATGGTCTATGTATCAATGTAGCTAAGTGTGTTTTCGGCGTAGAGAAGATAAATTTTCTGGGTTATGAAATCAATTCTGAAGGCATGAAACCGTTAACATCAAAAGTAGAATCAACTTTCCAGAGCCACAATCTGCCACCAGCATGAGACGATTCCTTGGTATGCTCAATTTTTATCATAGATTTATACCTGACTGCGCTAAATTACAACAACCGCTAACAAACATGTTAATTGGACACAAAAAGAATAGTACAAAACGCTTAGAATGGACAGACGAAACGAAAGACTCCTTTACTGCCGTTAGGAAAGCTCTAAGTAATGCAACATTATTAGCACATCCAGTACAGAATGCTCCACTTTCTTTGGTAACGAATGCCTCAGAAACTGCCATTGGAGCTGTGCTGCATCAAAACATAAACGGACTTCTTCAACCTCTCAGTTTCTTTTCAAGAAGTTTAACAAAAACTCAAGTCAAGTATAGTGCTTATGACCGTGAACTCTTGGCCATATACAGTGCAATTAAACACTTTAAATATATGTTAGAAGGACAGACATTCGCAGTATTTACCGATCATAAACCTTTAACTTACGCGTTTCGACAGGATTTAGATAAAGCTTCTCCAAGACAATGCAGACAATTACAATTCATCGCACAGTTTACAACTGACATCAGATATATTGCTGGACCAGAAAATATAGTTGCAGATACACTTTCCCGTATAAACACAATAGAATCAACTTCATCTATTGGCTATGACGCTTTAACAGAAGCACAAGAAGATGAAGAGCTGAAAATTCTTCAGCAAAATGAAAAATTGAAGATGGTGAAACTTCACTTACCAAGTACAACCAAAAAACAAATATATTGCGATATTTCAACCGGACACATTCGACCATATGTTCCTAAAGATTTTCGTCAAATGGCATTTTCATCGGTACATAATCTAGCTCACCCAGGAATCCGAATTACAACGAAGATGGTCACAGAAAAATTTATCTGGCCAAATATTAAAAAAGAATGCCAAATTTGGACTCGATGTTGTGAATCATGCCAGCGTTCTAAAATCTCCAGGCATACGCGATCCGTTTTGGCAGACTTTGCAGTTCCAAGTGAACGTTTCCAGCATATCAACGTAGATATTGTCGGACCACTACCTGTTTGCAATGAATTCAGATATCTTCTCACAATGATCGACAGATTTTCCAGATGGATAGAAGCCACCCCCATAGAAAATCAGACAAGCGATTCTGTAGCTCAAGCTTTAATTTCTGTTTGGTTTTCTCGATTTGGTATTCCCGCTAAAATAACTACAGACCAAGGAAGGCAATTTGAAAGTCAACTTTTTAAATCACTCGCAAAATATCTAGGATTCCAACATAATAGCACTACTGCTTATCATCCTCAAGCAAATGGACTAATTGAAAGACAACATCGAACCTTGAAGACGGCTCTCAGATGTCATCTACAGCAAATTTCCTCGTGGGTTGAAGCTTTACCCCTTATTCTTTTAGGAATGCGTACTGCCATCAAAGAAGACTTAGGTTGTTCTTCTGCTGAATTAGTTTATGGTTCAACTATTCGTCTCACAGGAAAATTTTTAACATCTACTCCGTCCATTACTCAATTAGATTTTGCGAGACGTTTACAAGAAATTATTCGTTCCATAAAACCTATACCAACTTCGAAACATGGCAATAAACCAGTTTTTGTTTCAGAAGAACTTAAGACCTGCACTCATGTTTATATTTTTCAAAATGCTGTTCAATCGACCTTAGCACCAACGTACAGTGGACCTCATTTAGTAAAACGACGAACACAAAAATATTTCGATGTTGTAGTCAAAGGTTTGGTGAAAAGGATCTCAATAAA
>OY284479.1:17218818-17257574 GCA_958336345.1 Dorcus parallelipipedus
ATTCTCCTGGGAGACGAATAGTTGAACCATAAACTAATTCAGCAGAAGAACAACCTAAGTCTTCTTTGATGGCAGTGCGCATTCCTAAAAGAATAAGGGGTAAAGCTTCAACCCACGAGGAAATTTGCTGTAGATGACATCTGAGAGTCGTCTTCAAGGGTCGATGTTGTCTTTCAATTAGTCCATTTGCTTGAGGATGATAAGCAGTAGTGCTATTATGTTGGAATCCTAGATATTTTGCGAGTGATTTAAAAAGTTGACTTTCAAATTGCCCTCCTTGGTCTGTAGTTATTTTAGCGGGAATACCAAATCGAGAAAACCAAACAGAAATTAAAGCTTGAGCTACAGAATCGCTTGTCTGATTTTCTATGGGGGTGGCTTCTATCCATCTGGAAAATCTGTCGATCATTGTGAGAAGATATCTGAATCCATTGCAAACAGGTAGTGGTCCGACAATATCTACGTTGATATGCTGGAAACGTTCACTTGGAACTGCAAAGTCTGCCAAAACGGATCGCGTATGCCTGGAGATTTTAGAACGCTGGCATGATTCACAACATCGAGTCCAAATTTGGCATTCTTTTTTAATATTTGGCCAGATAAATTTTTCTGTGACCATCTTCGTTGTAATTCGGATTCCTGGGTGAGCTAGATTATGTACCGATGAAAATGCCATTTGACGAAAATCTTTAGGAACATATGGTCGAATGTGTCCGGTTGAAATATCGCAATATATTTGTTTTTTTGGTTGTACTTGGTAAGTGAAGTTTCACCATCTTCAATTTTTCATTTTGCTGAAGAATTTTCAGCTCTTCATCTTCTTGTGCTTCTGTTAAAGCGTCATAGTCAATAGATGAAGGTGTTTATACGGGAAAATGTATCTGCAACTATATTTTCTGGTCCAGCAATATATCTGATGTCAGTTGTAAACTGTGCGATGAATTGTAATTGTCTGCATTGTCTTGGAGAAGCTTTATCTAAATCCTGTCGAAACGCGTAAGTTAAAGGTTTATGATCGGTAAATACTGCGAATGTCTGTCCTTCTAACATATATTTAAAGTGTTTAATTGCACTGTATATGGCCAAGAGTTCACGGTCATAAGCACTATACTTGACTTGAGTTTTTGTTAAACTTCTTGAAAAGAAACTGAGAGGTTGAAGAAGTCCGTTTATGTTTTGATGCAGCACAGCTCCAATGGCAGTTTCTGAGGCATCCGTTACCAAAGAAAGTGGAGCATTCTGTACTGGATGTGCTAATAATGTTGCATTACTTAGAGCTTTCCTAACGGCAGTAAAGGAGTCTTTCGCTTCGTCTGTCCATTCTAAGCGTTTTGTACTATTCTTTTTGTGTCCAATTAACATGTTTGTTAGCGGTTGTTGTAATTTAGCGCAGTCAGGTATAAATCTATGATAAAAATTGAGCATACCAAGGAATCGTCTCATGCTGGTGGCAGATTGTGGCTCTGGAAAGTTGATTCTACTTTTGATGTTAACGGTTTCATGCCTTCAGAATTGATTTCATAACCCAGAAAATTTATCTTCTCTACGCCGAAAACACACTTAGCTACATTGATACATAGACCATACTCATTCAATCTTTCATAAACCATGCGAAGATGTTGTTTATGCGTTTCTATATCGGGTGAAGCTATGAGGATGTCATCCAGGTAACAAAAGACGAAATTAAATTCCATGAGAATCATATTCATGAATCTCTGGAATGTTTGTGCAGCATTCCGAAGTCCGAAAGTCATGTAAGGAAATTCGTAGAGTCCAAAAGGAGTTATAATTGCCGTTTTGGGAATATCAGGTTCATGAATGGGTATTTGTTGATAAGCCCTTACTAAGTCGATAGAAGTAAATATTTTTGCTCCTGACATAATTTGACTGCAGTCTGTAAGAAAGGGAATTGGATATCTATCGGGTACAGTGATATTGTTTAGGGCTCTATAATCACCACAAGGTCTCCAGTCTCCAGTTTTTTTCTTTGCTAAATGTAGAGGACTTGACCAGCTACTTTTTGACGGTCTGCATAAACCTTGTTCAATCATGTATTCAAATTCTTTTCGAGCAGCACTTAGTTTTTCTGCGGAGAGTCTCCTCGCTTTAGCAAAAACCGGTGGTCCTTTTGTTTCAATGTGATGTTCTATATTATGGCTCTTGATTTTCTTGTTTATAATGTTGGGTCGTATTAAATCCGGAAACTCATGAAGAATTGTTTCATAAGGATTTTGGTGTTTCATATTCAGAATGTTCATTTTGTCGTGTACAGCAGATACTCCTCTGGTAGCTAGGCAGGTGGTACCATCAATTAATTTCTGACATTGGCTGTCAACTAGCAGATTGAAATGTGACAGAAAATCTACTCCTATTATAGGTTCTTGCACATCCGCTATAATAAAAAGCCAATTAAATGACCGTCGTAAGCCTAGGTCGAGTCGCAATAATTTCTGACCGAAGGTTTTGATAGTTGTTCCGTTTGCCGCAACGAGTTCCATTTTATTTAAATTTTTCTTTTCTTTAAAGGTGGGTGGAATGACAGATATATCCGCTCCAATGTCAATTAAAAAAAGGTTTGCTGATTCTTTGTCATTAATATAGAGGCGACTCAGCTTTAACCCCTGACTCCCTGCCGCCATGGGAAGTCGGGAACTTAGTTTTCCTGATCCGTAAATGATGTTTTCATCGTTGAGCTCATGCTACAAGGCTGTACGCATTTGTGAGCTTTGTCGCCAAATTTAGTGTGGTAGTAACACATTTTTTGAGTATTGGGATAGTTTTCATTGTGAAATCTGTTTCTTGACTTCGATCTCGAGCGTAATCGCGGAAAATATTTCTTTTCCTTACTAATTTCGGCAACTTTTAATGACAGTTCAGATATTTGTTTTTTAATGTCATTTAATACTTCAATAGTTGATTGATTAGCAGTTACTGGAGCTAAATGATACGTAGAAGTCGGACGAATTTCCCAAATTTGGTCAGCCATAGTGGCTAACTTAGATAAATCATCATTGCTCACAGACAATATAGTCTGCATGTCGCGTGGTAATCTTTGTAGCCATAGTTTTCAGAAAATTTTCACATACCTTGTTATCAGCGAGGTTTTTCATTTCACATAAAAGTTGTGACGGTTTACGATCACCTAGTTCTAATTCGGTTAATAGCTTCTGTGTTCTCTGTGTTTCGCTGTCTGCAAATACCGAAATCAGACGTTCTTTAATGATTTCGTATTTATTTGTATCTGGTGGTTTCACGAGAATGTCAGTAACTTGCGTCAAAATTTCTGCGTCTATGGAACTGATGACGACTGATGATGATGTATCATATTTCGTTTGATCTCTGGAAATGTTGCTATTCCGGAACTGTGCTTCTAGTTGTATAAACCAAATACGTGGGTCAGGTTTCCAAAATGGGGGTACTTTTAAGCTGACACGAGTGACGACAAATTCTTGTTCATCTCTGGTTACGTTTCCGGTATCTCTTGTGATGTGTTCGTTCTCTGCCATCGTCGGGGTCACCACATCGAATCAATTTTAAGACATTGTTAATTAGAACAAATTGAAAGAACTGTATTACAATAAAAATACGATGATTATAATGTAATAAGAGTCTGTAATCAATTGTAAACTTGATATTTTCCATCTGTTTTATGAAATAGAGAGCGCTGTCTTAAAGAAATTAAAATACGATACGTCAAATAACTTTTTAATATTGATTTTAGAGTAAAAATGTAAAAAGTATATTATAGCAAAAAAATTGTAAGGATTAGATGCAGAAAACCTATAACAGAATTGAAGAGGAACGTGAACACTATCTATTCGTGAAAAGAGATAGGAGTGGTTGCATTTAAAAAAAATGAATAACGGCAGTTTGAAAATCTGACAATTACACAGGCTTCAACACTTGAAAAAACAAAGAAACTAAATGAGTTTATAACTGGGTTATTCCCTATACTTTCATTTCTAACACTACCTATTTTTATTGCTGTACGACAAACGATTCGTTTACAGTTAGTATTTCAAGAGAAGTTGAAAATCAGACCGTTTTCAATAAAATATTAATTTACTCTTAGTTGTTTAAATAAATATAAATATTTTATGCGCTGCTGTTTAGAGGATCGATTGTTATGTCTTTCTATAAGAAAATACACAGGGTGTTCCATTTAAAAAAATCCTGCTACATGCTGCCATTACTTTACTAACACTCTGTAAGTACCAAAATAATTTTAGGTTATAGTGCTCAATAGGTAGAATGTCCTTGTGAAAAAAAAAATTCTACCTCGTTCTATAAATGAGCTATGGAAGAAAGGGCGCTTAAAAACTCACCCTGTATAGTATTTTTTGTCATTCATTCGGTAAAGATTTTTCTATCTCTTTACAGCGGTACCAAAATTTCTTAAATTTGCCTACAAGATAACGAAATAACAAAAAAAAATTATTTTCAAGTAAGTAAGCCATGTTCATCCATCAAATTGCCTAAATATGTAATTAACAAATGATATCTATCTAAAGTACACATAAAACAAATAAATTAAAGAAAGCATCATCGTTAGCAATTTCCTTTGAATTTATATTAATTAAAATGAACAAATTTCGTCATCTTATACCTAAATTCCTTAAATTTGTTTACAAAATAATAACTTTGCGTAAAAACGTTATAGTCGACGGATTCTATGATATTATCATTTTCTTTAATCGCGATGGATAATAAAATAATAATCATTAAGCTGTTTCATTAAGCATTTTCAAAAAACATGACAAACCTGGAACACTTTTACGATTATAAGTTGCCGTTTGCACTGAAAATGCCGTGAACAAAAATTATTTGGTAAAAATAATTTACGCAATTGTAAATGTAAAAAAGTAATGTCATGCCATTAAAGTAGAAGCGGTTCGGTGGCAGGACCATCGCATCGGTGTTCGAAAGTTCGGTCGGCAGTATGTCCGTTCCATCTCTAGCACCCAGCAGCATCTTTGATATCCTAAATAAGTAATATTGATCATGTCGAAACACAAGTAATAATCCCGTACTGTACGTATACTCATACATACAATACAATCAATCAATTTTATTTTGTAATTGAAGTGATGGTTAAATTTTTCAGTATAAAAATTATTTCTATTCTTGAACATACAGAGCCACACACCGAGCTAAAGAATGGAAGGTCTGTTCATAGAACAGTTCTGGGCTAGGTTGAAACCGTTGGAAAAATGCAACAATGAACGTTTTATTATCTAATGTAACTAGCAATATTCATCATTACTTCGATGGGCGACTGGTTCTGACGGTTTCAAACTAGTTACAAACTGCACTAGGAACAAACCTGGAATAAAGACAGCAGATTAATTTAAAAATATTTAAATGACAGAACCATCTAAACTAATCAGCGATATAAACAATGTCAGGAAGTAGTCGAGAACGCGGTGTGATTATAAATTAGATATGCCTGGAAGACAAGAATATAATTCACTCACCTGCGAGTAGATGTCAATGGCCTTATAAGGGTTGACTGCCACCAAAATTGAACCGGTGTATGTCTAAAATCTGATTAAGGAAAACCTCGTTATTTATTCGTCTTAAAATTTAAACCTCACAACAAATTAATTTTTCCTCAATGACAAAAGCTTTAAATTAATGTTTATACATCAAATAACCCAACAAACATAGTGCTACCTTATTCGTTATTGAGAAATTAATTGTTTATTTTTCAATAACCTTCTGGTACACTGCTAAAAATGGTGGTAAAATTACACCATCTTTACTTAAATATTTCATGTTATTTTACTATTATTAAGTAATAAATAATACACAGAATTCTATGTAGTATTAAAAATTCACTTAAAATAATATTTAGTTTTAATTTAAAAATAATGTAAATTTACTACCATTTTTATCAGTGTACATATTCGTCGATAACATGAAATTCCTTCAGATTCAGGGCGTAATCTTTTTCTTTTGTTTTAGCTTAACAAAACCTATGAACGCTTTTGGGTTCTTTGCACGCTTGTAGATTATTTCTTATGTTCATAAATAAATTAAAATAACTCTGGTCAACTTAAAATTCTTTATCACAAAATCTTTTAACCGGACACTAAATCGCGCACAATACACTTAACGTTTCACCGTCGAAGCTGTCGAACGACGGTGAAACGTTAAGTGCGCGATTTAGTGTCCGATTAAAAGATTTTGTGATACAAATTTCATCGGACAAGAACCAACTTTAAATTAAAATTCTTTATTAACAATTTCTTTTAACGTACCAATAGTGGCTATTTGTTCGTTTTAGTTGAATTTAATATAAACTAAGTTCCTGTAATGGCCATTTGTTTAAATACGTAATCTCAAAACAATTCAAAACGATTGAAGGCGTAATCTTATAAAAGATTAAGATGAGTTTCATTACTTTGAAATGCAAAATGCAACTATTCGCTAATATTTAACGTAATAAAATCGTACATTTTTATGAGTTAAATAAAAAATATGTCATAACTCAAAAACTGTTAAAAACAGATATAGCGAATGCTAATACAGATCGATGCACATTTGAAAAAAAGTACTTTTCTGTGTTTGAATTACTTCGAGTAACAATAATAGCTATGATATAATTTTTTGAAAATCAGATAGCAGAATCCAGATTTCTAAGAAAAGTCAAAACATCTCAAAAATGATGCAATTTAGAGATAGGGAAAAGTATTGCACTATTACGTTTTTATATATATATATATATACAGGGTGTTCTTCAAGTTCGTACAAAAAAATTTATGATGTATTTGGTAACAGATATTCTCAGGATTGCACCAAAATTCAAACGAAAACGGTGACCTTTACCCACAATAAGTGTTCGAAGTTCCCCCCTGCGCGAGACGTAAACGTACCGATTAAAGTGCCACTTAACATACCTGCCCACAGATTTTCTTCTGCCCACACATGCATGTTGTGAAAATTAAACATACCATTCCTTGTAAACATTGATTCGTTGGTGAAGAGAATGTTATTAAGAAAGTTCGGATTGTCCGTCTGTTTCCGGAGTAACCACCGACAAAATCGCATGCTTGGAGGTAATCTACGGGCATCAGAGCTTGCACTCTTTGGAAATGGAACGGGCAATTGCTCCTCGCGAATAATTTGCCAAACAACAAACTGCACAACTGACACGAAGGATTTGCTTGACAAAGAACGATCTGAGTAACGCTGTGCATACAAACGTCTTGCAGCCAACGCATTTTAACCACATTCGCCGTAAATTAAAATCATGTCCACAATAACACTATTGGAAAATTCGACTATGTTTTCAACACTGTTATCTGCGACGACGTGCACTTGAGAACTGACCCGTTTTAACAGCCGATGCTGACACACCGATTACGTAATTACGTAATAAAAATATGCCAGGGACTATCAAACTGTTTCATCGTTCGCAGAAAATATTTATTATCTTTCACTGGTTTCAGTTTTTGTATGAAGTTAAAAAACAGCCTGTAGAATTCAAAAGCGTAACCAAAAATATAGCATCACATTTAAAATAAGCGAGGTGAGAACGATTTCCGGTATAACCGGAAGTGACTGGAAGTCAATTTTGTTTTATTTGAAAAGTTCCCTTTGAAATCTCTGTCCCGTAAGTTTCAAATTTCTATCTAAACCCTGTATGCCACATCTAAACACTTAAGGTTAATTTAGACGTTGTAATTTTTCTTACAAATATTTTTTCACAGCGCAATTTTACAAAATGTCAACGTATAATATGCAATTATCTTTCTCATTGACACATTAAGGATGATTTACATTATAAGACAACGACACGACATGTAGCGTAACAGACAAGACACGGAAACATTATTCAATGTAATTCAATGATATCATGCACACTATCCTGCAATGACACGTATCGGCTAAGACAAGACGAGACGACAATCTGACCAGGAATGTTTTTCGTGTCTGTGCGTGTCGTTGAAGTACAGTGTATTTTGCGAATCTGACTGTCTGATGTGTGTCTGATAATGTATACATTGCGTATTTTTCGTGTCGTGTCTGTTACGCTACGTGTCGTGTCGTTGTCTTATAATGTAAATCATCCTTTACACGTTGACTTTTGTAAAATTGTGCTGTGAAAAAAATATTTGTAAAAAAAATTGCAACGTCTGAATTGAGCTTTAGACGTCAATTTAAGCTCTTTTTAAAAACATCGGCCAATAATGTTTCAATACTTAATTTATAAACTAGAGGTCAAAAATTTTTACTTAAATTAAAGCTGGTTCTTGTCCGATGAAAATTATATCACAAACTCTTTTAAACGGACACTAAATGGCGCATAAACACCAGTTCGAAGCTGTCGGAACGACTGCGAAACGTTAAGTGTTTATGCGCCATTTAGTGTCCGTTTAAAAGAGTTTGTGATATAAAAATTTTTACGTAAATATAAGATACTTATTGCTAAAATAAGAGCTCATTTCAAAGAACTGAAAAGAAGAAAATTAATAAATAGTATAATAAAAAAAAATTGAATTACTTATGTTCTTTAAAATTAAATATAAATATTATTTAAATAACTGTTGACTTACATTTTTTCTATTAAATGTTTAGATCGAAGTTGATAGTAACACAAAAGACTAGTGCTGGTAACAATACTCGAAACCGGTGGCGGTAATATGAAAATCACTGAACTTGAGTTCTGTGTAATCAATCGCCGAAGCTACAACCGACAATTATTTCATTATTATTTCTTTGTTAACGGTGAATGGGAAAAAAGGACGGAGTTATGATTCTTAAGTCTGATGATGCAACACCAGACGCGTTTTATTTAGGACGCAGAGCTCTTCTCTTATAAAAACAACTGTAACAATGCTCGTAACCAGTTCCGACAACAATACTCGTAACAGGTTTCGGATATGGAGGCACTTTCAAAAGAAACAAACGCAGCAAAGTTGTGGTAAATGAAAAGGATACGTAAATGCAGTCCTTAATGTAGCGTTCTTTCAGGTTTTTGTTGATGACTTCTTCGTCCAACACCGTAAGGCACGTCATGTCTGGAACTCCGCCATCGGGCACAGCCACTGTAACAAAATTTATACAATCAATCCCGCGGATTCCATTAGACATGATTCGATATACGTACATTATTAATTTTTATTGCGTTGTTCAATTGTAAGAGAATATTGTTCAAATTATTCACTTTTCAAATTACAAGCTTTACTTTATTGAATTCTGTAATTCACTTTGTGTTTACTAAAGAAAAATTTAATATAAGAAGTAAAGAACATATGATATTAAAATTCAACAAAATATCACCTGTAAGAGATTTCTGTTCCTGATTACGAGAAAAATTAAAGATCAAAAATTGTCCCCAAAAACACGATATCACTAAATTTGGCATTGAATTAGTAAACCTCAAACGCAGAATAACCGCACCGAGAAAAATGTGTAGTAAAATGTATTACAATAACTTATAATTTTGTTACAAATTGTAGTTAATATAGGAATATTCGCAAGTTCTAGCAAACAAACATACAAATTTGTAGATTTACTAGAATAATTAACAATGAATGTTATGAAAGGCGTAAATTAAAAAATGTTGTGCTAACAATAACAATTCACAAACTCTTTTAAACGGACACTAAATGGCGCACAAACACTTAACGTTTCGCAGTCGTTCGACAGCTTCGTCAGAAGTGAAAAATATAAACATGTTGTCAAAATAAACAAGGTTGTCAACGGAAACTGAAAAAGTAACTTGATTTTTTTTTTAATCTAAAGATAATTTGAACATTATAAATGTTAAAAAATTGACAAATCTATATTCTATTTAAGGAATCGAGAAAACTACAAAATGTATCGTTTAAATTTGCAAAATCAGTACGTTTATTAATAGAATTCGACGACATTTTTATTTTACACATTTCTATAAACCGTCTTTTGAAAATATTAGACTCGTAATATAAAATATTAGCATTTTCAAAATCAAAATTATGGTCATTTTCTAATGAATGTTCTACAAGCATTGAATGATTTTGATTATTTTTTTGGATATATTTATGTTGGTCTAGACGTTTTTTTAAATTTTGGCTTGTTTCTCCAATATAACATGAATTACAATTTAAACATTTAATTTCATAAACTAGGTTAGGTTGTTTTAGTTTTGGTGTTTTGGTTTTTAAATTTGAGAAAATACTATTTAAATTATTTACAGATTTGCTAGCTAAAATTAAATTGTGTTTTTTGAATATGTGTTTAAATGTGTCATATAGTGGTTCAATGTAAGATAACACCAAAACTTTAACAAAACTTTATGGCAAAAAATACATTGTAGTTGAAAACGTTGCACTTTATGGACTTTTTTATAAAACTCAATGAACATATGGAGATCGCCTTAATGATAATGAGGATGAAGAAATATTAGAAGAGGTAATGAGTAGTTACAAAACCTATAAAATTATGATACTACAAGAAAAAATGTTTGCTCGAGCAATAATACCTTTTAAGATACGAGTTTACTAAATATATAATTTCGTCTGATACTTTTTTGATTTAATACTAAAAATGTATAATTTAATTACAAATCTAATAACTAGAGAGTGGATTTATAAGCACAATAAAAATAAGCGCTTAAAAAAGCTTAATATTTTATGGAAAAAAGCTTTATTTTAACAAAAAAAAGCTTAAAAAATTAAACAAAACGCATGTAAAACAAAATAGCAAAAATTCTTAAACCTATCTGACTCAACGTTGACAAAGCAATATATTTTTTTTTAATCAAACTAATTTAAATATTTTGAAGAACATAATTTATGTTTAATAAAGTAATTTGTTAATAAGAACAAAAAAACAAAAAGAAATAACTCACAAATAAAAACATAACTATAAATATGTATCCTATAGTCCTATAATAATTATAGAATTATAAAAATTATTTTTATAATAGAGAAATGGAGGGAGGTTAAAGGATATTCGACGAATAGTTATTCTGTCCTTATTCCACGATTGTAAAACTGGGTAAAATATAATTTGTACTTGGTTTTTCTTATTTTTTTTCTTTAACACCTATAGAAAAAATTATACATGACGATAAAGTTTAATTATCGACTCCCGAAAAATAATTCACTTGCGATTTCATCGATAGTGAATTAATACATACTTTCCGTTCGTTGATAAAATTGAATCGTCTTATATAAAAAAGAACTAAAGTTAATTTTTCATTATAAGAATGTCGATCGTATAGATCTGACAATGAATTAAGAAAATATACGATGAAATGATATGACATGACAAAAGCAGTAAGACTGTTTCACGAAAGTTAGAAGAAGATATATAAAAGTTCTTTTTTTTTTCGATCACACATCAAAAAATTTAAACAATAAGGAATATTAAAACATGAAAGGACGTAAAAAAGCAGTAAATATGCGTATAAAATTAAATATGCATAAAACTAACAAAGTAGCAAAAAAAGTATAAAAAATATATCTCAAATAATATCAAATTTTGAATTAGTTACAGTGTATGAAAAGTTTCGCGTTGCTTTTATCCCTCACGAAAAGCATAAAGGCTAGAAATGCGTTCTCTACTAATAACTATTGCTTTATCATGTTTCGGTATATGTATTGTTGGAAATAAATTTCTGAACTGTTGTTATTAGCACAATAAATTTTTAAATTTACATCTTTTTTGGATTCATAACATACATTTTTATAACTAAAAATTTTGCCAAAATCAACTTTTGGAGGTTTTTCAACTTTGTCTTCACAGCATACCATATTTTCCTTGCACTGTAATTTTCAGCAATTTCTAACTTTGATAGGTATTTTATTTTATACTTAACTTTATGTGGTATTAGGGTTTAAAGTACAATTTCCCCCCAGTTTTGTGAGACATTGCGCGCGATGGTCAGATGTCCTCAGAATTATAGTGTATTTATTTGCTAATATGTGGACCAACGAAAGGATACCGTAGACACTACACCTGGCGACGAGGATAAAAGACATCAGTGATTAAAATAAAAATAGATTATAATTTATAATTAACGTGACACGCGGTTAAAATGGCTGAACCTGTGGCAACCACCATTAACATGAATTTTAATTATATATTTAAAATTACAAGTGATGATTGGACAATACATGTAAAACGCTTGGAACAATTTTATATTGTTAATAAAATTACTGATAACAATATAAAACGTGCAGTTTTGTTAAACAGTTTATCGGAGGATGCGTATCGTTTAATTCAAAATCTTTTGTTACCGATAACACCTGAAAATACAGACTATAAAGTGATGTAGATAATTTTACAAAACATCTTTCGCCTGCGCGAATACTATTTGCCGAACGTTTCAAATTTTATAATGCCCGCAAAGGTGAGAATGAATCATTAAATGAATGGTGTGTTCGTGTTACAAGTTTAGCCACTGATTGTCAGTTTGTTGTTTTTCTGGACATCGTTCTCCGAGATAAATTCATAGCCGGATTTGCTCCGGGGAAGGTACTGGACCGATTGTTTGTGGAAGATGATTCCTTAACGTTTAATAAAGCTGTGCAAATTGCAACGGTTACCGAATCCGCTTCAAAAGGATATGGGATATTTGACACTCAGCGGCCCTTGGTGAAGGAAGAACCAGCGAACATCAATCGTCTTCGTATCAAGCAAGGGGCACTGGGGACAGCTCAGAGGTCGAGGACAACTAGAGGAGGAACGGGCAGCGGTAGAGGTGCACATCAAGGCGCAAATTGGAAAAAGAAAGAAGACAGCAGTCGTCAAAATCAAACTGGTTGTACTAGATGTAGTCAATTTAATCACCCCCCGCAGAGATGCAGATGTCGCGAGTATGTTTGTGATGTTTGTGGTATTAAAGGTCACCTAAGAGCGGTATGTAAACAACGAGTACAATATTTACAATGTGATGATGAAACTGAAACATTAAATTCTGACGCGGCTTTGTTCAATTTGTCTGATTCTAAGTGTAAACCGATTGTATTGTGTTTTTCTTAATGATGTAGAACATAAGATGGAATTAGATTCAGACGCGGCTGTATCGGTAATCTCAAAAAAATTTTGGTTTGCAAATTTTAATGATGTTCCACTATCAGAAACTAATTTAAAATTATTTAATTACTTGGGGGACACAATTTATCCTGTTGGTAAACTTGAAATGAACGTAACATTCAAAAATAAAACTAAACCTATGATTTTTTATGTGGTAGATATCGGTGGGCCTCCACTGTTAGGTCGCGATTTTGTATCAAATTTTAATATGGGATTTAAAGATTTAATTTTTTGTCATCAAAAGAGTCACCGATTGAACATTTTAAACAGAAATTTCCCAACGTTTTTTCAAGTAAATTAGGTACTTTTGTGAATGGAAAATTAACACTACAACTTGAAGATAATGTTACCCTGAAATTTTGTAAACCTCGCCCGTTACCTTTTTCCATAAAAAAATAAGGTTGAGGAGGAAATCGATAGATTAGTAAATTGCGGAATATGAATACCAACCGAATACAGCGTATGGAGCACACCGATAGTCCCGGTTTTGAAAGGGGATAAAACTGTTCGGATATGCGGCGATTATAAAATTACCTTAAATCGACACTTGCGTGTTGATAAATATCCTTTACCCCTTATTGATGATTTATTCGCGCAACTTAAAAATGGGGTACAATTTTCCAAAATAGATTTGCGCCATGCTTACCAGCAAGTTTTACTGGACGAAAAATCACAAAAGCTAACTACGATTTCAACGCATAAAGGATTATTTTACTATTGGGAATTCAAATTAATTTTAGCGGGCGTCGATAAAGCAAAGCTCGATGTAGTTGTGACGTTACGGTCGGGATAGATTTGAAATATCCATGTTTGTTTCTACGCTTTCCAGGTGTGTTTGTTTGTATTGCATTTTATTCAATGTTTCAGGATATTAAGATGCCATATTCATTTTTAGGTTAAATCATGGATGTTACAAATTTAATTTTAAGTACGGCTCAAGTTTGTGAGGCATTGCAAGGAACGCTGTCTTCCAGGAATTTCACTGAAGGTGAAAACACTTTAAAATCCAAACATTTAATCCTATGCGAAGCGACGAAGAGAACAAACAGGGAGATAAACATATATGCATTATGCCTCCAGACGAGTGCATTAGATTCCCCACCTCACACCGATGTGAAGTTAGCAATAGAATTCCAGCAATAAAAATCGTAAACTTTATCACCGGACGACATAGACGTAAATGGCACATAGGCATTATTTCATAATTTCCAGCATTTATTCCTTAATACTAACACCGAAGTAGAGCCTCTTTTTCCCAGAAATACTTAAAATAAATATAGAATTTATTTAGTTCGTCAATAAACTTAGTATAAAGAAACAGCGTTCTGACAATAAAAGGGTTATTGCTGGGTAGTTGCCATGAAAATTTTTGGAAAATTTCTTCAGGACATTAATTCCCAAAGGCTTTTACGCAACATATAAAAAAATTGCGATGTAACCCCCCCTAGTTTATTTTTAAAAAAATCTCAAACTTTCGCATGCGTATATTTTACAGCGTGCTGTCAATAAAAGTTTATTGCGGACTAGTTGCCATGAAAATTGTTGGAAAATTTCTTCAGGACATTAATTCCCAAAGGCTTTTACGCAACATATAAAAAAATTGCGATGTAACCCCCTAGTTTATTTTAAAAAAAATCGAACTCGCCGCATTCAATTTTGAAATTGTGTTCTTCTTAAGGTATGTATGATTAGACCTTTGTCTTTTGCTCATATTACACATAAATTCTAAACAAATATGATCGTATCCCCACTGTATCGGAACTAATGATGGGCAAACCGATAGTTGTTACTTAGCGATAGTGACCCTTAAGTATGACGTATCTAAAGTTCACTACTGCTAACTAGTAACCATCGACTTGCCTATCGCTAATCGGAACCACAATTTCGCTCGGTGCGGACATGCGCGCCGCCCTTGACACACCACAAAAGAACCTGTGCCGCCACCTATCGAGCATTCCTCACATTTTCGCTTTTCAAAATGTTAACACGTCTCTGAACAATTAGTTCTTAAAATATTATTTTTAACGACACCAAACCAATTTGCAATAGGTGCATTATTGTTAGAACATACTGCACTTCACAAGAATATGTTTTAAAAAATTGTAAGCTAAACTCTACATTGAAAAACTTATTTTCAACAAGTAAATATTATAAAAAAAATATTTGTCTCTACCTCGTATTATTACTTGAAGCTAAAAAGGGAAGAAAGTATGCTGACAATGAATATCGAATGCAATGATTTTGACATTAGTTTTCCAGTTATTACGCAGCGTCTGTAGCATCTGAAGAAATTGTCAGAATTCGAACCAATTTTGAATTTGCCGCCAGGAATTTTATATTGAGAACTGGGCAGTAAAAGTAGGAAACTGATTTTATCAATGTTGGCAATACCAATCAAGCTCTGACCGCGCAAAATGCGCCAATTAATGTTATTCGCTAAATTCTGTTCGTCCATTTTGATGTTAACCATCAATTGAGTAGCATCTTTCACATTTTACGGTTAAAAGTGTTGCTGTATGTTTTATATTATCTCAATCTGAGTTGCTCTTGCATTTTACTTTCTTGGGAATACTGTTCTTTTACTTTTCTTCTCAGAGTGGTTAGTCTGTTTCGTAAATATCTACAGTTTACCTTTTATAAAATTGACTTTCTTTTTTATCATGAATTCCGAAATTAACATATTGGCAGCTTACTTTTCTAGTTTGAAATTAACTAAAAATCAGATTTTGTATTTAAAATCGTCAAATCAAATAATAAAAGAAGCATCAATAGCATGTTACGGAACGGATAAGAAATTATCTTGTCTTAAAATTGTAAGTATATTAAAACGGAATACTGGAAATATCATGAAATTGATTAGAAAAAGTAATGAGTTACAGTGTGATGGATCTGGTGTACCTATTAATAATGAAACATCTAATTATGCTATACCAAACACTGTAGAATCCGAATTTTCACATACCTCTGCTCCTTATGAAAAAAATATTGACTTACAAGAACTACTTAATAGATCAGTTATAAACACTTTAAATATCAATAATCAGATAATTGATTACGATGTATCGAACTCTGTGGAATCCGTGCCTTCAAATATTTCTACTTCTGGTGTTCCAAACGACTCTCTTCATTTTAGTACGTCGAATAATATTTTAGATGTTACAGATGAAAAGGATAAAATAGATTCTTGTTTAAAGGTAATTTATGAAAAACGTTATCGTTCTGTTATTTTACCAATGAACTCAATAAATATGTATCCTTTTGAAAATCACTTACATACGACAAGTTCTTTTGATATCTTTGAAGGTTCATTTAGCGTTTCAGAGGAAGAATTTGAAATTATATTTGACAGGACAACGAATAAATTTTGTAGTAATACTTATAGTTTCGTATTAAGAGAGAAATTAAAATCTATAAATAACACATGTATATTGAATATTAGAAACTGTAATTATTCTCGAAAAAGAATTACTGTATACGGTTATTGTGCTCATGAAGTTTGCAAATCTTTTAAATTGTTATGTTTTTTTCGAAATGGCTTAGATATTGACGTATACAGTAATTCCCAAAATTATTATCATTCACAAACATTAACTGGTCAGGTACAAGGTGTGGAGAGAATACTACTTGGTGAAAGATTAGCCACATCAACAGCACTAAAAATACGAAATGAAGACATAAATAAGACAGCAAAAAATATACCTGTCACGAAAAATCTCGTCAATATTAAATCGGAATGCGTATACAGGCGACTAAAAACTGAAAATTTATGTAAATATGATCGAGAAAAAGACGATATTGTAGATTTGATCTATATGGCCAGAGACAATTCTCATTATATTCGTAGTGTTTCCCAGCCACTAAATGTTCATGTTTTTAGCAAGGAGCAATTAGAATTTCTAAAATATATTTCCGAAACACGTACTCATATTTTTATTGACGCAACTGGATCGGTAATTAAAAAACCGAGCATAGACTCACCTAAGGTATTGTATTATGCCCTGGTGACAAATTTAAATAAACGTATATTGCCTGTTTTTGAAATGATTTCAGTAAAGCATGATACTGCATCAATAGCTGCTTGGTTACTACAGTTCCGATATTACTGCATCAAAAATAATTTTAAATGGCCATTTTTTAATACCGTTGTTACTGACTTTAGTTTGGCAATTATAAATGCTGTATCCGAAAGCTGGAATTTGGTTACTTTGACAAAATATTGTAATAACGTATTTCATGAAGTTGTTAAGAACAATCATAAACAAGTATCATGTGCCGGTTTAGTTATTTTAAAACTGTGTTGTGCACATGTTATGAAGTTGTTGGCACGAGATATAAATCGATATTTTGAACAATCTGACAAAAGTACAAGAATATTTCTAAAGGAAACTTTCGCAGCCATCTTTGATGTAACAACATTTGATATATTAGATTCTATTATTCGTACAGTTTTTGTTTTAACGTTACATGTGTATAGCAATGAATACACAAAAACAGCTGAAAAAGAATTAATATCTAAATGTTCTATTAATGCGTTACATGAAAAAAATAATGATGTGAATGTAAACCTTGGACCATCTTTTCTTCAGAACAAAGGGGAAAGTTATAAAGCAAACAAATTTTATTTGCATTTCCATAATATTTTTAATGAGGTCCAAGCAAGGGCATTAAAATATAATAATAATTCAAAAATTGAAAATAAGTTTCACAATGTAGATTTTAGTATATATTTTTTAAAACATTATGTTCCGATACTGCCATTGTGGAGTGCAGTATGTTCTGATAGAACCAGCAATGCACCCGTTGAAAATTGGTTTGGAGTTGTTAAAAATAATATTTTAGGAACTAATCTTCATCAGAAATGTTCCCGTTTCATAAGAAAAATTAGAAAACATATTATATCTGAGTATCGATCCGTTAAATTTGAAATTCCTCGTAAAGGATGTGCATCCAGAAAGCGAAAAATCGTAGATCATCAAGAAAAATGGTGTAAAAGACAAAAGTTTAATCATTCATATTTTAAGAAGACCACAATGTCAAAATTGAATGCGGCGTCCCTTAAAATAGATAATAAGAATAATCAAAATGAAGACAATATGATAAATACAAATAATGGTCTTTTACAAATTCCAGAATACTACATGGCCCTTAGTAAAAATGAAAGTAGTAACAATACTGTATATGTAATTACAATTGTTAACGAAGAAGTTCACAATATCGAGAATCTTCCTTCTATTTTCGTTTATGGAGAAGATTACCGAACGCTACGAAGTGGCCAGTGGCTATCTGGAAATATTATAGACGCAACGATTCTGTTAGAATGTGGCTGCTTTTGTAACAACTCCTGTATTTTTATTCCATCCTCGTTTTCTTTTTATATTATGCGTCATTTAAATTTCCCAGTAGATTCTGATTTTGATTCTGATTATATGTATACGATTCCCTGCATACCAATTTGTCGCATGAACAAGAAAAATCTATCTGTTCAAATATCATTAGCTATTTTAATGACAGATGCGAAAAGTTTTCCGGAGATTATTTCGTAGTTTCACATTTTAAATTTGAAATGCATTATTGTGAAAAACAAAATGATGGAAATAGTTGTGGTCTCTTTGTTATACATAATGCAGTAAAATTAATTACAGGAAAATCTGAACCAATTTGTAATCCGGACACTTACAGATCATTAATTAGGTTAAACATTTTAAGCAAGTCACCACTCATGCAAAGTAGATGTTTAATTTGCGGAAAAGAGTCGTGTAATAAATCTAAGCTTATGATTAATTGTAAAAATTGCAAAAGAAAAATTGATAATAAATGTGCAAATGACTGCCAAATAATAAGCAGCAAAACTTGTTTGTGCGTCCTTTGCAAACGATATGGAAACCTATAATTGCTGAAAATTCACTACCCAGGATTAACTTCTTTACTGCCAGATTGCTATATACATATGTATAATTTATTCACACTAAGATTTTTTAAACTTAAATCCCATTTTTTTCCCAACGAAACCTTTAGTAATTAACGTCCTGAAGAAATTTTCCAAAAATTTTCATGGCAACTACCCAGCAATAACCCTTTTATTGTCAGAACGCTATTTCTTTATACTAAGTTTATTGACGAACTAAATAAATTCCATATTTATTTTAAGTATTTCTGGGAAAAAGAGGCTCTACTTCGGTGTTAGTATTAAGGAAAAAATGCTGGAAATTATGAAATAATGCCTATGTGCCATTTATGTCTATGTCGTCCGGTGATAAAGTTTACGATTTTTATTGCTGGAATTCTATTGCTAACTTCACATCGGTCCACCTCACACAATCGAAGGAATTCTAGAAATTGAGAAAAATGCTGAGCTCAGAGTGAAAAAGTTCTGCTGCACATGTAAAGCAGGGGATGGCAATCGCTGCAAACACATTTCTGCTACTTTGTTATATTGCAGTAGGTTGTATCAATTTCAATAATTCAATAATACAACTCAATAATGTATTTCGTATTTTTTTTATTTTAGAAACGATGTCTCCAAGTTAAATATATCAGCTCTTTTCCTTTTACCCTTTTTATCAGATGACCTCACCTCACCTCACTCATTTGCGTGTTACATTTAAAACTGCTGAGGAAAATGATCTGAGGAATTTACCGCCCCCCTTTCGTCTTCGTGAGCTAACTTTTATTCGTCCTCACTTGCCTGAGTTCGCGTTTTATAACCTATATTTATCTTTGATTTGAATGTGACATTTTGCGCCAAACGTGTAAACGCTATTGATGTAAAGTGAGGTTGAATATCGTACATCAGATCATTTTACCTTACTTAATATATTGATTAATTAATTAAACAAAATGTGTTTAGATTTTCACAGCTTATTACTTAACACATAACAATTGTTTCAGTACACAGTACCTTCGTCAGATGTGAGGTTAAACTAACTAAAATGTAAAACAACATGCCTATATGGGGTACCTGCTTCGAAAATATAGGCATGTTGTTTTACATTTTAGTTAGTTTAAGCTCACATCTGACGAAGGTACTGTGTACTGAAACAATTGTTATGTGTTAAGTAATAAACTGTGAAAATCTAAACACATTTTGTTTAATTAATTAATCAATATGGATATAAATTTTCATCAAGTAAAGGCCGAATCAATCCAACACTTACTTAATATGTAAATGGAAAGCAGCTATTTTCTTCTACTGACAAAAAATGTTTGTGGAGTCAACGAAAGGGGCCTGCATTGGCACAGTATGAACCAAAGCCCTTGTTAGAAACAACGTGTTTTACCCGGTCAGAGTGTCCAATATCAGATTTAGCCGTGGAGATGCTGAAATTTTGCTTTGACAAATTAGTAAATGCCAAACCAGACTGTGCATTGGCTAAACATTCGTAAGTTACTTTTCACTATGTAATTATTGTAGGAGTAATTAACATAAATTAATATTGATTATAGCAAGGGACGAAAACCTGGAAACATAGAAAAGCTTGAGTTTGGCAATAACAGTATTGAAGAGGTAGATGAAGAAAGGATGTTCATGATTGAAGTCGTCAATGAAATTTTTCAGAAGGAAAACGAAATCATGAATTGGTTGTGTTCATTGAATATATCTCCTCTTTTTGATTTTTGCAAAGACATTTATAATTTAAATATAATTTGTAAAGAACCTCTTCAATTATGCAGGAATACCTTTATTAGATCTGGTGGTGATAACGCAAGAGAACAGTGGAAATCTGCAAGGCAATTCAGAATAACTGGATCAAGATGCTATTCGATTTTCACTTACAGCAAAGAAAATTGGTCAAAAAAATCTTCCAGCTATTTTTGGCCATCATTCTACTGTAATAAAAATATGCAGCATGGAATAGCTTTTGAACATAAAGCACGAAACTGTTATAAAAAAGACAAAAACATAACTGTCATCCAGACAGGCTTAATATTCAATAAGGACAATCCATGGCTCGGCTATTCTTCTGATGGGATCATTTTAAGCGACGATGGAAAACCTATAAAGCTTCTCGAGATAAAGTGTGTGGCTCAGGGTAAAAAAAACAAACATGTAAATACAATTTATTTGTTTAATAACAATATATATTATTAGCACAAACCAAACCGAATTTAGAGGCTATTGAAGACTGCAAATATGTTGTGGCAAAAACTGTACTGTTAAACAACAACTAACCAACCAAAACGTACAAATTAAAAGAAAAATATGCACATTACGGTCAGATTCAGCTTGCTATATTGAATCTAGACAGTACAGACTTTGTTGTTTTTGCTAGTGCAGACAATACATATCTTACTATAACCGTTGCAAAAGATCATTTATAAAAAAATTGTTATTTAAATTGAAAGAGAACTATTTCACAAAAGTCACCTTTGTGTAAATGAAATAAATTAATTTTTTTGACTAGAATTGGGATTTGTTTTCATTAAATAAACTTATCATCTGCTAGGATGGGATTAGAAAGATTTACAACTGCACATACCATTACAAAAATGTGCTCTGCAATAGGTATTAAATTGGCTGGCAAGCGATTTGCTAACATTTTAAATGTCTTTATCCTCTGATTAGACCTCTCAATATGAACCCTAGCTGAAGCTATTTGAGCAGTTTGAATAGCTTCAGCTTGAGAAAATTTTTTCTTTTTACGAAGGAAAGGAGGCCGAACGAAACCAATGCTAAAAGACTCACATAAATTTTCGATATCGACCATAATTTGATCCTGAAACATATCCAGTTTGTCTAGCAAGCCTCTTTTTTTCGAAAATTGCTTTATCGGAAGTTCGACCTCCAAATGCAAGGCTAACGTAAGAAATGAATCCAGCAGGTGTAACCCCTGTCATAAATTTTAGTGTTGTTGTTCCCTTGTAATGGGAATAACACTTAATTCGCGAACATAGCCTTTTATGTCTCTGAACTGCTACTTCAGTACAGTCAAGTACAATTCTAATGCCTTTAAAATGTTTGAAGCATTTTGGCATATTAGGTAATATTTCCTCCATAGATGGAAAGGTAATAACACATTTTAATACTGGTGTTAAACACCTTATAGTTTCAAAAAATATAGTTTTACATGTTTGAGAAGAAACACCAAATAAAATAGATAAAATTACATATGGGAGATCTAATTAAATTTTCATGAATGTCAGATATACCATAATATACCACTTCTGACGAAGCTGTCGAACGACTGCGAAACGTTAAGTGTTTATGCGCCATTTAGTGTCCGTTTAAAAGAGTTTGTGATATGTCAGATATACCCTTTTATAATAATCTATGGATTCGTTTGTCAATTAAAACTTTTTGTAATAAACTTACTAAGGTACTTAACAATATGAAACTATTGATGCCTGTGCAACTGGTCAATTGTTTCTCTGTTTTCACAAAGTCACAAATAATTAGCATGTCACTTGTATCCACTTGTACTGCCACATCTTTTTTTGCTACACTTACTTGAACACTCGCCTCTTTATATGTTTTAACTGAAGGTCTAGTTTGGCCCAATAATAACAAACCAGCTATTGCTTGCTGGTGAACATCATCGTTCTTGTTAAAAAGAGGTTCTGTTGCGTACGGACAAATACAACTATCCGTTGTATTTCCGCAGCTGCAGGTTTTATTTTTGACCCCAATTAAGTAAATTATACAGGAAAATGAACTCAAAAGTAAATTCTGAACTTCTTTCAAAATATTTATTTTTCCAACTCAACTATTTTTTTACAACAGCTTACTTCAAAAAATATTTGTATAAAAATTACAAATCACTATATCTACTGCTGGAGTGCGTTCAAAAATGGCGCACCCCGGGGTAAGAGTGATACCTAGGCGAACCTCAAGCGTTCAAAATGAATTAAAGGAAACTCCCTAAGCGTTCAAATAAAGATTCGGGCGTACACTTTGGGTGCACTCCTCGTTCCTCGATCGCGACAGGGGAAAAATTTACCGTCATGCGCAATGTGAAGCAAGCGTGCGAAAATCAGTTTCGATTAGCTAATTTCTTATTATTAAATCCGCTGTAAATTCTGTTAAGTAATCAATATATTTTATTAACCGTTAAATACTAAAATCACTGACAGTGATGACTGATAATATGTCCATTTAACTTTAAATTATCCTCACATGACACACCACATGCACCCCATACGGTGTGCACTCCACTATGAAACGTCACAACACCTCGCCGGGTCACACCTCACGCCGGGGTGTTCATTTTTGAACGCAACCCTGTTGCAACACACTCCCACCTTGAATAATAATCGGGAACACTAGTTTCTTGTCGGTTATGTAAAAACATCAAAGGAGTTAATGCAACTAATTCACTTGGTTCATTACTCATATACGTAAGAGGACGTGAATTGATAACAGCTTCACATTCGCAAAGAATTGTCACTAATTATTCATATGAAAATGAGGATTTACCTTAAACTTTTAAAATTAGTTCCATTATCGCTATAAACAATGTTAAGTCTGCCACGTCTGGCAACAAAACGTCTAAATGCCTGTAAGAAATTGTTGGTTGATAATGACATTACTAATTCTAAATGTACAGCTCGATACACAGCACAAGTAAACAGACAAATCCAGGTTTTTTCTTTCGTTTTTAAATACAATGGACCCGCCAAATCCACTCCAATAATTTCAAAAACTTCTACATCTCTAACTCGATTCAAAGGTAAAGGAGGAGGTGTTACTTCCAAATGTTTAGCATTCTGCCTTTTACATGAAGTACATTTTCCAATTACGTTCCTAATAGTTTTCCTTCCTCCAAGAATCCAAAAACGTTCTCTCAACAAACACAAAAGTCCTTGATTGCCAACATGGTATGCATTTATATGTTCTTCATAAATCAATTTTTCCCTAATTGTATGTCGTGCTGGCATTAGTTTTGGATATCTAAAATCTATGGAATCTTCTCTATTCGAAACTTTAGTTTTTAAGCGAATTATTCCATCTTCGTCTAAAAATGGAGTAAGACAAGAAATTGTCTTATCATTTACATCAAATGACTCTTTTTGAACTAATTTAATTAAAATTTTCTCCGCATTCAATGTTTCACTTGTATGCAATTCATTTTTTAATTTTGTCATTGGAAACCTGCAATTAAATAAAAATCTGCATATCCAAGCAATTAATCTTACAATTTGATGATATTTGGAAAAATATCTACTGTACCAAGGTGTCGACGTAGTGTCTATCATTGAAGAAACGATTATTATTCCTTTCATTCTTTGCAAATTTCTTCTTCGTTAGGTTTTATTTCCATTTTGGGCCAGTCCCTCCCACCATCGAGATTTTAAAAGATGTTTGGGAGTATATCCTCGAGACGGAAGATCGGCAGGATTTAAATTCCCGGGAATATGATGCCATTTTTCATTTTTCGTTAAAAAACGAATTTCTTGAATTCGATTCCACACAAACGTTGACCATTCATCTTCTCTTCTGATCCATGATAAAACAGTGGTTGAATCACTCCAGAAATGACTTTCTATATCATTTGTACCTAAAGATTCTTTTACAGTATTAAACAATCTGGCCGCAATGGTTGCAGCTAACAATTCCAATCGAGGAATGGATATCTTTTTTAAAGGGGCTACTCTCGTTTTAGCCTGCAACAGATAAACCTTACCTTGTGTTTCTATACGTAAAAACACCACAGCGGCATATGCTGCTTGACTTGCATCACTGAAAATATGTAAACTCAAATGTTTAATTCCTGTTGAACTTTAGTTTATCCATCTTGGAATTTCAATATCAGTTAAATAGGGTACCTCTTCATACCATTTCAAAAAGAGACCTTGTATCCAAGTCCACTTCGTCCCAATTAAGTTTACATCTCCAAGTATTCTGTAGTAACATTTTAGGACACAAAGTAGCCGGACAAATTAAACCTAAAGGGTCAAATCAAATATTCTTTGAGCCACAGACAAAATGATTCTCTTTGTTATCTTCTCACCATTAATGTTAGTGCAAGAATCATTACATACTGACAAAGAGTCTTTCTCACGATTCCATTTCATACCTAACACAGTCATACATTTCTCAAACTCATCAATATCTAATGTAGACTCCCAACCTCTCAACTGAAACATACCATCAGCCATAATTTGAGTCGCTTCACGTATAAATATATTCATTTCATTTTCGCTCTCTACACTGACTATACAATTATCGACATAATAACTATTCAATAGTTTCAACACAGTATCTTTGGAATATTGCGCATCAGGCATTTCACATTTTTTCAATATTTATTGTAAATGATGATTAACCCTTCAGCACTCGCGTAACAAAATCTAACGCCGTTACTCGCATGGATTACAACTGTAGTCCAGATTAATTATTATTAGTATCATTGCATTTTCAATTTATTCAGTGAATCAAACAGATGTGGTTATTAACTATCTTCTAAGAAAATGATTAGAAAAAATTCTTAGTAATTTTTTGTGTAAACAAAGTTAAATAATAATGATTTGTGAGAAATAAACCGTTACTAGAGATCATATGGCAATTTATTTCATTGAATATAAACTAAGTAATTATTTTTCTTTTTTTGTTATTATAAGGTAGGAAAATTATAAATGTGTTGAAAATAATATAAATAAATAGCAAGAACAACTACAATAACTCGTGAAGATATGATAAAATGATTTATGTGAATACTCGCGTGGCACACACTCACACTTGACAGTGTTTTATAGAAAAAGTATTAATCTAATAATCACAAAACCTTACTCATAACTTTATTGAACATATAATAGACAGCTACTTAAAGCGCTACCTCTGTATATAAAAGTGAATTTGACTTATGCGCGAAATATAAACCCTGGATTACAATTGTAATCCACGCGAGCAATAAAGGGTTAATAGTGGCTCCTAGTAAATATGGATTACAACATATTCCAAAAACTACTCGCTTATGACGAAATATTTGAATACTGTCATCTGCATTTTTCCAAAGAAATCTTAAATAATCTCTATCATCTTTATGCAGTCCAATTTGTAGAAAAGCTTTTCTGATATCAGAAACGATACCAATTCTATTAATTCTAAAACGCATCAAAATCGAAGGAATTAATTCAATTAAATTTAAGCCTTTCTCCAAACAGTCGTTTAAAGATGGTTGGTTTTTACCATGCGCTGATGCATCGAAAACTGGCCGTATTTTAGTAGTAGCACTATTTAACTTTATAACTGGCCTATGCGGTAAATAATGTGCAATTTTGGTTACCTCTGAGTCCGGAACTTTTTCAATAATACCTTCTTCCAACCATTCACTGAATACTTGATCATATTCCTTGGTCAAATTATTCTCTTGCAACTTTCTCATCACAGAATCAAGTCTGCTCTTTTGCAATAGTATAATTATCCGATAAAGGGAGATGATCATTGATCCACAGCAACCTAACTTCATATCTTCCTGTTTCATCCACCTGTATCGTTTCATTAAAATATTCATTAATGGAAGCCTCTACTTCCTGTTTTGATTTCTTTTCTTTGGGATCTGTGATTCCTATAACATCTAAATGCCAAAGATTTGTTATTAAAGTATCTTTATTAAATAACGACAAGATAGTCATCGTGCTGCTACTTTTATAATTAAATGGAATTATACCTATCAGTGTCCAACCCAGTAAAGTTTCCACAGCAACTAACCCACATTGTAAAATATGTCTCCTACCTGTCAGGAGTTTTCCCGCTACGCCAGCACCAATTAGTACTTCTATTGGACCTGAATCTCTAGAATCTTTTATTTCTATATTCAGTCTCTGTAGTTCGCTTTGCCATACACCCTGCGGAATGGAAGAAATGTTATTACAAATGACAGGTTGATCCAGTGCTTCAAATCTGCATGCATAACTGCCATCCAAACTTGACAATTTAATGTCATAACAGGAGTTAGTTTGCTCCTCCGAACAAACACCGAAAAGTGCGTGTATAAATTTTTCACGTCTCTTCACTGGATATCCTAGTTTTTCAGCCGTAGAAGTGAGAATGTACGATCTTTGTGAACCGCTATCGATCAGAACGCGAACTTCCTTTTGACACATGTCATTACGAATATTTAATCTAAGCGTTTGAAGAAAAACTTGCATATTGTTATAATTCGCTAATACCTTTTCTACAGCAGGTGATTCGGCTTCAGCTTTCTTTACATTATCTAATTTCTGCGCAACTTTCCTATGTGCAGACAAATCTGGACACATTAATACTACATGCTTACCATTACAAATGACACATTTCAAATTTTCTTTACAGTTCTTACTTTGATGTCCATTCTTCAGACAGGGAAAACAAGATTTCTTCTCAGATAAGACCTTTCTTTTTTCTACTGTTGATAACTTCTGGGCTTTGAAACATTCTGCACTCTTATGAGATCCTTCGCAGAACACGCACCTCCTGTTAGGCTGATAGTTCACCAACCCTGTAGCACTTCCGGAAAATGTTACTCAATTAAAAAGTCTTTTAGGTTCAGTTTATTATCATCGTTTTTTGCCGTCAATGCCGGATGGTTTACATCCCTTATATAATTTACATCTCATTAACGATCCGTCACGCCCCAACAGACCAATCCCCGGTCACCGTTCCGACTCACTACCCCCACCGATCACTATAAATACCACGACAACAGACATAACCACTCAGTCTCAACGACTAACCAGAAGCAGCAGCAGCAGCCCTGAAGAAGTTCTTCTGTAATGAAGAACGAAACGTCGGCAGTAGAAGTCAACGTGACGCGGTTCCAACCGGAAGCTAATAAAAGTAATTAAGAACAAAAACATTCACATTGCAACCAAAAATTTATTAACAATTAAGGCCTTATTTACTAAAGTTAAAGATCCTTTTGACAAACTCCAACAAATTAATTCTATTTATGAAATTCCATGTCTTGATTGTGATTCTGTTTATATTGGACAAACATCCAGAACTCTTCACTCCAGAATAATCTCACATAAAAGTGATATTAGAGTCAGACCTTCTGCTTGCTCTTTATCTGAACATGCCAATAAACAGGACCATCACATTAATTTTCAAGATGCAAAAATACTGGATATTGAACCTAATTTGAATCAAAGAACTTTTATTGAAATGTTTATTTTTGGCAATAATAAAAGCATGAATAAAAGAACAGATATTGAGAAACTTAGTTGCATTTACACATATTTACTAAATTTTAAAATCACTTCTAAATATTCTTAACATCATATTGCTTTGTCTCAAATAAACAAATTTACTGCCAATTCAATTTAGTGTCAAAAATAATTTGTCAACAAAAAATTTTTAACTTGAAATTAACTTCTTTTCTTACTCATTAAGGAGTAAGTAAAAATTTATATTATTAATTAATTGTTAATTAATGCCATGTTTTTGTAGAAACCTTGAAAAAGGAAATAAAATTTTCCGAAAGCTCGGTTAAACTTTAAAAGAGTATTAATTACCGCCCTCTTGACTGCAGCCCTGTTGAAGAATTTAATTTTATATATGTATATGTATACACCTATATATATGCACAAATCGCCAAAAAACAACCTACAGATTAGAACAGATCACACCCACACACCACAAGTTAAGAGCACTTCACGATATTTATCTCGGAGGATCCTCTCCTTATCACATATCCAGTGCAAATGCGCTTAACTGTCTCTGACACCCCTTTATATAAAATTTAGGTCGCAACCTCTTGCGGCTGACTATTGACCTAACAAAAACGACATCTGGCGGTCGATTTCCGACTCAAACACATACATACACACCTATACATACAAAAATATGCATATATGCACAAATCGCCAAAAAACAACCTACAGATTAGAACAGGTCACACCCACACACCACAAGTTAAGAGCACTTTACGATATTTATCTCGGAGAATCCTCTCCTTAAAACATATCCAGTGCAAATGCGCTTAACTGTTTCTAACACCCCTTTATATAAAATTTAGGTCGCGACATCCTGTGGCTGATTTTTGACCTAACAAAAACGACATCTTGCGGCCGATTTCTGACTCAAACACACACACATAACAAGTGTCTAAATAAAAACCTGGTCAAGTGGGTTGTGATCGAGAATTTATCCATTGCATTTACATAGGAGAATTACTAAATGTAGCCTACTTGACCAGGTTTTTATTTAGACACGAGTTACATATATACACGGTGTTGATAAAGTCCCGCAACAAGCTCATAATTTGTTTATTTATTTGTTTGTTTATTAGTATGTACTAATATGACAGATTATACTGTTTTTGATCTGAATCCAAAGCCACATTCCATTAATTGCCAATTGTCTTGTCTCATAAAAATAAATTTTAATTTTAACTTTATTTTAAATAATTTTGATAACATGTGCTATATTGGCGTAATCAGCAGGAACAGTAGATTCTTTTCCGACCAAATTTCAATATGGCGCCCATAAGAAAAAATGAACTTAATGATGATATCAATTTGACGAAACGTGTTATAGCAAAATGGTATTCATCAGTGTGTAGAGAATTTAAAAGTGTTTTAAGTAAGTACTTTTATTTTTTTGATATCTCTTCAAATAAAGAAGATAGAGGAAAAATAAGAAAACGACAATTGTTCATTTTTTACAATTATTTCGAATAAGAATTAACATAGAAGTTATTTCTCTACGGATTATTAATGCTCATAAAATTTGGCAACTTTGCCAAATTTAAACCCACCGTCTACCTCTTCAAATAAGCGAGATCCCAATGGTGAGGGTCGAATTTGAAGCAGCCTGTATATCCGTACATAAAACCTACAAAATTAGAGTAAATCAAATAATACGGAACTAGGTATTGGTCCATTATCTGAGTTCATTAAATTGTTTTTATTTTTTCGAATAAAAATACTTTCGTAAGCATTTAATTCCCTATTATTTGATACCGCCTTAATGAGTTTTAAATTATCTTTAATAATACTGTGTCCAGTATTGTAAATATGTTGGGCAACACTTGATTTCTCAAACCTATTGTACCTATAGTGACTTAAATGTTCCTTAAAACGTGTTAATATATTTCTTTTTGTTTGTCCAATATATTTATTAGCACATTCATTACACTTAATTTCATAAATTCCAGATTTCTGTTCAACATCAACTTTATCTTTCGGGTTTTCCAATAAATTCTTTATGGTATTGTTAGTAGAAAAAGCTAATCGTAAGTTTTGAGTTTTAAAAATATGATTTAAACCTTTAGTGCAAAGTGCATCGAAAGGCATTTTAATAAATTTTCCTAGAGATGAAGTTGCCGTTAGAGTGCTAGAATTTTGGACCTCTTTCCTGTGACTAATCTTCCTAATTATATTATCTACTATTTGGGGAGTATACCATATTATGAATCGCAACATTTTTAATAATATTTAAGTTCTTTGTCATATCGGGATTTAGTAAGTGGAAATGAGAGTAATCTATTTACTAAAAAATGTAGAGCCGCGAGTTTGTGTTGTATAGAATGTTGTGATTCGTTAATTATAAACCGGCTAGTATTTGTATCTTTACGATAAATGTCGATTTCTAATTCATTGTTGCTGTTTCTAATTACACGAGTGTCTAAAAAGGGAATCGCACCGTTTTTATCTTGAGGATTGGGAAGTGCACTGAGCTCACTATTCAACCATTTGGAAAGAGAGTAAGTGGGTGAGTTTATACCGGACACGATTGGTCTCACCGATTTACCTGCGTTGTGTATTTTGGGAAGGACGTACAATTTGGATACAGTGGGGTTAGATATTGTAATGATCCGTCGAAACCAGCCGGCGTCAGACTGTCTCTTGCGTCACGGCCGTCTAGTCGACGCACCTTAGGCGACAGTCGAGAAGGTGCTGCCGGAAGAATAAACTAGACTAGACATTCCGTCGCGCACTCGAATGTTCGAGATAAATAAAACACGCGGCCGGTGAATGGAGGAGAATTCAGCATTTACAGTTCGGAATTGAAGTGGCGTTATAAACTTTCGCTCGGCTGTTAAAATAAATTACGTATAAGTGTATAAATAAATTATTGTTTAAGTTAGTGTTAATTCGTTTGTTTTTAAATAAATTAGTTTAACTATTTCGTGTTTTGTTTTAAAATAAAAATTAATAGAACCTTTAAAATCGTTACAATACTAAAGCACTTCAGAGCTGCCAACATTCCACTAAACCTTAGTTAATAAATCGGTTGGTTAAAAATGACAACAGTTTGAAAGAAAACTGTGGTTTGATATTTAACCAACAGTTAACAAATTACTGGTTTAACCATACACTGAGCAACTCGGCCAGTGTGTTTAAACCGCATTAAAATCAAAGGCTTTTAATTGCACAGAATACAAATTTAAATTCCTATTTCCACAGACACTTCAAAGTTACGTTTAAAAATAAAAGAATCCACAACTCAAGTCAAAAAAAGTTTATTATTATATTTGGATTAAACTATTGATCTTAACAAAATTGAGAAAAACAAGAAATTATCAGAAATTTCACGGAGTTTCGGAAAACGTAATTAGGTGCTTTACAACATCAAAAACTGACATTTACAAAGACCACTATGTCTGTAAAATTGTGCCCTTGACTTTGCAAACAAATTACTTAGTGGTATGTGTGTTTGATGGACAGTGGTGGTTGGCAAAGGTTGAGCAACTAAGTTTGCTAAATAGTGATGTGTATGTACACTTTTACCATCCTGCAGGGCCTAGAACGTCTTTCAAGAAGTCTGCTATTGATAAAGTGTGGGTGCCTACTAAAAATACTTTACGAGAAATATCACCTCTTGAACTTACAACTGCAACTAGAAGATCACATAACGTTTCACAAAATCTGTCTGAAAAAATAAGCGTGCTTCTTAACACTCATTCTGATTAAACAAAATATCAAACGTAAGTTTTTCTCAATTTTGTTAAGATCATTAGGTTAATCGAAATATAATAATAATAAACTTTTTCTTGTGTTGAGTTGTGGATCCCATTTAATTAATTAATTAATTAATAATTGGATTGATTCGGCCTTTACTTGATGAAAATTCATTATCACACTTAATGAAAACACTAAAGTATCGAATTTTCACGATTTTTTATTAGTTTTTAGAAACCATTTTTATTAGTTTTTAGAAACAATTGTCATGTTTAAAAACTAATAAAAATTGTGAAAATTCGCTACTTTAGTGGATTCCCTTTATTTTAAAACAACTTTGAAATGTCTGTGGAAATAGGAATTCAAATTTGTGTTCTGTGCAATTAAAAGCCTTTAATTTTAATGCGGTTTAAACACAATTCCATGTTAATTTTTTAACATTTTTTGAAAATTCATAATTTTTTCCATAGTAAAATCAAAGTCGAAATTTTTACTGTAATTTCCTCTTATACACTCTGTAAAAAAATTAGATGATTATCCCATGTCCCACCAGAGATATCATGCTTCAAACTTTGAAAAAATTGCAAATTTTCAATTTTTAAAAACTCATAAAAATTAAAGGACACATTTATCAGTGTTATGACTCTAGCTATAGTGAATACAGTAGTATATGTAATTGTAATTAAAAAATCAACTGTGATATACCACCCCTTCATAATAAATTTAGGCTCCAAAAAGTGGCACTTGTTAAATTCCGTTGCCAAACATTAAGAACATTGTCACCTATAAGGAAACAAATAAGGCTTTATATGCTGTACACAAAATTAAAGAGGAGGAAATGCTGAATAAAATAGTCTCTGTTGCAGTGTTCTAGCATAATCCAGTCCTAAGAAAAATAAGTTTACGTTAACGTGTGCAAACTTTCTAATTGGTGCGTGTTGCAAAACAAAAATGGCCGCCACAAACAAGCGGGTTGAGATAAAAATTTAATAGCCGCCACAAACAAGCGGGTTGAGATAAAAATTTAATAACATCATTTTTGTACTCCCAGTATATATGGCAATAATATATAAAAAAATTAATAATATTTAAAATGCTCAAGCAACCTTCATTGGATCACTTCATATGGAATGACCCGTACGTGTGTATACATGAAACGAATAATAGAATTCATTTAGGTTCTCTTCGGTCGGCTCTTATCTGAAATATGCGATAAAATATATGTATTGTTGAAGGACGCTATTTTATGTGTAAGTAGAAATATTCTTTTAGTATTGTAATCATATCTGGTCCCATTTGAATATTTCGGTATAGTAATTAGTATATGAGCATTGGTGTTACAACTAGGGGTGCAACGGGTGCGGTGGACACGGCTCATAACCAGAGGACACATACAGAGTCTTAATGCAGATTAAAATTGGTTTTATCTTAATTTGAAAAGCCTGGAAATACACCGGTTTAAAATTTTTAATTGCTCATACGTTTACGATACACTGTTCAGTTCTGCATCGCACAGCCACGTAGCTGTAAGGAATGTGGTATGTTCGAAGAAAAAAAACTGTTATCTACGAAACTATTATATCAATACTAGCCTATTTCTTTTTACTGAATTAGATTATCCCTATAATTTAAAATAAAGGTAGGTGAATTTTATGGTTCTACCTTAATAAATAAACAAAATATTCAAAAATTTTCGAAATTATATTCGACACATAATTAGTCCAGTCCGTATTTGTTTTATAAGTGTAGGTGAAATATTACTTGCTATTTTCTGTTTGACTCAGAAAATATTGATAGCGAGTTTACCGATAGTATTAATCACAAATCACAAATCTTTAAACCGGACAGTCAATATGGATAGTGTTAATGTAATTAAAATTATACTGCTAAAATTTACTACATCATTTTTAAATTGGCTTTTATTACTTCAACTGTCTCAATCAACATTTATTTAAATATGTTTCGCTAATTTGATAAATATGTATACCGAAATTTATTACACGTGACATTCTCGCGAACATTTACAACGACGGCCGAAATTTGCTTGCGACTGTAGGAAACGTAGAAATTTCTACATGCAATGAAACTGTTTTACAAGCCAATTACTGCAGGCGTTAAAACGTCTTCGAAAGCGAGCGAGAGTGCCGGGATTTTTGTGAGTTATAATCAATAACAAAAAATTGGGAGCCGGCCGTCGCTTGCTATCGCACACATGAAAAAGGTCGCTAGGCTTCCATTCTGCGTAGTGTGCGCGTGTATATAAGATTACAGCAAATAGTATATTATTTTACGAGTTTCACAAGAAAGCTTATTGTAACGAGTGGGGTTGGGGTACGACGAGCCAAGCGAAGCAAGCTCGGAGTGCTCCAACGGAACGAGTATACGCACTCTCATAAGAATACAGCAAAAGATATATTTGGAGCCGCGCGGCTCCGCGCCGCGCCGCGCTATATCTGGTTCAGCCTTAAGAATTTTCTGTTTTTTTAAGATATTTCAGAAATTTCTTTTTTTTATTTTGCACTTTATTTTAGCAGGTAGAGAAAATGCGAGAGTTGTGGGACTTTTTATACAGGCTGTTTCAAATTCGACCCTCACCATTGGGATCTCGCTTATTTGAAGTGATAGACGGTAGGTTTAAATTTGGCAAAGTTGCTAAATTTTATGAGCAGTAAAAAATGAAAAATTGTCATTTTCTTATTTTTCCTCTATTTTCTTTATTTGAAGAGATATCAAAAAAATAAAAGTACTTTCTTAAGACACTTTTGAATTCTCTAGACACTGATGAATACCATTTTGCTATAACACGTTTCGTCAAATTGATATCATCATCAAGTTTATTTTTTCTTATGGGCGCCATATTGAAATTTGGTCGCAAAATAATCTACTCTTTCTGCTGATTACGCCAATGTAGCACATGTTATCAAAATTCTTTAATTTTTCATTTTTTACAATTATTTCGAATAAGAGTTAACATAGAAGTTATTTCTCTGCGGATTATTAATGCTCATAACATTTACCAACTTTGCCAAATTTAAACCTACCGTCTATCTCTTCAAATAAGCGAGATCCCAATGGTGAGGATCGAATTTGAAACAGCCTGTATATGAACTTTTAGTTATCAAAAATAACAGATGCGAATCGCAAAGTGGATGAAAAAGTGTACTTTTTGTATTTTTAAATGGAATACTTATACAGTGAGAATTTTTTAACATACAACATACATAATAGAGTAATTCCGGTAGAGATGGACCATCTTTTTTATTTAGCTCATATTTTCACTGGAATAAGGATTTCTAATAATGGAACACGGTCAACAACACTGTCCTTTATTGCTTGTTGTGTAAACATAATGTAGACGATAAAATATAAAACCCTTTCTTCATACTTAAATTAGAAAAAAAACACTAAGTGGTCCAACTTCCCCAAATATTATGGGGGAGTTGGACCGCCTTCTAGTTTAATGAACCAAGTACCTAAATACTAGAAAATAATGCATTAATATTTCTGTTTACCACATCTTTCGCACAAATCATCATATATCATGCAAGGACTCATGCAACCATCTTCCACAAATAATACATTGCAACCAATCATCTGATTTATGATTTATGGCATTTACAGCAGCTTTAAGCTGTTCTTCAGTCCAGTTGCCACTAGACACACTCTGTTTGCGTTTGTACTCGGCATGCTGCCAGAAAAATAACTAGAATCTGTAAATAATGTAGAATTACAGATTACAATCGGTCCATCTATCTCCAACTAAAGTAGTTCATCTCTCCCGTTTGCAAGGGTGAGATGGACCAGTAAATATTAAGTTTTGTATCTACTCTATGCGTAAATAGAGGTTAAAACACTATCAGTAATGATTATCTCCATGCATTAGTTGGAAAAACATTGCCACATTTACTTACATGTTAAGAAACCACACCTTTCAATTTCCACGGTAGAAATTTAAGCCACGCACTGAAGTTTGCAGAAGAATTGCACTCTAAGTACGACACATATTAACTTGCCTGATATTTACCGCCGGTTTTCAGTTATATGTTAAGCGATTACACACTATAACAGTGCCATTTAGCAATTTGTTCCTAAAATTACGGAAGTGGTCCGTCTCAGGTGGTGGTCCATCTCTACCGGAATTACCCTACTAATACGTTAATAAGTACCTATTGAGTTTTTTCAAATCGAACATAGGCCGAAAAATACGTGTTAACTATGGAAATGATTAACTTTATTTGTCATTATTTTTCTTTCACACATTTGACAATACAATTTGACATACCGGGCGTAGAATTGCTTTCCGAGACATAGTATTTTACGTGTAAAAATAAGGATTCTCAATTATTTCCTCTCTTAATAATTTTACAGCAAAATAGTTATGATAAAAGTTATACAGGATTAAAATTAGAATTTGATTCTTTTATTTGTTTTCTTCTAGTATCCTCTGGTACTGAAATAAAAGGCAAAAAAGAATTTAAAAAAAATACTAAAGTAGCTAGTAGCACTAGCTATGGAATATTTTACTTTTACAATAAAAATGACTCATTTCAGTATTGAAGTTTTTTATTTTGGTTTTAGGAAATTTGGCTCGGCATTTAATGAAAACGTACGTACATTCATCACTGAATAACATTCGCAATATGAAGAATCCCTTCATTAATTACTTTTTCCATAATGGGCTCATTCAACATTTTTTTTAAATATTTTTTTCGATGAATTGTAAAATAAGTATACTGAAATTCAAAAAGATTGAAACGAAGAATTAAAAAACCAAGTTTTCTGACTTCTTTTTTTTATTGATTATTTTCACACATCACATTTTTTTGATAAGGTAACATTTTTAACACTAGATTTTTATATGAAATTTGAAGTTCTAATCAAAGCCTATTCTTAGAGCCGATATAATTAAAAGAAGAATTACACTTCCTCATAAGAAAAATTTTTTTGAGCGTTCTATATGCCTAAAAAAAATTAATAAAGTAGTACGACTTGTGTGACGTCATTGTATCCGTCTTCCAATGTAGTTCATATGCAATTAATTTGCGCGCCATTCTCAACTTTTCAAATATTAAGCAACTTTGAACTCGAATAACTTTTAATATAATTTTTTCTTTCGATAAATTTGTTAAAGTAAAATTCGTTTTTAAGTCAAAATATTGGGTTTTTGATATTTAGAACTATTTTTGAAATTCAGTGAATGGGCTGACTCGCAAAACATCATCTTTTTTCTTTATCTTCTTCAAAAACTTCTTGTTGAATATTTGAAAGAATGATATAATGGACGTTGATTTTTTAAAATATCATGTGCTGTTGTAAAATGCGTTCTGAGATTAGACCCGATCTGTCGCAAAGATATGTTTTTATTCTCCTCTTCGCTTAACAAAACGTTCAGAGCGTTTTCCCTATTCCTGTTCCTATTCACTTCAGGTTTTCTGCACTTAAGAGGAATCGTACAAAGTTACCCCTCAGAGGTTCGCATTTTACTATCCCTACTTTGCTACGTTAAGGGGAAATATTTGTGATATTATGATTGGTTGGTTGGCAGTCGCCTTCCGACCATGCGGCTATTGAAAACCACCAACATTAGTTGCTTAGAGCTATCTCTGTTCAACACATTGAGAAATATGCGTCGTATGCACATATGCGTCGTATAATAGAAAAGGAACAAGTAGTTACCTATATTTGTAAAAATGTAAAAATGTAAAAATATTGAAGAGGATTGGAGCTACAACACCAAATATTTTACGTATAATCCTATTTCATGCCCATGCGCAATTTTAATATTACCTGCAGCTCAACACTGTAATGAAATTCATTATTTTATTTATTTAAATTGTAAACATGAGTAAATTAAACTCCATTAACAAGAAGGTCACATATAGGAAAAGAAAAATCAGCGGTAAATATGTTTCTTTGTAAATATGTATCTACATATATTTTTTCGAAAATTGTTAAAAAATGTTGATAATTAAGTACATGACAAACATCATGACGCGAAGTGACTGTTTTTTGTTTGCTGAACGTTAAAGTCTTTTTGCGCTGGCGTCACATTGTGCGTCACATCTTTTGGTGTCATCGAAACGCCAGTGTCGTTTATAACGTACTATAAGGTAAATGAAATAAATTTTTCAAAAATTTACGAAGATATAAACATAGATATAAATAGATATATATATATATATATATATAAACCAATTCTTAAATTATTTTTAACGGGGATTAACGGCTATTATAAATAAAATATATTTTGTTGTTGGTCAATATTTCGTAATGTTTTTATTACTTCATCAGGACCAAAAATTGCTACAATAATAAATTACATTGTATACTTATGAAAATTGAAGCTGATTATTTACTTACTGAAGGTGAAAATAATTTATTTCTCCTTTATTAGTTGAAAATGTATTAGAAATTGAGAATTTTGAAGTTGATGTTTGAACAAAAATTATTTATTTATACAAATATTTAAATAACAAAAGGACGCTAGATGGCCTGACTTATTAGATTGAAATAAATATTGTTTAATCCGTCAGTGTCAGATCTAAAATTGACAGTTACGTCATTATGTTTTTGAATACAAGACATTTCAAGAAAAATTCTGGTTCTATAAGAAGGTTCTTTCTCCAAAATTTTAACGTTATCAAAATTAAATCGATGGTCCTCATCGATTGTATGAATGGCTAATGCACAAGATCTTTTTCCAATCCTACAATCACTTTTATGTTGATTGTAGGATTGTACGGCATTGCTTCCCTACGAATTAATTACAGATGGGGTTTTATCAAGATATCACTAGAAGATTTGGCTGCAACGTCACTAAACTTATGAAAACTTGGGCTAACTACAATATGAAACTGGCAAAGAAAATAAACAGAAGAAATTTCCTTTTGAGTTGTAGAAAACATCAT